>JANPWX010000135.1:167503-560954 GCA_024734555.1 Trochalopteron elliotii | reverse complement strand
GCTGTGTGTCTGCCCCGCTTAGGCTGAGTTTGGGCTCAATACAGCGGTTTGGTGCCGTGTTAACTCCCTCTGGAGTTCCAAGTTGGCGTTTAAACCCCGACCTCTTCGGGTTCAGTCGGTACTTTCCGTTTGCTGCCCCCGTTTTCTCGGCTTGGCCGGGCAGAGCGCTCCGGTCTGACGCCTGTCGGTCCCGTATTTCCTGGCTGCACCTTGGGGCGAGGGGTCCCCGGGCTTGGCATCCGTCCCCCGTGTGCCTTTGGCTCCTCACCCCCTGCCCGTGTGCTTTGCCCTAGAGTCACCCTTGCACCCTGCCTTGCCCTCCACTTCTGCACAGCAAAGCTTTGAGGTTTGTATTCAGGGTTTTCTTTAGTTTTGCCAAGCTGCCCAACAGTATTGTGGTTTTGGTGTTATTTTTGAGACCTGAGAGGTGAGCTTTATTAATATACATCATTAACCTTATTATGTTTCTAAAGGATGGAGCACCTGTAATAAGCACAGACTCATCCAAGTGGCTTGTACACAGTTTGGAATAGGCATCTCTTCTTCACTCTGTGTTTGCAGTGTCTAATTCAGTAGGGTCCAGTTTGTTGTTCAATGATACCATTATAAACAGTAAATATTTTTATCTTTTATAACGTGGCTTTAAAGCTGCATAAAAATCATTTTGGCATAGCAGCTGAATTCTAACTGACACTGCTTTTTTCTGCTCTCTTCTGGCACAGCTACCAGCTGCTGCATTGAGGTAAATGTTATTTATTTACTATAGTAAGGTCTGTAGTTAGGGCAGAGTTTAACGGAATGCACACTTTTAAGCTTTCAGTACATTTTTACAGTAGCAGTTTAAGATCATGTTTAAATTCATTCCACTATGATACATTTTTTAAGTCATGTTTTGCTCTGATTGTCAAAAACTTCTTCAGGGTAACATCAAAACTACTAACAGGTAAAGCTGCATTCAAGGTATTCTGCCAGAAATTTGTATTTGACACTGTGTGTATGTGAACTTTGAGACACACTCTGGCTTTGGGTGGAAAGAGGGAAGGAGCATGTAGGTGAGATTTTAATGGATGAACTTTGATTCATTGTGATGTGATGTCCTCTTGTATACAATAAATGATTAATTAGTATGTAATAAGGCCAAACAAAAACTGCCTTTAGAAGTTGATAAGAGGACTGCAGCATTCCCTAGGAGGACAGGCTGAGAAAACTAGGCTGTTCAGGCTTGAGAAGAGGTTGCTGTGAGGTTGTGTGGAGACCTCATAGCAAGTGCCCAGTATCTGAAGGGGGCCTGCAGGAAAGCCAGAAAGGGATTCTCCATCCGGAGCTATAGTGATAGGACAAGGAGTAATGGGCTCAAATTCAAAGAGGGACAGTTTAGCTTACAGATATTGGGAAGGAATTCTTTACTGTGAGGGTGGTAAGAGACTGGAATAGGTTGCCCAGAGAGACTGTGGATGCTTCAACTCTGACACTGTTCAAGGCCAGGTTGGATTAGGCCTTGAGCACCCTATACAGGGTGGTGTCCCTATCATGGCACTGAGGATTGGAACTAGATAATCTTTAAGGTCCATTCCAACCTTTTAACTTGTTATGATTCTATAAATTTATCCCTGTGGAAGTACCAGCATTGCTGCATGTATTATAAGATAGTTACCTTTGGTAGACGTTGTACAATGCTAGAGCTGCCGAATGTGTTCAGTTTCCAGGAACTGCCTGTCTTTTTCTTTCGTTGTCTGGTTGGATTTGAAGATTGGAGATACTTGTTCAGTTTTCTTGTGACCCACAGCCATCTCATACCAGAGGCTCCAGCTGGATGTAAAGAAGCCTGCTTCTCTGAAAGAAAAGTCTGCTACTTGCCTACAAATCGGTTATACAGGCTGTGCCTATAAAATGCACAGTGGTACTTCATCAGGATCCTTGTCATCATTACAGACATTCATTACCAGCATTACCAACTGAATTAGCCTGCTCAACATATTCAAGGCTGAGCAGATTTATTTGGCATTTCCACCGTTTAAGCTCTGGTTTCTCGCTTGGGGAACTCAGAAATAAGGTTTTCAGAATTGGATAGGTAAAATTAACCTCCCAGTTTCTTCTGGAGAAAGTACCTACCAGTATTTCCTCCATCTGTTTGCTTCATTGGGTATTTAAGTGTCCAAATAGTACAAAGCTAATCAATGAAGAACATGGCACTTCTTAGAAGCTAAACATGACCTTGCAAAATAAACCCTTTTGAGGCCATTGAAGCACTATGGACCTTGCCCCTTTCCTTCAATACTGGAAATAATATGATGTAAAGCAATGTGTGACTGTGTTTATGGTGGGGACACTGTGAAAGATTCATCAGCTATGTTTGAAAGTTATTAATCACTTTGTTTCTCTTTTTGGAGTTGTTCAGAAGTTACGCTTTTATTGATACAGGATAGAGTAAAACACTCCCAGGTTTTAGAACATTATAATATTAGATACCTGAATTGGAATTTCAGGGCCATGTAAGCCTTGGCAATTTTAGTCAGTGTAGTTAGAGTGAGTTCTTAGATTGTACATCTCTCTCTGTCTCGCCTGATTGATGTTCAAGTACTAGATATTTGAGAACTGCTGTGCTAACTAGTATGCTCAGGGACTTTGAACATTATTCAGTCAAACAGCTGGAACACAGTTGAAAATCACCATGCTACAGTCAGAGCACCATGCTGTGGACTTGGGAACTAGGTTAATTTGCTTAACATAGTTCAGAATGGGTAACAAGATAGAATTTAAAGTGGGATTGAGTCTAAATTTATGTCTTGCACACTGAAACAAATATATTTTCATTTCCTCATGGAATAAAACCTTTAGAAAGGCTCACAGAAGGCTCCACCACAGAGGCCTATATGCTGTGTGAAAGGGTCAGGCAGAAGATTCACAGGCAAGGCTCTTGGAGAAGGCTCATAATGATGTCACACTGCAGCCTGTGAATTCGTGACAAGAGTAGCTTTGTTTATTCTGGAACATCCTTTGATACACTCGACATTTCCCTCCTGCTGTTTATACCCTTTTCTTGCACTGTCATTGCCTCCTGCTGTTTGTCCCAGACTGTGCTGCAGGCACTTCTGCAGAGAGACAAGTGTTTCTAATTTATTATTTTAATACCATGAACTTTAGGAGCTGAGTGTGCTGTGCTTGTGACTGCTTAACAGTGGAAGTACTGTAGCATCCTCTAATAAGGTTGCCCCTGAATAACACTTGAGATTTTGAGTAGGGCAGAGTGCCAGTTTGCTGGGCTGTGTTTTCTCACAGGGAACGTTTTACATTGCCTGCTGTAGCATGGCCTGGATTCTCGCTCATCTCCAGATGTGATTAATGATTCCTTGCCTTGCACAGTCCTTAAAGTGCGGCTCAGTATTGGTTATATCAAGTGGAGTGATGCTGAAGGAGGATATCTTCCTCAGTTTATAATCCAGCAGCTCCCAATATGAGCGTCTCGCCTTGTAGGGGTGGAAGGGCTGCAAAGAAGCAGCAAATCTTATTTATCCCTCTGCTCTCTGCCTTGCCGTGGGTATGTTGGAGCTGAGCTTGCTCTGAGTGACAGGGGGCCTGTGCTACCAGGGAGAGATGGTTTCCCTGTCCCCACTCTCCATGCCCCAAGTCAAATGCACTTCTGAACTGTGCTGTGTTCAGAACTGGTGGTTAAGATTTGGTTTGCTCAGAAGTGGGTGTGCTGTCTTTATCTCATTGAAGCAAGGTCATCTATATGCCATGAGAGACAGATCGACAACACATAGGACAAAGATTGCTTCAGAATTATGGAGAAAATATATAGTTATCTCTTTGTGCAAAGGGACTATAAAATTCTACATTGAATTTAAAGCAAAGAGAACAAGAGGAAGGAACAATATACTCTGAATGCTCTTCCATCATTCTGCAAGCTTGATTGTCTCTTGCTTTACTCTGTGTCTTCTCCTGGAAATGTTACTGGCTGTAAATGAGTTGTCTCTGAAAAGATTTTATCACCATATTCCTTTTAAATGCCTGGGGCTTGAACTTCTTTCTTAATGTTCCCTTTTATCTGGCACTAAGGATTCAGAGTTATTTTGTGGAACAGTGACATGTTTGCCATTCAGTGAATGACCTCCGGCCTGGTACACGTGCCAATGACTGTTTAAATGTCCCTTTACTAAAGCTCTACGTGGTATCTATGATACATTATCTTGCAATCTAATTCACAAAACTCTGTGATAGAAACCAAGACAGTCGTGGGGTTAGAAAATGAACCTGATGGTCTCTTAGTTTCTGAACATTAAAGGTGTATGAGAAAAGGTGTGGAGTCCCGAACTATTGGATAGCTCTGCAATTTTGCAGGATTTGTGCCACAGCTGCTGGGCCAGACTACTGAAGTTTTCAGGTGAATTAGGTCATTCAGAAGCTGTAAGTGAACTCACCTAGGCTGAAAAAGTGTTAGCAGGGTGTCAGTTCTTTTAAGACTACTACTGGCATTCCTTAATAAAATTAGGAAACACTTCCATATGGCTGTTGGATTTTTCTGTCTTTTTAACTGAAATACTTTCAAAACGCTTTTTTTTCTGTGAATGTTGCTGACCTGCTCCTGTTCTTCATTTCATTTAAGTAGCAACACCATTCATCTAGTCTAGTTACCTGAAAGTCATTAGTTTGTTTTTGAAGTAGCTGTTAGTATTCAGCTACTCAGACCCTGCTGTTTGCTAATCTGCTGTGCTTGGTCAGCTTTTGTTTGGTAAGTGTTATTGTATGGATTACTTACAGGTGCACTTATGAATGAAGTATTAAAGGCAGAATGGTATTTAAAAGACATATTCATTGTTAACCACTTTCTTTTAGATCTTTGCTTTCACTCATAGAAAGCTTTTGGAGGTTTTTTTGTGTTTTTTTTTTTTTAATATATATCCTTTCTATGTAGGTGTATTTTAATGCTGTCGGTGCAGGAATGGGGTAACAAGGCACTTTTAACCATAGGAAAATGAATAGACATTTACTTATTTTACTTGTTTCTGTACACACATACACAGGGCCACCTTTTGAAACATGTGACTTCAGTTGCTGTGGATGTTAAATGTCATGTTGCGCTGTGTCAGTGCACTGATAGTTCCATACCTTGCAGTCACAAATAGGGCATAGCTCTCTTTTGAGTGGGAATATGATGGCAAAGGGGTCTGAGGTCATCTCAAAAAACACAAAAAGCAAAAAAAAAAAAAAAAACCCAAAAAACCCACAAAACAAAACGAAAAAAGAACAAATCGAAAACTAAAAGAAAATCCACCTCCAAAAACCCCACAAATCAGCAGCTTAACAAAAAGAACCCCAAACTAACAAAAAAATCTTTAAGATCCATTGAATATAAGAGCAATAATGATGTTACTGGAATTTCTGGGACAAAAACTCACATTCATTACTGCTTGCCCTGATAGTAAAAGACCTGGATAAATTAAATTTCTTTTGGAAGGTCTTGTTCTTTTCCATCAGCTGAGGCTTAAAGCTAGAAAATACACTAGCTGATCTCCTGTAGTCTTTTTTTTTTTTCTTTTTTTCTCCTGTGATTTAAGGAGATAAGGAGGTGGGAAATACACTTGTTTGAGTCATCAAATGTTCAGGTTGCTTGTATCCAATTAAATGTATGCCAGACTACCGAAAACCATTTAAACTTGTTAGAGCTTAAAGAGCAAAATACTAATCTTAAGAAGGTACACGAAGTCAAGGGGAATAGTGGACTTTCAACTTTTGTTTTTCCTCTGCTGTATTCACTTGCATGTCTCTGGTCAGCCTTTAAAACACTATAGCAGTTTCACAGCACCTTTAGCATTATTCTATATCTCAAATCTGTGTGGATACATATATATAAAAACTGGTTTTGCTTTCTGGATGTGGAAAACAGAAGATGCTTTGTTTATTGGTTTTGTTTCCTGTTTACAAAGCTCATCTAAGTATGATTTATGAAGAAATTGAATATGAAGCTTAGAAATGAAGCACTTTATTTACACAGGAGAAAACATAACACAGGTAGATTTCAGATTTTTCAAGATCCAAAATAACAAATCCCAGGCATTCTTGTGGATTTGCTTTAGGTTTGGACATCCTGAGATATTAATCAAAGCTTCATCTTTGTAGAAAATAGCAGCATCAAGAGTGAAAACTAAAATCAAAGTATTAAAAAAAGCAAACTAAAAATCCCCAAGTGCAGAAGCCACCTGAAAACAAGTTAAAGAATTAGCAGCTTCTTTTCATTGGTCAATTCTCATCAGCTTTCACTTCTAATGAGTTTTAGGTTTGGATGTAAGCTCAGGGGTTAGGACCTTTAAGAACAATACTGTTAACTTTGTCCAGAAAAATTACTATTTAGAAATGCAGCCTTTTTTTTTTTTTTTTTTTCTGTGTGACATAAAAATAACCATGGCGGTCTCAAAGTACCATTGTTGAAAAATGTGGATAAAAGGAGGAGGGAGGCTTCTCTCCCTCTACCCTCCAATTAAACAAAAGGAAAGTCCCAGATTAGCAAATAAACCAACAAACCACAGAACCAACCCACAAACAAATAAAAATCCCAAGTTGATCTTATCCAGTACAAAATGTAGTAAATCAACAGGAGAGAACTCAGATGTATACAACCGCTTTTTGGTACAGCACAGAACATTTCCTATCTCTGATTTCTACACAGAGAGGGGAAATTTGCAATGTGTCTAGCAAGGTTAATTGGTCTGATCTATAGCCAAATAATTTCAAGATGGAAAAGAACTGACTGTCAGTTGTCCCTTTTGCCAGAGTACAGCTGACATATAACCAGATCTTCAGATTTTTGCCTTACATTTTTCTGTAAAATGTAGCTGTGGTGAATTAGATGTGAGTTTATGGAAACAAGTTCTCCATTCCATTCAGCTCTGACCTTAAACATGAGGAATATGATTAACAGTGTTTGTGTAGTACTGCCTTTGCAAAATTAAAAAGAGAATTGAGAATTTAAAGTTTTACGGGAGCGTTCTGTTAATTAAATTCTACATAGAGAGCACACTTGGTAGCTTTTGGATTGCTTTAAATGAAATCTATTGCTGTATATCCAATAGCAGTTGAAGCTGCTGGAAGGCTTTTCCTTTAATTTCCTAGCTTTGAATTTTATTTTGAATGGCAGTTGCATTTTCACAGTGCTAGTGCTGATTCTTTGTAGCTTATGTTGATGGATTGTCTGCCAGACTTCCTCTCTGGCAGGACAGAAGCTTGAGGGATGCATGTGTTTATCAGGCCACTTGAAATAAATAGGAAGCTGACCAGTGAATTCAGTAGGAGTAGAACCTGTACCCTCAAAACTTATCTATTTATTCTATAGTTGTGACTGGTGGTGTGGGTTCTGTTTGGTTTTATTTCTTGTTTTCTCTTACTGTAGCTCTTTTTTCTGGTCTATCCTTTACACCAGATTATCTGGTCAACACTGATACTGGGCAACACAGCAATAAGTGAGTAGTTAAGAAGTTATTTATATGTACAGTTTTTGACCAAATTGTTTGGTGTCTTTGGTGGTAAAAATTGTCTGTGTGTCTGACAGGAGGAAGTTGGTTTTACTGCAGAAGGAAAATATATTGATGTTACAAGGCACTGGGGACTCGACTAGGAAAGCTTTGACTTCCATGACAGTGTCAGTAAGGGTGTCTGTGGACTTGCTTGGTGCAGACACAGCAAAGTGTGTCAGATCAGACATTCTTTCTTCTTTTTCTTTTTCCTCTTTTTTTCCCCACAGACACAATTCACAGTTAGGTATTCTGTATAAGCATACATGAAAGAAGAGAACTCAGTCACCAGTATGGGTTGGGGACTGACCTACTGGAGAGCAGCTTTGCTGAGAAGGACCTGGGAGTCTTGGTGAATGACAGACAGGTTGACTATGAGCCAGCAGTGCCCTTGTGAGCACTGTGCCAGCAGTGCCCTGTCCTGTGCCAGCAGGAGAGCCAATGGCATTGTGGGGTGCATCAGGAAGGATGTGCCCAGCAGGTCAAGGGAGCTGATCCTGCCCTTCTACTCAGCCCCAGTGATGCTGCATCTGGAGTGCTGTGTCCAGTTCTGGGATCCACAGTACAGGAAAAACATGGAACTGCTTGTCCAGTGAAAGATGATCAGGGGTCTGGAACGTCTCTTGTGAGGAGAGACTGTGAGAGCTGGGCCTGTTTCTTCTGGAGAAGAAACTAAGAGGGGATCTTATTAATGCATATAAATATCTCAAAGGCGGGTGCTGAGAGAATGGTGCCAGGCTCTTTTCAGTGGCCCCCAGCTACAGAACAAGGAGCAATGACCATAAACTAAACCACAAATAGTACCAGCTCAACATAAGAAAGAACTTCTTTACATTGAGGGTGGCAGAAAATTTGAACAGGCTGCCCAGAGAGGTTATGGAGTCTCGCCTCTGGAGGCATTTGAAATGTACCTGGATGAGTTCCTATGTAATCTGCTCTAGGTGACCTTCCTTTGGCAGGAGGGTTGGCCTAAATTATCTGCAGTGGTCCATTCCAACCTTAACAATTCTGTGATTCAGCTTTTGTGGCAGAAGGGCGCTGGTACGTGAATGAAATCCAAGATTATTTACTTTTATACTTATACCTAATTTAAGTGTGGCAAGAGAAGCACTGACCCTTAGAGCAGCGCTAAGGCTAAAGGTCTAGTTTTTCAGGATGAGTTAAAAGGCTGTTGGCTTGAAACTGCACCTGGGCAGTTGTTCAGCGGATGATGTCACTTAAATCACTCAAAACATTCCTGGGATTGACATGTGTCACAGAGCTGCTGTGGAAATAGCATAGTGCTCCATTTTGGGACTTTGCACTCTTGATGAGAGTTATGTATGGGGAAATCCTGGAGGCTGAAGTGAGGTTTATACCAGGGAGTTTAACCTGTGTATCAGTAATGCTTATGAGGCATCAATATCTCTGTCTGCTTTAAATGTAACCGACAGCCTCTAATGCAGATACTTGGAGTCAGGCAACAGTTTCATTTCTGGGAATTAGTATTCTGCAAGCTGTAGAGGGTAAAGCACAGCCTTGTGAGTGTAGCCTGCATCCTCATATAGAGCTGTTTCCCTGTTCAGTTTACAGATATGTTTAATAAGCATCTAAGCAATGTTTTGCCATACTATGAATCCAAAAGAGAAGACATGTTAGAGGGCAGCTTGAGAGTTAAGCAGCTAAAGATCTGCTGCTTGGACACTTGGACTGCCAGAAGAAGTGGTGCAGTGTGTTAGCTGCTGCAGATGCAACAAAAATAGCTCTTGGGCAATATGTGATCACCTAGTTTCATAATTAGTCAACCTAGGCACAGTGGAGGTGATTAAGCTCTGATATGAAAGTGTTTGTCTCCATATTGCCATTTCCTGCTACAAATAGAAAATTAGCCTTTCAAGCCTAAAGAAGAGCTTGATTTATTCTTAGAAAAAACACAGAAAGAAAGAAGAAAATGGGACAATACTGAGGAAACTTTTTAAAGTTAATGTTTGGCTTTCTGGACTTTGCTCAGCAGTGTTCTTGAAAGGTGTGGCCACAAGACTTTGCCTCAAACTGATCTAATGACTCTACTCTCATGACACCCCCTCTGGAGTACAATTTCCAGCTCTGGTGACCCCAGAGTAAGGACATGGATCTGCTGGAGGGCTACAAGGATGATCAAGGGGCTGAAACACCTCTCCTATGAAAATAGGCTGAGAGAGATGGGGTTGTTCAGCCTGGAGCAGAGAAGGATCTTAGAGAAACCTCTAAGCCTCTCAGTACTTCAGGGAGGCCCTACAAGAGAGCTGGTGAGGGACTGTCCTGGTTTAGGGCAAATTTGGGAGGAAATCTCCGAATGGGGTTCCTCTGAAAAGCAAATCCAAACAGCCCCTAACACCCTAGGACAGGGACTTTTGCCAAGGACATGTAATAGGATAAGGAGGAATGGGTTTAAAGTGAAATAGGGTGAGTTTAGATTCGGTTTGAGGAGGAAACTCTTGACTGTGACAGTGGAATAAGATGCTCAGAGAAGTTGTGGATTTCCCAGCCCTGAAAGTGTTCATGGCTAGGTTGGATAGGGCTCTGAGTAACTTGGTGTATGGTATGTGTCCCTACTCATTTCAGGGAGCTTGAAACTAGGTGATCTTTGAAGTCCTTCCATCCTCAACCCTCCTGTTGACTCTATGAAATAACTTCTACTGTAGATTGGTGTTATCTTCAGTTCTGTCTTCTTGAGATGCTGGTATGTTCCTGCTGTTATCAAGAGTGCTTTCATATTAGCTTTGCTTTCTTTGCACAGAATCCACTGTGGGAGTGACATTTAGTACTGTATGTATGGGCTTTGAGCCTTTCTAATGACTTTGGTAACTATGAACAGAGGATTTAAATGGTCATTTTGTAGCTGTGGGAAATAAAATCACTGATACCAGATGTTCTTCCTTGAACTGACATGTTGGTAGGGTTTTTGCTTGGAAACTCTATCTCTTGGTTCCCTGTGCCTCTGTTTACACTACTGTTCTTATGTACTGGCCAGTAGTAATGCTGCTGCTGTATTTACCTGATGCATGATAACGGGTTTTGTCACTTGACCCTGTGGAAGAATTTCTTACTTTCTCTTAGTCTGCTATCCTGTCATAAAATCATAAGTTAATTTTTTGTGCCAACAAAGCTCTTTAAGTCAGTAGGAAGTTTGATCTGCTGTGTAATGTTTTTGCTGTGTTTCTGTGGCCATATTTGTCTTTTATTTGTTCTCCTCGCACCCACAGCTGCCATAGTTGTGTTGACTAAGCCCCAAGTGTATGCCCAGTTACACAGAAAGCAGTTGCCACTTGGGAGGAGCAACAGCAGGGCTGGACAAAAAAAAATCCCTTCCTTTAGCAGGTACAACACATATTCCACGAGCAGGGTTTTCTGACAGCAACATGGACAGAGTGTGTTGCAACATCTTTCACTGCAGCTGGCTGTCTTCCGTGCTGATGAAGTGTGAAGAGCGTGTGAAATTATCCATCAGTGTCTGGAGTCCCCACAGAGGACAGGCAGTGTTGAGAGCTGCATTGTGGCCTTGCGGTGCCACTTGGTGGCGACGGCCATATGGTGTGGGAGAGGGGCGCTTCCAAGGGGGCCACAGCAGATGCTGTGTAGCATACTTGTTGCCAAAAGCTTTGTGTCGGCCAGCTCCAGTAAGGTGGTGTTAGAGCTGTTCCAGGGGTGCACTTAAGGAGGAATGCGCTTTAGGTAACACACAGTGTAATCTGGTATTTGCAGGGGTATTGCAGTAGCTGTATTTTGTCAGGCAGACAAAGTTATTTATGAGATGCAGAGGTTGGACATATGAGCCAAACAAATTCCTACCTGAATCAGGTACTGATCTTTAACATGGGAAAGAATAACCAACCATTTGAATACTGTACCTAGAGAAACACTGATGTAGAATCTGCCTAAGTCAGTTGCAACTCGAAACAAGAATGAGTTTCAGGCTATCCTTTATACAAAAGGCTAAACTAGATTGTCACAGTGATCCTTTCTGGCCCCTTAGTCTATAAATTTGAAACACTTGGCCTGTCAAAGGAGAGACTTCTTTTCCTTTCTCTTTAAGGAGAATGGACAGACTTGTGAGGAAAGAAAGGAATGGGTATATCTGGGGATGGGTATATCCTTCAGCATGGAGTATTAAGTGGCTAGTCACGTGAAACAAAGGAGATGTTGGAGAATAAGGAGCAGATTTCAGAGCTCTTGCGATGCGATTGAGAAATTTAGAGGGCAGTACTTCTTTATGTCTTGAGTAAGTTGTGTTCTTAAAATTAAAAAAAAAAACCAAACAAAACAACCCAGAAACTCTGTAGTATTTTGTTATTGTTCCTAGGCAGCAAGAAGAAGTTAGTGCAGTAAGATTTTACTACACACTGTGTGGAATTTACGGTCGGTTACTGTGAGTTATCAAAAGCTTTGAAATTATTTCCATAGATTTTATTCTTATTTATCTATAAGTATTATAACTGTGAATCCCACAAGAAGAAAAAAAAAAAGCTTGGACTTAGACAGTGAAACGAATAGTTATGCTAAACTTATATAACATTATGCACAACTATTCTGTTTCTTGTCCAGATTTACATTTCTTGAATACATTTGCTGAAATAAATAGCCAGTTTCCTTTGAGAGCGGAGTTGGAACTGAATAAATGTAAGGCCTCAGAGCATTAACAAAGGGGCTGAACTCTAAACCAGTGTAGTTATACAACACATATAATGTAAATTAGAATAGTAGAGAGGAAATCTAAAGTTAATACACAGGAAGAGAGAGTAATATTTTGTGAGAGTTTATAAACTTCGAGTTTTGTGATCTTATCCTTTGCTGTTTAGTCTTTGCTTTTCTTCTTTTCCCCAAGGGGTATATACATATGGAAGATGCACATCTTATGATACAAATACTAGGTAGAAGGAATTTTGTTACTTTTCTTGAGAAAAGGATCCATGAAAAGAGGAGAATTTAGGAAGGAGATCATGCTGTTCTATTCAGTGGAAGAACTTTTGCAGCTCAGAGTGTATCTGTACAGAATTGTCCTATTCATAGTTTCCCCAAGAGCATATATTACAGATGTTGGAAATATGCACCAATTATATTGCAGTTGGGTAAGAAATGAATTTCCACTATAGCAAAGATGCCCTGAGTTACATATTTGGGGAAAAACATGTAAGTAGCAGGAGGAAGCACCAGAATACATTATTTGAGAAGATGTGCTCCCTGTTGCTAGGAGCCTTTTCTTTTTCAGGGGTACATGAAGAAGAATGAAGTAGAATCAGATCAGAGAATTGATTCTACATAGGGGCAGAAGAATAGACCAAATGTACAAAACTTGAATGTACAGAACTGTAGAAGATTGAGATGGGAATTTAAGAATCATATCTGTAGAGGCAGAGGCAGTTTCCTGTGTGCATATTGGTCTCTGGAGGGAGGACAGGCCATTTCTGCACACATTACTCAGGTAATCAGACTGGCTTCATCTGGGCTACTCAGACCAGCAGGGTTTGTTCTTGTGGTCTGTAGTTTTCATACTGTAAATTAATGATGCTTTCTTCTGCAGGAGAGTAATAATATTCATTTTTAGCTAAATCACAGCTGATGTCAAAAGTTCACAAATATGTGAAAAGAGGTATGAGGAGTGAAGCTCTGTAAGTTCTGAAATAAGGAGTGAAAGCTGTGTGTAGCAATTGCTGTGATTTTTCCAGATGGTGAAATCTGCCTCTTTGATTTCGTTTATCTGTTTCCATACTGCTGATAATTGGCACTTGAATTTGTAGAGGTTTCAGAGGGATTACCTTGAAAAAAACCCTGAACATTTACAAATTCTCGTATTCTATTAGTTTTTACAGATGATCTTTCATACTGATGAGAAACACAAGTGTCTTCTATGACTATGATGTATTTTCTAGGAATATGCTTTCTCTTGATGTCCAGAAGGGACTATAAATTTTCAAAAAGAAAGCTTCTTTCAGATAATAGTTCCTAATTTTTTTTCAAAAGCTCCAATTATGTGTTTCTGAGGGTAAAAATCGTCAAGAGAATGCATCTGCAAAGAGTTTTTCTATAGTTTAATCCCCTTTATAGTGAAAGAGTTAATGTATTTAGTTTTCATGCATATCACTCCAGAGAAAAATTCTGCTGTCACTGTAATTTCTATAGTCATTATCTCCAGTGAGAAAGTGTGTCTCAAATCACAGGATTTCTCTTGAGTTGAGGTACATCAGTTATGGAATGTCTGCATCATGTTTATCTGCTGCATTTGGCAGATGGCTGAGGTGAACATCTACTCTCTCTTCAGTTTTAAAAATCAGCATTGGTGGCAGCGTTGTCAAAACATGTCAGCATTTGAGGGGTGGTGTGCAACAAACCACTGGCTCCACAACACATTCTTGGCACACAAACTGGGGCTTTGAAACAAGCTATATTCTTACTGTACAGCTAGGGGTTTTGTTGGAATATTTTTTTGTTAGTTGTGATTTTTAGTTGCTAATACAGGAAGTTTGAGCTACTAACCTGCAGCAATACTGAAATGTTTTCATTGATACCTCACATCAAGAGATGTGTGCTTTACTTACATTGTGATTTATGCTTAACCCTCTGTCTTTAATTTGTTTTGGTAGCCCTGGATAGGTGTGTGAAATGGCAGTGTGTGGTAATTCATAACAACTGCTTCATAGAAATTAAATGCTTAGAGATCACAAGGGGAGAGCAGGGGGAAGACTATTTCCTGAACTGTTATATCCTAAGTTGCTGCATAGTCTGGAGTAGCAAAAGCTATGGTTGATTTCCCTAGGGAAGGAAGTAGGGGTAGTAGTAGTGCTGGTTTTTCTGTTACTCTCTCAGTAGGCTGTGATCGTAGATAGCACAGAAGATAACGTCATGAAACTGAGGGAAGAAATGAAGCAAGATGCAGGAATAAATACAAGTAATCTCTAATGATATGATGATTTGGATTTACTTGATAGGTGGCAAAAGCCATTCTTTTTATTAAGAAAAGACAACACTCTGCCTGACGTTTTACTCTTTAGGGGCATAAAACTAGATTTCCTGATTATTCCTGACATCTTGTCATTCATGCTATGCTTTTCCTTAGAGGTTGGAAGCAAATAGCCAATCTCTTGTGAGAGGGAAACGTGAATGGAATGTATTTAAGGATTGACACGTGCTCGCATTGGCTCCAAATCTTAAAATGGTGATGTTGGAATTCCAGAATAAGATGATGGGGAACAGTATGAGATGATACCTAGGGTATGTTACAGGGGCAGACACAGTAAGCTTCTCAGAATATAATACAGAAAAGTCTCTATTAAGAAAGCATTTATATGCACCTAATACTTCTGAAGTTTAGAAGGGTGAACTTTTAACTAGAAGGGTAAACTTTAAATGTATTATTGCTCTATTTTTTCACACCCTCAAGTCCTCATAGGACATCTGTGGTAGAGGAGGTAGATGACAAAATGCTATTCCTGCCTTGAATACTTTAAAGTCTCATCTTGCAGAGAGCAGCCTCCTGTCTGAGACTGATATATCATGGGGTCTACTCAATATGGAGGTACCCAGAGCCTGTGCAGAAGCACAGCTTATACAACATTGACAGTCAAAAAAAAAGGCACCTAAAATAGCATGGGTACTAAAGAGGTATTTTGCAGATCATTACATGTATATAGAAATTCAAAAGATAGCTAAACCACTATCTGTTGTTCTATAAACCTGATAAATCATTTAAGTTTTTGACATCCTAGTGCTTTACAACATTTTGCATGTGTTAGGGAGGGCTGGTTCTGACACTACAGATGTTCATTGGAGTTCAGTATTTCTCAGCTATTAAGTACAAAGTTGTCACTTTTTTCTTCATAGCCATGAAATTTATTTTTTGCCTTAAATGTTAATATTGCTGGTTATTCTACTTTTATGCAATTGTCCCTGGAAAAGGCTTTTTTGTGCTGCACAAACAGTTGCTTTTTGTCAGTTTTTTCATTTCCAATTATCATGACCCTGAAGGTACATAGATTTCTTTCCTGAGTCCTATGCTGCATAATATTGGGAAAGCTTTTAACCTTAGTTAAAAGTTTTGCCTTAGTTCCTCATCAACAAATTGGAGGCAGTTATACTTTCTGAAATACTATGTTGAAAAGTTCTGAAGTTTAGCCAATAGTAAGGGCTTTTTTTTCCATTCTTTTAATGTTGATATCACTTGTGGATTTCAAGATAATAGTGTTTGCTTAGAACCTAAAGAACATTCCTTGAATCCTTGCAGAAAGGATGTCATTGCTATTTCTTAGATTATAGCCTCTGCTTCTGGCAGTTTGAATGCCATCATCAGAAACAAAGCAAATACAGTTGAACAGATGTGGTATAAAAAAATGTATAGGTCCTACCAAGAGTTTTTTTTGGCTTGTTTTTCTGAGATAATCTATTCATCACATTGTTGATTTGACTGCTGTTTTCAGTTCATGATACAGCAGATTACAAAATCTGTGACAAAATTACAGGAAAAGTTATTTTTAGGAAAGATCATTCAGAATATTATGGTGTTTAGGAACTAAATTAAGGATTCATTCCTTTCAGAGGTAATCTGACCATTGTAGAAAGGCAGCTGACTCCTGATGGGCCTCTGGCATTTCATAGCAACATTTATATAAACCTAGAGCAAGCTCTGCTTTTTTAAGAAAAGCAAAGAGAAGAGATTCATTTGGTTTGGGGATTCTATCACCAGCCCATGACACAGTGCTAAATGTGATGTGTCTTTTCAAATGACCTTTATCTTAACTTTAATATTTCATAACCTCTTTGGGGAAGCTGTTTTATCTGATTCTTTCATGTGTGAAAATTTACTTTACCATCCTTTAGCACATTTTATGCTGTTTAA
Organism: Trochalopteron elliotii; assembly: GCA_024734555.1. Classification (NCBI taxonomy): domain Eukaryota; kingdom Metazoa; phylum Chordata; class Aves; order Passeriformes; family Leiothrichidae; genus Trochalopteron; species Trochalopteron elliotii. The sequence goes on along the minus strand of JANPWX010000135.1, from coordinate 544,598 downwards.
ATGGATATTTATGTTACTACATTAATAATAGTGTTGTGAACAGACCTGACTTTTTGGGCATTTAAAATGCTTTTACAGTATTGGAACAGTACTTATACCATTTGTGTGATAAAAACTTCTGTCAATCAGAAGTAAAAATGGGATCAAAGATGCTGAGATTAGAAATCCTTTTTTGAAAGTCATGAGTTTTAAATAATAACTACTTTTCTTATTAAGCGTTCAGTTGCTGAGAGAGGATGCAGGAACAGCACCTGTAGCCTCTTTTGAAGGTTCAGATTCCCAGTCGTTTCAGAATGAGGCACTGTAGGTAGAAATAATTGGAAAATAACCTTGAAGGTTTCTGTGCCTATTTGAGTGTGAATGGATGTATGTCAGACCTAATTAGGCCTACTGAGAAAAACATAAATGTCAATCGTTTTTTACCAAATGCATCCGGCTTCTTTTGAGATTGTGAATGGGGTCCAGTGAGCATACAGCCTGCTTAATGTCACCTTTCTGTCTAATTCTGTCCCCTGTGATAGATGGCATTTGATTTTTCTTGAAAACAAAGTCAGAGAACTTGAAAGTAGACATTGCCACTTCAGTGCTTGCTTAGCTGATGTGTCCACATGTAACTTAACTAATGCAGACCATTCAATGAAAATGGTCATTATTTTGCCTCCCAGTGGTCCATAGGATTTAACTAAATCACAAAGCTCTATTTCATTTGTTGGAAACTTGATAATCCCTCCAGTGCCTTGTCTAACCTATTTTTTTATTCCATAGCTATGATTTTATCAAATCCTTTTAGAAGTATGAAATGTATGTCTGTTTTCAACCATGATTGTATGTAAAAGGATCTTTCCTGCTTAGATACCTTAGGGTGCACCTATTATGCATACTTGTATTCACCTTCTTGGTAAGTGAGTTACTGTGGCATTGCCAGGTCATCATGAAATGTGTACTGTCTTTCAAATCTTTTCTCTCTGGGTGGGTTCTTAAGAAATATTTCTAAAACTCCACCTGTATGCCCCTGTAGTTTGCTAGAAATAAGTAAGTTTCCCTGGGGAATCCCTTAAGAGCATACTAGGAATAAAAATGGAATTGTCTAGAAGTGGCATCACTCAGTCAGTAGAGTCTCTGATTGTGCTGGCAAGGAAAGAATGCACCTTGCTTTTAAATTTGTTTGGGGAATTTGGAGAGAAGTGTCAGTTTGATATTGTTCACATGAGAAAGTTTGTTAAAAGGCATAAGCCCCACTGGATAAGTAAACTTTTACAAATCCCTTTATGGACTCTATTTTGTGATGTGAAGGCAGCTTCCTCCATTCATCTTAAATGTGTCCCTAAGCAAAAGAACTAAAAAAAAATCCCAACTGAAGTAAAATTAGTGGGAGCAGAAACAGGAGTATCCATGCAGCTTTTTGTACAAATAATTAAGTTAGTTGAAAATCATACCTTCCAGATATCTATTCAGCATTTTCTTGGAGACAGTTCCTTCCGGGACTGGAGAGGTGAGAGGCAAGTCTTTAATTTTCCAATGCTAGCATTCATATATTCAAAATCAGAAGAGAAATCATAAAAGGTCTCATTTTGGCCCCGATTTGAATGATGGACTGAAATTTTGGTAACTATTCACATACATGGCTTGTCACTAGAAAACTTAAGATTTGAGTGACTGACTCCCTGCTTTCTGCGTCTCACTTTCTAGAGATCAGGAGGTCCATGGAACTAAGTTCTGTGCCTTGCAATTCTCAGAGAAGTGCATGTGATTCAACAAACGTGGTCAGTGCTTGTAGCACCAGATGGTCTGGAGGTTCCTCTGTACATTGTGCTTCTGCCACTACGGTTTGGTAGTGATTTGTGATTCAAATTAGCAAAGTAACTGTCACGCTTCTGAAGACCGAGACTTAGTCTTTGCAGAGCTGGTCATTGTAAATACAGAGTAAGTGTATAGGCTGGCTATTTGCAGTTAAAAAGGTAATTACTTTACCTTTTTAACCTTTACCGGAAGATGCTTGTTCCTTTTCTCTTGAGAACCCACTGTTCAACAAGTCATTATTAAACAATTATATTTTATACAACATTACAGGTTTGCTCGATGTTATGCGGACAATGCCCCAAGTTTTTCAAGGGCTAAATTAGCAAGGGATGTTTTTAAATAACAGGAGAGGGTATTGTTATCTTCTTGCACTTCTTGCATGTTCTGCAGTTAGGGAACTTTGCCTTTAGGGTCCTCTGTTATTACTTTTCTTGTTGTTGCTTTCCTTATTACCAAATTTTCCAAAGACATTCCATATTATCTCGTTATATTTTTCTGAGCATGAGGGACGCATTATTAAGACAGACTAGCAAGTGCAATGTAAAAAAGAATTAAAGCCTGTATTTGCATTGAAATACGTCCTGAAAGATGAGGCCTCTAGGATAGAGGAAATTAATATGTAGACTAGTTCTTATTGAAAAGAATTCCCATACTAGTTCCAAGACAACAGCTAGGATATTTTGTAGTACAAACTATGAAAAAAAAGCAAAGGGAAGCACCAAGGGAAGGTGAGATGTCTGTGGTCAGCACTGTGCATAGGAAATGTGGCATGCAAACCCTTAAGTGCCAGTCCCTGCCTGTGGAATTGTGGCACCTGGTAAATCTGAGAGATTTAAGGATAACATATAGTGAACTTTTCACAAAAGTGGGAGAGTTTAACAAAAAGCATTGAAAATTCAAATGTTGCTCATAGGTCTTTTAGGCTGAAATCATTGCAAGCCATCCATGAACAAGACATTAACAAGATTTCAGTACTGACAGGGAGGAGCCAGCAGTAGAGGCTTAGGGCAACATCAGCATCTGATAATGATGCTAGTAGTGGGATCACTGAAAACAGTGGGAGGAGAGGGGTAATGAGAGGCCTTCAGAGTTCTGAAAGTGAATAAGCAGTAAAGAAATAACAAGGAAATACTTGGAAAGCAAAATAAAAAACTGAGACTGACTGATGAAAGATGGTGACTGCCATGAGCAATGTGTTGTCATTGTTAAGCAGTCTTAAAACCATTCAGTTCTCTGCTTTAAAAGCCCTTCTGAACCAAGGGAACTGAAATGTTTGTATGCAGTCCCACCTGGTGATGGCAGAGTAAGAAAGGCTGTTTATTGCATAAAATGTCTTGATAAATCTGAATCCCTGGTTGTTTCATCAGGTTATGTGAGATAAACTAGTGGTGGAAGCAGAATTGGACTTGGCATCTGTCATGCTTCTGTAGTGTCAGAAGATTATTTTGTGAAACAATACAAGCTAATAGCTGTAGATTTCACTTGCTCCATTGCCTGCAACATTCCTTGGAGAAGAATCTTCCCTTGAAACATTACAGATTCTTCAGAATGATTACTTGCATAGCACAGCTTACTGCTTTTTCAGTAGTCACTCTGTTTGCAGTTACACTTATGCCTTTTAGTTTTGTTTCTGGTGCCCATAAAATCTTTTCTAGTCTTAAAAAATAGCAGACCAATCCATGCCTTGAAGGAGGATGGATCTTTCAGATTTTTAGCCTGTGCAAAAATGGTAAACTAACAGACTGTTCAGGTTCTTTATAGGTGCTGTGGTTTTGGACAGATTTGTTTGGATTTTGAGCCTGTGAACTCCTTAGGCCTTTTATCTTGTTCAATTTTCATATTCATATCTAAATTTTCATTTCACTTTTAATTAGTTTCATTATATTTGATGGCAAAATGTTGCTTTATCTTCGCTGTTAATAGTCTAATTGTTTCTCTTGCCTTAAGTAATATCTCGTTAACTTTATAACCCATCTTTTACACATCATCTACAGAATTAATTTCCTGTGCATGTAGTTGTATTGTCTGCAGCATATTTCCAAAAACTTTCTCAATTAGCATTTTTATTGTTGTATTGGTTTCTTGTCTGTAAGAATTAAGCTGAGAAGCCTGTTGATAAAATTTAATATCACTAGTTCATGGTCTTTCCAGACATTTTTATTAAAAATTCTGGGTAATTCCCTGTTGGTGAAAGAGCTTAGCAGTTGTGTAGGTCTTTAAAAAAAAAAACCAAACAACAACCTAACAAAAAGCCAAAAAACCCCAGCTGCCATGCAATAACTGAGTGCTGTTTTCTGAATCAAAATTGTCAATAAACTTTTGGTGTCTGCAAACAACAGATGTGATTGGTGGTTTTACAGGAGAAGTGGTGAGTCTAGTGGTTGTTTTCCTTAGTGAATATTTTATTGCCATTCTCTGTTGGTTACATTCATCAAAAAGAATTTGTCTGTGTAGACTGGAAACAACTGCTGCAAACATGTATGGTGTAGCTTTTAAAATACTCTTTAATATTTCCTTCCTTTCATTGAAAATACATAGCAGAAATACAGTGAAGTTATGATACACTGCCTCATCAGCTTTGGCCATCTTTCTTTAACATCTTTAATGGGAATATTGTCTTCTGTGTGTGCGTGTGTGTGTGTGTGCAAGAGACATTGTAGACTGTGGCATACTTCTTGGTTTTCACATTCCAGTTGTTTTAGCAGTATGCCACCAAGGTCACTTGTGGATAGGGGAAGATCCCCTTGTTGGAAGGTGCACTGTTTCTGCATGGGGTCTAGTTCTGCATGATAAATTATGTTGTTGTAACATTTATTCACTACACTTTAAGCTCTTTGTTGCAAGTTATTTGGGAGGGACAAAGCACTGAAAAGTCAAGTTATTAGTGCAGTGCTTATTATATATGTGTCACAGATGTGGGTGAAGTAAAAACAAAAAATTCCATTGAAAATGGTATTTAGTAGAATTCTGTGGCTAAAAATACATTGCATTTTTTAGAGGAAAAAAAACAAGCCTCCAAAAAATGGTGATTCCCTGTAACCCAGTAGATCCAAAGGAGGAGGTTCCTTGCTCCTGTGCAGTTCTAGACGAGCAGCTCTGCCCCACTCCTAAAAGAAAGCTGCTGTACTCACTATGTGTCATTTTCAGAAGAGTGAGGTTAGATAAGCACCTGTGTTCACAGATGCTTTGTGCCTTTCCTGTACATCTGGAGTTGAAAGAAGATTACTTTGTCCTGGAAAAATAGGCAAATCTTTAAAAGATGTCTTTGTCCTGAATTGGAACAAGAAGTTGAATTTTCAGAGATATTCCTAAATTATAATTAAGATGAACCGAAGCATTTTTATTTAAATTATCTTCTTTTTTTATTTATTTATTTCAAATGTGACTGTTCAAGTTCAGGCTTTAAGTGAATTTTCTTGTTCAGTGAAATATCTCACTTGGAGAATTATGAGTTAGAATATTTGAAAAGTGTCAGAGATTTTGAAAACAAATATATTTATCAAACCTCATCTTTCCTGTGAACAGTTTTACTAATGAGTATTTATTCTAAGACAAAAACATGAAGATGTTTTCTCAAAAATTGTCCCAGTTCGCTCTATCCTGCTGCATCTTTTTTCTTCTGTAAATTCAGATTTTATCATTTGACGTGCTAAAATAAATGTGCTTTTTACAGAAATATTTTCATTCCAATGTTCTTTAAATTTAATCTCTACTTGTATTTCTTCGTAAGACAACAAAATCATGACAGTCAAGGAAAGATTACTTTGATAAATAATACAACTCTTATGTAAAATCTAAGCATTAGTTTATACCTATACTTCAAAAAGAAAGGCAAAAAAAGTAAGGTAATTTAATAGGCATACTTTTAATATTAATTTTCATATGTTTGCTGAACAGTCTTGGCATACAGAAGATTATTGTGCATTGTAAAAACATTATGGGGCATCATAAGATGGAAGTGATTCTCCCAAACTATGTATAATTAAGCTATTTTTTACTAATTAAGATTTATCTATTGACAGTTTCTCACCTGGTATGCCTTGGTATTTTCTCATTAATTTTACTATTGCTGTGTCCACTCCTGCTAGCACCAGTTCTGTACTTCCCGTCTTTCTTTTAAGGTGTGTAATCAGTTGTTAAAGTACTTCAAATACAGGTATTGCAGCATCAATGTAGTTAGGAGTTTGACTTTAGATCATTGAACTTGTTGAGTGTTTTTTTTACCACAGGGTTAGATGAAAGCTGGATCAGATCAGACCAAATTGACTGTGTAGAAAAAGCAGAGCAATTTTGTACAGCTGGATTTTAAAAAAATATAGGAATAGGTAATGATGACTGTCAGTCATGTGGAGTGTTTCCATGCAAAGAGTCTAAATGGATTAGGACTTCAACCTGGAAAAGACAAAGAAAATATAGTAGAAGCCTATAAAATTGTAATTAAAACCAGAAACAAATGCTTTCTGCTTGTGGGGTTTTTGTTTTTGTGTTGTGCGTTGTTTTGGGGGGTTTTTTTGATGCCAAAGCTCAGGGTATAACATCAAACATGTTCCATGTTAGTAGCAAAATAACTAATTTTTGTGCAGATTGCAATTAAATTGTACATGCTTACAGCCACAGATACAGGAACAATTAAAAGTCTTAATATTTTCAGAGAGATTAGAGAAATTTACGGAGAAATAAATATCAGGTGCATTTGAAAGCCTGGATGCAGCCTTTGATTCAGTTCATTAAGTACTGGATGCTGAATAACAGTAAGTGTTGTTTCATGCATATACAATGTTTGTATACTTTCCAAGTTTTTTGTTGATTTTTTTTTTTGGGGGGTTTTTTTGGGTTTTTTATTTTTGTGTGTGTGGGGTTTTTTTTTGTGTGTGTGTTTTGTTTTTGTTTTTGTTTTTGTTTTTTCCCCAGTAGCTAGTATTTAATTTCTAACGAACTAAAGGTTTAGGCTTTACTGGAGGAATAACAGTCTACAACTTCCTCATGAAGGGAAGAGGAGGGGCAGAGACTGGTCTCTCAGTTACCAGTGACAGGACCTGAGGGAAGGACTTGGAGTTGTATCAGGGGAGGTTTAGGTTGGATATTAGAAAAGGGTTTGCTTCCCCCAGTGGGTGGCTGGGGACTGGAGCAGGCTCCCCAGGGAAGTGGCCACAGCACCAAGCCTGGCACAGTTCAAGAAGCATTTGGAAAATGCCCTCAGGCGCATGGTGTGACTCTTGGGGCTGTCCTGTGCAGGGCTGGGAGTTGGACTGTCCTTGTCATGTTCCTTCCAACTCTGGATATTCCATAATTTTATTATATTAATAAAGTCCTATCAGAGTAAATATTCAATGCAATGAAATGCACTATTTTTCTCTGTCACTAGAACTGTATCACTGCTCTTTTTTTTTATCATCTGAAAATGCACAGTATTTGAGATCTTAAAGGGCTTTTGACTAGTACAGTGTTTCGTATTGACCTCATTTTAGATGTTAAGTATTCCTTGTGGAACTAAAGCACATCTTACAGGAAGCTGAAGGACAGAAGACCTTTTTCTCTTTGATGCTTTGTAAAGTGCTTGAGCTCCTTGCATAGAAATGCAATATAATTATATTGGTGGTGATTATGGCAAAGTGCTGAGGAAAATGATACAGGAAAGTGATTAGATTCTTCTCTGTCTTATGAAAAAAAACCCAACAAACCCTGAACCAACCAAAACTCAATGACTGAATAGTTCTGGGTATTTTTTTATCACTTGAGAGGTGAAAGCTGTGCAGAAACAAAGCAAATCTGGCTCATAGTGCATAGTGTAGAAATTTAACTTTCAAGAGTTCAGTATATTTGCAGAGTGCCTACTTCATTACCTGAACCCAGAAGAAAATAAATCAAATAAACTAGCTGCAACACAGAGAATTCTACTTATATTAAAAAAAAGAAAAGAGCTGTAATTAGTTATAGACATGTTAAAAAATAACAAGCTTATTTTGAGCCATGGAGCATTACAGTTTGTAATACAAATTTCCCAGCAGAGCAGAGTGATAAAAACTTGTTTGATAACCAATCTTCCAGTAAAAACCGAGTAAATATACTCATAACTATGTGTCAACACTGTGCATTAACTATGGAAAAAGCTGTATTGAGTGCAGATCTCGAGAGAATTCATGACAGAACATCATGTCCTCTTTGGTTTAATTGTTGTTCAGAACTCCCAGAAATGACAGCTCATGAAGTGTTCACCTGAACCATGGAATGCAATATTGAGCCTTAAGAAAGAAACAAAACTGACTTTTGTTTTGTGTCTCTGTAGAGGGACTGGCACTATATATAGTTAATAAGTGTTTGTTATTTTGCTCTCAATTTTGGGAAGTCTCTTGACCTTGTGTCAAAAAGCAGATGGATTATTGAAGTCTAGCATGTCACAGAGCCCAGTCTGTAGAGGTGGAACACAGGACAACAGGCAACAGACTGACTGGTTTGGATTCAGATTCCCCCAATAGTTCTCACTATAGTACATATATCCTCAAGTGGGAGAATAAAGAATTACACTGTATTATTTTTCCAGTATTAGATTGTATAATGTTATACTAGATATGGATCAGACAGCTTTGTACTTTGCAAAAGCCATCTGTTTTGGAAACAAAAATACTACTAACGAAGGTTTTAAATAATGTATTTCCCTGGATGTGTGGTGTGTGCAACTTTTACAATAACTTGATAAACTAGAAAGTAGAGGTAAGAAGAATGAAAAAGGTTGGCTGGGTCATCTGATGGCTGACAAATTTCATCCCACACAATGTAATCCTTTTCTCACTTTCAACTAGCTCTTCATTTTTATGTAACAGCAGGCGGATTTTGTCCTTTACTCTCTCCTATTTGGCTGATACTACAAAATGCCATTGTTCTGATAACAAGGAACTGTCTTCTGATTTCCTTTTTTTGGGCTGCATATACCGGTTCATTCATGTGTGAACATTTTTCTGCATGGAATCTTCCACATGAGGCTTTGTATCTTTGACACAAAATTTTTGCTGTTCTCTGTGTGCTGAAGGCAACATTGGGTTGTATTTATCATTTATACAACCTGGTTGTCTTTGTTTGACTTGTAGTGATCTTGTGACCAGTTGGCATACTTACATACTTCTTGTTCTTTGGCAGTTCATCAGCTCCCAAGGCACAGCATGTTTTATTATTAGATCCCAGAAATGCATTCCTCATGCTTTTGGTGCTATTAAGTTTCATCCTATTTTATTTCGTGCCACAAGGGCATGCATTAAATTCCATAAGGTATCCATCTCTTTGTTTGTGTTGGTGATGCCTTCTGACTTAATCATTAGTAAACTTTGTCTTATACCACAGTTATTAAAATATTAAGATTAGTGCTAGCACTGATCCTTGAGGATATATCCTACTAACCTTTTCTTCAGTTCAGTACATTTCCTTTTGGAAAAAATCAGTATCATTTGCTTATTAGCCAACTTCTTGTCCTGTTTAGCCTTCTTCTGGTCCCATTTTTCTGTAGTTAATGTTAAGACCCTGCTCAGCTTTATGATGGTTCCAGATTTTATGGCATATTCCTTCTCCTGAAAACTAGTAAAGAAAACAAATTAAAACACCCCTCAAGACATTTATTCTGATGTGATTTTCTTTGGTGAATTCATATTCACCAAAAATATGTTTGAGTTCTTCACTTGATAATGCTGGATTTCAAAAAATAACTGCAGATATCGCTGGTAGATGCTTTTAAGTCTCCTTTATGATAATGCACTATTAGCTGTTCAACTGAAGAGGTTCTCACAAAGTGATTTTCAGCCAGAAAAATGCAAATTTTTTGTAATTACATAAATCAGGACTGACTCAATAGAAATCCGTGAACTAACTGTATTATAAATTGTATGAAACCAAGAAAAGATTTTTAAATATAGTGTTACCATGCTCAAGCAAAATTGCAATTGAATAACTTTGTATTTCAGAATTTTGCTTTAGAATGCAATTATCACTAATAATTGCACAACAACAATAACACATACTTTCCCAGAGTTCTTCCTACTGGGTTACTGAAATCTTTACCCACAAAAATGTTGTGTATTTCTTTATACCAAATGAAGTGGGTATTAGCTAGAGATAGTGGAGAATTTTTTGGTGAAAATTGAGTGTAACAATATAAAATATTTTTGCAGGAAGAGTAGTCCGAGGTTGAAGGTCAAAACTCGTCCCAGGACAAGAGAAGTGAGACTCTTGAATAATACGTAGATGAGTAATCCAGTTGTTACTTTACAAGGGCAGTTTATTTATTTATACCATACAGAGGAGCTCCAAGAGACCCACACTGGGGATTGCACAGTACTTTCTGACACGTCTTAACCTTTGCCTTAGCCAGGAGCCTCACAGGAGCCTGCCTGTTGACGGGGAGGCAGCTGAGCACATGCGAAGCTTTAAACATACCTCTGATTTAGCTCTACCTAGCCTGGGTACTGATAAAGGTGGCAGACATTTTCCTGGTTTTTCTGAGCTGTGGTTCCTGAACCTTTGTTTGCTCTCTGCACATTTTGATCTAAAGTGGTTTGCAGATGGGTTTCTGCTATGTGTTTCTGGGTGACGTAAACCCCATAGATTTGTACTAATTTTATTTTAGGTTTGACTTTTATCCAAATATTCCTCTCCAAAACATTTCAATCTTGGTCAGAACAATCAATATAAGAAAGATATTAAACTATTAGGGAGCATCCAAAGGAGAACAGCAAAGATGATGATGGACCTTGAAGGGAAGCCAGATGACGAGGGACTGAGGTCACTTGGTCTGTTCGGCCTGGAGGAGACTGAGGGGAGACCTCATTGTAGTTACAACTTCCTTGTGAGAGGAAGGGGAGGGGAAGACACTGATTTCTTCTCTGTGATGACCACTGACAGGCCCCAAGCAATGACCTGAAGTTGTGTCAGAAGAGGTTAAGGTTGGATATTAGAAAAAGGTTCTTCTCCCAGAGAGTGATTGGACACTGAACAGGGTCCCCAGGGAAGCGGTCACAGCACCAAGCCTGACAGAATTCAAGAAGCATTTTGGCAATACTCTTGGGCACATGGAGTGACTCTTGGGAATGGTCCCATGCAGGGCCAGAAGTTGGACTCCATGATCCTTGTGGGTCCCTTCCAACTTGCAGTGTTCTGTGCTTCTGTGATTCTTTTCTACTTACTTTTCTACTTTTCAGTCTTTCTGGTTTCATATTCTTTTCCATGTGATTGCATACGCATTGAAGTCTCCTTCCTCATCACAGTGTAGACAGTAGGATCTTGTCCTTCATATGAATTCTGAATGTTGCTTTTGTTTCAGTTATTTTACTATTTGTGTGCTTTCTGCCCTCTTCCAATAGGTGTATTTGTGTCTGGCTTTGATTAAGCAGACTTACTGAATAATTTCTTAAGATTCCATCTACCTTAATTCTCTGGTTTTGGAGGGTTTTTTTCTTCGTACTTGAGCTTTTACATTAAAAAATTTGTTTCTGGGTTTATAATTTTGCCTTTAATGTTTTATGTCAATTGCTAGATAACTAAAAATAAAATTGTAAATATATATATAAATATGTTTAAAGTAAAATTTCAAGAAAAATTCCAGGAGGAAGAGGATACTTAGAAAAAGTTCATTAAGAAAGTCATAGATCCCAACATGTTAGGGCTATTTCAAGAAGAATGAGAAATTATGAAACTAAATTCCTTCTATGTTGGTTCACATATGACAAAATGGAATTTAATTAGAAAAGACATTTTCGACTCATTCCCTGAAATTAAGGAGGTCACATCAGTGATATATTTAACTGACTAAGCTGAGCCTTCTCTAACAGAAGGACTCTCTGCAGTGCCAAAGTATCACCTTGAAGTAAGATGCAATATTCACTGTCATCTGTTTCTATTACACTTTCCCCTTCTACAGTTATGGAAACAGCTCTACTTAAACAAGATTCAATTCTTTGTCATTAGAGTGAATAAAACAAAGGGACATGCCCGAGTAATTTAAAATCTGCTGAAATTTTCTGAAAGAAGTAAGAATAGCAGCTTTGCTAATTTTGCAAGAGCAAAAAAGTGCTAGTTTTGTCAGCTGTTTCCTATTGAGAGCTAGAAATTGCCTTTATCTTCAATAGTATCTTACTTCAGTGCTAACTAATCTCATTAGGAATACATTTTTTCTTTCTCAGCATACTGACTCAGCTTTGCTATGGCTCTTCAAATCACTCTCTGAAGCAAGATTTTCATGAAAGGCTTTGGAAGGATTTCCTTTTAATCACTTATTTTAATTAAAAGTCTCTCATCCTCTATCAGATTCTGTGAGGGATCAATAAATCACAGATATGTGATATTAAAAGTGGAGTCTTTTGCCGTATTTGTTTCATGACTACCTCATGGTGACTTCATCTGGAGTATTATTTAGTGCTTTGGATTAAAATAAATAAATTGAAATAAATACATAAAAAGCTTAAGATGAGTAATTTTGTCTTATAATGAGTCAAGAGTATTCACACAATCACTTCAACAGAGTAGATGTGAAGTCTGGTGCTCTTACTTTTTTTTTTAAAAATTAACACTTTAGAAATCCACTCCACCTGGGTTTTTTGCCAAAGCCCGTAGATGGCTTTATCAAAAGTACTTGTTCTTCAATGGTGTTTGGCCTGAGAACTGTCATATGAAACTGGATATCTCTGGGAAGATAACAAAACAAACTGCGAAACTCCTCCTACCATAAAATTAAGTTGATAAGTACTTTCACTGGGAGAAAATGCTTATGCTTAAGGTCAAAATTTATTCTGACTTTAGGGAACACAACTCCCAATAACTTTATCTGGATACTTGCCTATTTCTTTGGCGCTAATTTTTTTCCCCAACTTAATAAATAAATCATCTTTTTGCATTTTAAGGAAGTAAAAAAGAAAAAAAAAATCTATGTACTGTTGTGACTCAGAACTGCTGTGAGCAAATGATAGTCAAATGATACTAGCTCCTGGAAAAGTTGGTTGAAATGTGAGGATGTGGTGAATGAATTGGTGTAAGTGCTCTTAACTCAATATTATACTTCTTAATAACCTTGTAGAATCTAATATGAGGACCTTTTTCTTCTTCCTTGTTTTTATTTTTTTAGTTTCAAAAATTTACTGAAGCAAATAAAAAAAAAAACTTAAATGGATCAGTAAGGAAAGCAGGAAAAAGAGCAATTTGCATTTGTAATAGGAGTATCTGTTTGACCCTTCAGAATCTAGTCTGTTTGAAGCTGATTTAACATTTGCCTACACCTTCCTTTGCTGGAGGAATGTCAAAATGAAATTTAAATTGCAAGGTAATGCATTGTTTTAGATTCATATTACCTGCAAGAATAACAGAAATGCTTCTTTTTAATTTATTATGAGAATGTTATTGCCAGCTTATCATCCAAAATCATACATATTTTTGTCATCATTGAAAAATAAAACCCTAAGAGAATTAACAACTTCATGGAACATGTTAAATAAGCTTACTGTTAGTGCTGGTTTATGCTCCTGTAGGTGTAAAATATATGTAAATGTAAGGCTTTATATTCAGTGAATGTATTTACAATGTGAATAAATTTTTAATGCAATTTTTAAAAATAACCAACAATTAAGCACAGTCTGTTGAAGTAATTGAAAGGATTGCTGCTGACTTCCATGAATTAGGCATAAATTTCTTGGTGGTGTCTTTCAAAAGAAGCAAATATGACCCATTCTTTTGAGTGTAGCTGTGCAGCTCATGTACCTGTCCCACTCAGGCTTGGGCAAGGAGGGAGAACTTAAGCCTGTGTTTAAAACTAAGCGTGTTCCTTGACTGTTTTTCCTTGCAAAAATTGCTTTTCCTTTTCCAGAACCTGGACCTTAAGGTGTTCAGTAAAGAATATTTGTAGGTACTATAGATCCTCTGTGCTATGTATTATTCTTACCATGTCAAAGAGATACTTCTTCCTGAAAGCATGTTTTGTTTGTAAATTTGTATAAAACTGGTTTTGTGCAGCCTTATTTTTTATAAATGTTTTTTTTCGCAATTACTTTTCCCCATATTTTTTCAGGAAAACCGTGCTTCATTTTGGATCCACTCATAATTCAATTTGCATAATTGAAAGTAGGTTGATGACAAAGTGTAAATTGTATTCAGAAAACAAAAAAGTTAGTGTTTTGTACTATTTCCAAATACAGGGGAAAAATACTTTGAGTTGTTCAAAATATATTGAAGACAGGAAAAAAAGCTCCAGTGTGTTGGAGCTTGCAGTTACATGAGTATTCTGTAATACAAGAATATGCACTCTTTTACAATTAATTGATCATATATCTTACTCATTTTGGAACTTGCATTATGCTGCTAATGCATTTCTTCTATTACAAATGTGTATTATTTTTGATGATAGTATAGGAGAAAGTAAAATTTGTAGAAAACTGAAAGCAAACAAAATTTATGCTTTTTGAAGGATAAAGGAAAGGTGGTAGAGTTAATTGCGTACAGTTCCAAGTAGCTTTGGAGCTAGCAGGAGGAAATTAGATGTTGTGTGAAAACAGCATGAAATGTAATTCAGAGCAGCTGTCTAATTTATCAGCAAGAACAAAGTGCTCATGTTCTTAAACTACTCAATTACTCCGTTCAACCTTCTTTGACCTGTTCAGCCTGGTAGTGTTTGCTTAAAACTAAAAACTAAAGAAATTTTGCCAACCTTTTAAAATAAACTAAAAGAATCCCCATGAGCTTCCTTTACAATATTCTTCTATTAACTTTTGAATTTATATAGCTCTGGACTCATCGCCTCTTTAGAAGAGACATATGGCATTCTCTGCTTAACAGTGCAGAGTCAATAAACTTACATTTTTTTGAGACTGATTTCAAAATATTGCCAGACTGATGGCATGTAACACAAAGCTAAGGGATTCTTCGCTATGGGACATAACAGTGAAATCCTGAGATCCAAATTATACTTTGCTGGTAGCCCATGGGATTGCTGTTATTCTGTGATTGTAATATTTCCTTATGCACTGACCATGGCTCTGTTCATACTGTTCTTCAGAGCAGTATTTTAAACTCTGTTCGTTCTACATTCTGTTTGGAAATCAAACAAAACACAAACCAACTACAGAACAGATGTTCAACCAGAGTAAAGCAGTGTAACAGCAGCAGTTTTTACTCCAATTTACACTGTCAGTCTCTTATAAAACCCTATCAGCTGTTGTTGCAAATACAACGTTTCTATCTAGAAGACAAATTGCTCTTTGCATTTTAAGTTTTGATAATATGTTCTTCTTCAGTGTAGGTAAGACATTTGCATCACAGAATCACGGAAGGGTTTAGCCTAAAACGGTCACTGGAGATCCTGTGGTCCAGCCCTGCTGCTCAAGCATGGCACCTGCAGCCAGTGGCCCAGGACTGTCTCCAGACATCTTTAGAGTGTCTCCAGGGAGGGCTACTCTGCCACCTCCCTGGGCAACCTGTGCCAGTGCTCAGTCCCCTCACAGTGAAAAGGTATGTCCTGATATTCATAGGGAATGTCCTGTGTTTCAATTGTGTGCCAATTGCTTTTGGCTCCTGCGCTGGACATCCAGTGTATATAGTCTGGCAAACATTGTTTAGAGACAGAATTTGAAAAGAGCAAACTTGGGTTATTATTCCTCTAATGAAAAGAACAGTTGCTTCTGTATAAAACTTGTGGATCCTTGGTAGTGCTGATCACAGTGAAGCTTTCTGTTGTTTGACCTAGAAAAACTCTTTCAGATAAGATAATTTTTGCAACCAATATGTAAAAGGAGCCGCCACATCCTTTTTGTAATTCCCCTGCTTTCAACCATTTTCCTCTGTGAACTGAAGATCTATTTTGCAGTAGAGAAAGCAGATAAGAATTCTGTTGAACTATCTGTATTATCGGTATTAGTAGTCCAACTTACACATCTTTGGACATACTTTTGAGGCATTTTTACAGTTTTAGTAAAACTAACTCAGTTCTGAAAGTGTGTATATAAATAGATGTATTTTCCTGTCTAAGGCAAATAGAAACAATGTAAGGTTGTATATAGATAAAAAACAAAACATACCTTGAAAATAGTTATAGCCTTAAATCTACAATTAAACAAAATGCTTTTGAGAAAATTCACTAGGACTTCTGGACAAAGGTACTGTCAAGTGAACTAGAGCTTGGATAGAACATTTACAGAAGCCATGCAATGTTTATGGGATTTTGTAAGACACGTGTCAAGGCACTTTTGATTTAGAAACTGGTATGGCACAAAATAAGCATGATGTATCTATGAAGTTATAGAGTGACTGTGTGACAGATCTCAAATATACCCATATATGAGTGCTCCCTGAGAAATCTAGCAGGGGTTTATGCCTCGTCATACTTTGTCTGCAATGAAAGAAAATGCAAAATCATCACTAGGAGTTGTTGTGGGCACAAAGATTGATGGAGTGGGAAATAGCAATGAAGAGGAAGGGTATGATATACAATGACATCTGGATCTCCGGGTGAACTGCACATAGACAGACAGAGTTAAGTGATTAAAATACAATTCAGTGTAAATGTTAAAACAAAATTAATTCAGAGAGGGAGGACTTTGCAGCAGGAAACAGTGGTTATAGTGATTATGAATTCACAAATTTCAGTGGCAGAGCCTGTTTCTGTGCAAGAGAATCTTCTGCTGCCTCTGCTTTTTCCTTCCAGTACTGAAGACTATGTCCAGTTCTGGTGTACACTGATTGACAAGAGCAGTGAGAAATGAGGCATCCTCCAAGATGTAGGGAGACTCAGAGCTGTATTGGTTTATCTTTGTGAGAGAGGTTTATAGGAGAACTTTGCTCGTAGAGAGTGTTTTCAGTCTAACAAAAGGATACCAAGGTAGAATGTCTGTGTGAAGGGCAGTGTGTGGGTGTTAAAGGAGTTCCCTCCCTCCCAGCTGGTGCCATATTCCATCCTGAAACTTCTAAGTGCCTTTGCCTTGCATCAAACTGAACTTTCTTGCCAGTGTCTTTGTGACCTTTTCTGATTCAACTCACGTTCCATTGGCTTCCTAGGGACTCACCCACATCACTGAACATTTTTACATCTGTCTAATCCTTTTTCATACTTGGAGTGTCCTTCCTTGCCTAGGCTACCTCTCTGCCTCTGTTTTCGCCTTTCCAGTACAGATTGTTGCCTGGGGACCCACCACATTATCAATTGTAAAGTAATGTGGAATAAAGCAATAAAGCTTTTTTAGGGGAAAACACTAATCTGTGCACTTGAGCTTACTTTACTGTGGTTGCACACTGGTTTATACCCATTTGTTACCTCTGGTTAATGTTGCACTAAATATTGATTTTTGGTTCACCCTGTGTCTTATTGCATTGTTACATTTTCCAAAATACCTGTTGTGCATAGCTTTTAGTTTAGCCAAAGGTGCTCCTTGTGTACCCTGCTGGAGGTGTTGGGAGGCATCACACAGTACTGGAGCTTAATGCAGGTGATGGCATTAAGTAAAATTTATCCTTACTTGTTGCCCACATTTGTGCATTATGTGAGAATTGTGAAAGCACTTCAATATCTTGGCTGGCCTATGCTTGCTAGAAATCTATAGGGATTGTGTTTTACAGGATAAAAAGGCAAACAGCAGATTTTAAACATCCTTTAAGGCTGCTGCTTGAGTTGACCAGATCTCGCAAATGAGCCCTAGCAGTTAGGTTCCAAACATTTCTTCTCTATGATTTTTTTTCTTCCTTTGTTTGTTTGTTTGCTTGTTTTGGTAGTTTTTGTTGTTTTGGGGGGAGCCTGGGGGTTTTGTTTTCATTTGTTTGTGGTGTGGATTTTTTTCTCCAAAAGCAATAGTCATTTTCTCTTGCTTGTTTTCAGAACTTTCCTTGGTCATGTGTTCCAGTAGGGTTACAAGGCATATTTTTGGAGACATCAATTATTTGTGCTCAGTTCTGCTTTGCTATAGGAAAAATTTCTGTAAGGTGAAGAATCTGGGGAAGGGAAGTATAACCAATGGAAACACAGGAGAAACTTTTCTCTTGAAAATAGGCAGATGAGTCTGTATTTAGTCATCAGTTAATAAGTTCTAACTTTAAATAAAAAAATATGGAAAATAATTGTAAAAAAAGGTTTACATAATCTTTTAATCATGAGTTATGAGTAGCTTTAAGTAAGAAAATACTTTTTCTTGCAAATCATTCATAGGTGCAGAATTTGAGACAAATCTTGATTGTGAGCATTACTTCAAAGTAACAGCGTCTCATTTTACCACAGTTTTTATGTAAGTGAAAATGACTGAGAAAGGTTTCAAGTCACCCTTGATTCTCAAAAGAGCCTGTTGCTGAACAGAGACCAGGTTGGTGCCAGATGTGTAATACTTCCCAGGGTTTATAGAAGAGAGATGCTTGAGGACTATAGGGAAGGAGAAGAACCATAGTGAACTGGGGATTGGAGATGACAGAATTGGCTGCCTGAAGTGGGATGTGAGATGGAATTATCATTGTCATAGCAGTTCTGTTTTTAAGATACGTGTGATGAGGAAGGGTTAGTGGCCTCAACTGTTGCTTATAAAGACAGGTGGTTCATGAGTAAGTAAGGAATGGAGTGAAAGCAAAGTCTTGTCAGTGTTCTGTTTTGAAAATCAGGCTTGAAAGTCTTGCATTGGTTAGGAATGTGGTACACAAGTGTACAGTACATGTATTATAGTAAAAAATAAGTCAATTTGTTACTTCAGGTGGCAGTTCAGTAGATTAATGTGCCAAAATATGCATGTTTGTGTAGCTGCATGACCTGGATTGTGAGAAAAATGTGGTTCTTGCTGCAGGTGGTTTATAATCCTGAGTGGAAATGGAAGTGATCCCAGGGATAACTAGATCACAAATGCTTTTCTTTTCATTCTGGTTGTTATGCAACTGGTTTGAGATTATTTCTGTACAGCTTGGTTAGCAGTAGGTTGGACTTCCCCACCTGATTTTCCCACAAAAAGACTTGGGAGGTGCTGTGTAAACCTTCTGCCAGTATTTGTGTGTTCACCATAAGAGCAGATCAGGCAGATAAGGTGAGTAATGTTTCTTAGCAAGCACTTTGCAGAGTAACTTCGTGGTCCTTGCCTTTGTCATTGACGTGTTACGCATTTGCCAAGTTCCACATAACTGAAATGGCAAATAATCGTAAGCTCTGATATAATCTAGAGCTGGCCATCTAAGGTTCATCTGGTCCAACTGGCATGCCTGTGTTAAGCCAGGATAGTTGTGACCTTTAATACGTCTTAAAACAGTAAGAAAAATTGTGAAAGCTGATTGGTTTTAGTTAGATATCTCAGTAGAGAACCAAGTGGCAGGAAAAAATTCCTTTTTGTAAAATTGTATTGAGTAGATCTGCCATCATCATGTAATTTTAAAAAATGGTTAATTCTGCAAAATGGCATTTTGGTTCTGTCACAAAGCTTAGTATGCCCTTGCTGAGATAAAGAAAGCACAAATAAAAGGTTCTGTGTCAAAAAGAGTCCAGCCCAAGAATGGTCACCATTGACAGTAGTTATGGATATAGCTGAGTCACGATGTTTAGATGTTAGAGGCATTTGGTCAGAAACAGTAGGATTAATATGCACTGTTCAGATTATTACTATGACTTTTTTTCTTGTTTGTCTTTTCTATATGGCTGGCCCGGTGCTTGAGAAGTATGACATGAGTTTGTCTTGATAAGGTCTCTCAGAGGTTTTTTTTACTGATCAGGTAATTACTTTTTGTTTCATGCCTATGTTGCTAGCATGATTCAAAGTATACCACAAGTGGCACTTTGTTTCAGTGACTTGATCAGCCCCTTCTCCTCTCTCCTTTTGGCAATTGCATCTAATTAGTGATCAGCTCTTCAAATCCAGAGCACCTGTTCTTATGTTCTTGGGCAGTACCATTACAGTAAAACTCTGATCTTCACTGGAGCTTATGGCTGTTACTTTAAAACCAGTAATAACAAAAAATGAATGTGCAAAGAAGGAATAAAAATACACTAACTGTTTATCTTTTTGCCAAAAGGCTGTCCTTTCCTATGATCTTGGAATGCTTTTATTTTTTATATCCTAGTACTTTATTGTACAATCACCATTCCCGTTTGCAAGTGTGTGACTTGTTAATGTCCTTCTGTCACTTAAGGACAGGGATAACAAGGTCATTGGGGAGAATAAAAATTAGAACAGAAAGTGTTCCTTGTGTGTGTTTTGCTCGCTGAAGTATCTCTTCTTTCTAATCTTTATTCTCCATAAATTGTAAATAACAGGATTTGACAGAAATATAGATTGCCTTACTACACAGTAATGAATGCTTTAAGAATCATGATCATTTGGAAAACTATGCCAAGAAGCAGAGAATTTTGTCTTCAGTCATCCAAAAATGTGTATTACAGAGCTCATCTTCATCTTTGGCATCTATCAAGCAGCTTGCTGGAAGCTGCAGAGCTAGTAAACAAAGCACGTTGCAGTAAAATGGTCCCCCATGGGGAATAATTTAAAGTCATACTGAAGTGTTGTTTTCAAAAGACATCAAATCACATTTCCACTGAAATATCAGACATATTAAACGCATGTGTGATGGAGAGTTCAGGTTAAAAAAAGAATGCTGCTTCTGCACTCACTGAAAAGCTCAACAACTCACAATTATCTCTCTCTGTCACATCTGGCTCTGTATAAGCCTACAGTACTTCTGCCAGTTTGTAAGAACATTATTTAAGATGTGTCAGTATCTTTATCTTTTTTTTTTTTCTATCTGCATGCTTTATACATGCAGAACCAGAGACTAGTAAGCATGTGCTGGTTTATTGCCTCTCCATCTGGGCTGTTTTTATGTATACAGTATGTCCATAATATTTTGATAGACAGGATACAAAAGCCTCTAATAAAAAAACAGGGAACTGCAACTAAAAGTTCCTAAGGTTTGGAGGGGGGACCAGAGGGAGGGGAGTGGATGGCTGGTGTTAATTTTATTAGTTTGACAGCTGTCTCTTGTTCCTGTGCATAGCTGAAGATTACATTTGGCCCAGGCAGTGAATTGGGTTACCTGAAAACCTAATTTTTGCTCAGAACCCTCACCAGGAGTTGCTGTATTCTCTAAACCAAACTCCACAAAGATTTGGAGGCATACATACTTGGAAGGTGAGGATAGGAGGTGGGTTGTGGGGTCGGTTTTGCACTTCCTCTCTCAAACAAAGATATTATATTTTTTCCTTTTGACATCTGCTTAGCAAAAGGAAAATTTTGAGCTTGACAGAAATATGGACAGGTCTTTCCATAGGGAACTTTGGAAAATAAGGTTTAACAAAATGTCTTGTAGATTCAACAGTCTTTCAAGACAGCAACTTGCTGAATCCATCACCATGCTAGTCACAGTTCTAAAGAATCTTACTGTTGGTAAGCTCTAATTAGCAGAATTTTCTGTTACTGCCTCATAGACTCTTCCAGTGTGGAGAGGCCTGGAGGAATGGGTAGGCCTAGATGTGGAAGTGAAAGCCGTGGCCTGTGGCATTTGGAAGGAGAGAACACAAACCATGTAGAATAAATGCTGCTGAAGTGCCATTTTCATGTGTTAAGGGACGATGTTGGCCAAGAGGCAGCTTTACATCTGTCCTTGTCCGTGGTCACTATTGATGGTGGAGGTGGAAAGCAGAATGCACACCTGAGTGTAACTGTGTGATATGTGGGTCTGAGCTGGCACCATGGGGATGCTGCTGTGCACCCAAGATGTCAGGTTGTGCAGCTGGGCTGTCATTCAGCTGGGACTTAGAAAAGGTACCCAAAATCCAGGTGCAGGTATTCAGCTCCGGTAAAAACTGTTCCTTGTGTGGAAACAGCCATCTCGGCCAGGTGGTGTCAGTGCCACTGTGCATTTAGTTAATTTAGTGGATGATTTTGGTTTTGTTTGGTGGGGTTTGATTTGGAGACGCAGAGCAGATGAAGTGATACACTGCCATAGCCAAGAAATACCCTAACCCTACTCATCTGGAAAATCAGCACCTTTTATCCTGTATTTATTTAACTGATCCAGCCTAATTCATTGTGCAAGCACTGCAGCAGGCTGGCTGCTTGGCTTGCTGGTGACCTTGTAAACACTCCCTCTTCTAGGTGGCTGCCTAGCATCAAGTTTCCACTAGAGTGCTAGTATTTTTCAATTTTAGGAGGTCAGAACATGTTATAAGCAATTTTTGTGTTGTCACTCAAGAATGTTTGGACAGTTACTCAGTTCAGATCCAAATTATTTTGAAATTCATGGCTTTTAGATTTGAACTGGGTATTCAAAAAGTGGGAACACATTTCAGGTTCCCTCATTTCTTTTATGATGATAGCATTTGGTGCCAAATGAGGCATTTTAATCTCTTATTTTAATGCTGAAGTGATGTGATTTTTTTATTCCACATTCCACATCAGAGAAATAAGGTAATTAGAAGAAAATATTCATTTGTGTGTCTATAGCAGTATACTTAGCAGTCCATTGAATTGTCATCTGAATTTCCAAATGCTTTGAGAAGTACAGGTTTACATTTATTAAAAAAATCCACAAACCCAAAACTAACTAAAACCAAAAAGCTTCAGTAAGATTTTTGCAGGGCAAGCACCATATGTAGTTTTATTGTGTTGTATATGGTGGTGATTTTAGCTTTCTAAGGATTTGAGAGTTAGAAGTAAACCTTCATCTGCACTCCGCTGTTTTGTTTTTTCACCATTGAAACTTCATTGATTTTAAAACTACAGGTGTGAAACTTTCCTCATTAAATTGCATACTGCAGTTGATAGGGCACTTCCATCTAAACCATTATCTTCTCTCTGGAAAATGAAAAAAAAATGTAGTGTTGTTCACCAGTTTTATGTGATCATCATTGTAGCAAAAAAAGGAAGTAATGGAAGGCATTCTCTTAGAATATATACGACATAAGAATTTAATACATTTTTTAAAACAGTATTATTAAAGGAGACTGAAAAAAAACCCCTGTGTATTATGTGGATTTCCGTGGTTCTTAAGCCCTTCGAATGCAGCTATTGAAGGTAAGTGTAGTGCGTGAATGGTCTTGTTGGCACTGATTATTTCAGTAAGCTTAAGGTAGAAAGACTGCATGCAGGAGGGAATCTTGGGATAGGATAAACCAAAAAGCCAGCATACTAGGGTTGAAGAAAAGCTGGAAGGGGGACTGCAACATAACATCTGTTTTGCTGAAGCTTTTAATTTTTTTTCCTCTTTGGAAGTGAAATGCTTGTGGGCACGCTTCATATATAGAATTTCTTTGACTAGTTTTTCTCCTAATAGTCAAAACTAGTTCTTTTACTGTGGGCCAGGAAAATGGCACAGAGATGAAGTAAAGTTAGTGGCACAGACTTCCTTACTTGGCACGTGGGGTGAAATGGTGGCCCTTTAGAAAATCAATAGAGAATTTCCAGCTGTGGGTTTAGGAGCTCCCCAAAGGGCTCGAATTTAGCAAGTCGTTTGAACACAGTGGCAATCCCCGAGATGGGGATTGTGTCCATTAAATTCAGGTTTGACAATACATGATTGTGCCAGTGAAATATTTGTTTGGTTATGAGACTCTTTTCACCAGTCATGACTGCCAGATTGGGTATGTCTCAGTGCTTCCCACATCCCCACAAATCACTGGTGGTGCTCCAGACAGCAGTGTCAGTATTAGTACTAGCAAATGCCATGTGCCAGCTTGATGTGTGCTTAATCTTGGAAAGTTGTCCTAAATTTTGTAACCCCTTTTCTTTAGTTAGGGGTCCCTGAAGATCTCTTTGATTTGGCTTGTCATCACTAGAGTTAAGAGTGTTTACACTTGTTAATGTTTTTTAAAAGTGTTCTTAAACGAAAAAGTTAATGGCCCCTCATCTGATTTAGACCATTTTTCATCTTGCTTCTAGGCATATGGTTTTTCTTCTGTTAGTGTCCTATCATTTGCCATAGCCAGACTGCCATAAGTAGGATTCACTGCATTACAAATGGCAGGAATGATTTGTGCATTGCAGTGCCTGTGATTATTTAAAAAAGTTTCTTTTCTTTAAATAAAGGCTTTGACTTTTTTATCAGACCTAAAGGCTATTAAGTTTTGAATGTCATTTGTTTTTCATTAAAAAGGCTTTTCTATTTTAAATCCTCGACTTATTTTTATTGGAAAAGCAATATTCATCTTTCTTTTAAAAAAATTATTGGTGCTTAATCCATTAGTTAAATACAGAGCAGTAATCCCATATGGCAAAGTAGGCCTTGCTGGATGTGTGGGGGTGTGCACGTGTGTGTATGTGCATGAATATTTTTACACTTTTAGCTTTCTTTATTTTCCTCCTTTAACTTCTGCTTCCTCTAACTTTGCCCTGGTGCAGAAATTACAAATGTTGATTAAAGATTTATTTATATTCACATAAATAGAAAATCATCCCAGTCGTGAAGGGACCAGTGTTCATGCTTCTTTTCTTTCATTCTACCCATATTCAGAGGTGCTCTTTGAATGTGCTTTTTAAAATAAAATCTTACATTTGATACGTTTTCCTCAGTTCATCTGCATTTAGTTGTAATGCCACCTCTTGTTTCAAAATCAGACAGATGAAGCATCTGCTGGAGGCATATGAGCATTGTAGACAGGATCAAACTTACAGTTTATCAGCTGTACCCTTGTTAGGTGTTGGTATTAGTCAATAGCGATCTTTGTTGTGGCTTTAGGGAGGCAATGGGAGGTGACATAAGAAGCCTGAGAGCTGTTCAGCTGGAGGGAATGTGTATTCCCAGTATATCATGCTGACAGGAAACCTTGATTTGGTTGTAGTACAGTTACAGTGGAGTTAAAAGTTCTTAACACAGAAGTACACTAAAACAGCAGATCACAATTTCTGCTACTTCTCTTCTCTGGTGATTTTTTTCCTGCAGAGTGAAAATTTGCACTATCCTCCCTGACATAATGAGCCCTGTGTTGAGGAGACACTCCCAGGTGGGGGGCCCTGTAATGCCCTGGCTGGGGAGGGAAAAGGGCTGTCGCTGAGATGACCTCCTCTGAAGAGTCACTCACCATTCTGTGTTACAGAACTGATGAAGAGATCTTGATACTGGTCTTTGGTTTTCTGCACATCACCCAAAGGTTTTGCTCTGCCTGCCACCATCATCAATGCACATTCACGTGTTATAGTTTGACCAACTGTGGTTGTAGTCAAGGAGTGTTAGAGAAGTAAATGTGTAAACAAACACTTTTAAAGTCTCCAAAAACACAGCATACCAGGTATTGCCCTGGGAATAAATTAACATGAATCCATCATGGGCTTATGACTTGACACAAAACTGAAACAGAAGACAGAACGGATGCAGCTGGATTTCTTCTGACTAATTTGAACAGGCTTTTCTGTGATAATGAGAAGTGTAGAAGAATGGAAAAAAAAAGTTATTCTGTTATTAAATTTAAAGTATTTAATAGTAGTTTCGACCGCTTATGAATTACGAAATTTTGCAGGGATGTCAACATCTGTAGCAAAATAGTGATTTACTATAACCCCAGTTTGGTATCTTCTGATTTTTTGTCCAGCACATGCTTGGAGAAGTAATTTGATCTAACTATATTATACTCATACTCTGTATAAAATTAGTAAACTATTATTGCATTAAAAACATTTGACATTTTTATTTATTAGTTTTGACAGCTCACTTTTGTTTATGTTTTTCCTTACAAGTTTCACACATACAAGCTATTGCAGATTGATTTCAGTGGCAACTCTAATAATTTTTCTTTAAAATACCAGTTTTACAATACTTAAGGCCTCTGTTTATTTAACGTTAAAAGCCTGCGAGCATGTTTTTGACTTAATCTCCTTACTGTGTTGGTATCCTTTCTTGGCCAGCTGATATTTGGGGAAAAAAATTGGAGTAGTTTTGAAGCTGATGAGAGATTCTTTTGACTTTATTGACCTGGCTCTGAAATTAAGCAGCTTTTTGAAGAATAGGTAATAGTTTTAAGCTTGCAAACCTTGAAAATATTTCTTTCTCCCTTTTAGCCTTTTAGCCTGATTTTTTTCATTCCCGTAATTCTGTAAAGGAAAAATATCATACTGCTTCCTCATTTTTAGCCTTTAGTCTGGAGTGAAATTGGAAATGTTGGTTAAGGTTTAACCTATGTGACCAACTGATAGTTGAGAATAAAATACACTAAGATTATTTCCGTTAACAGAGAAGATGTACTCAATATTTTCCTGAATCCTTACCATAGAGAAGTGCTTTTCATGACACAATTTAAAACCTGTTGGTGAGGTTGTTGCCATGCGCTGGAGGTGTTGTCCAGAGGAGGAATAATGTTGAGTAAGAGAAACTTATTACAGGAAATTGCGATGAAAGATCTTTTGTCAACAAGGGAGGAGAAGATTGTGAAACTGGTGGTTAAGGAGTTCTCGTGATCAAACTCTAGGCTGTCAACTGTGGTGTATCTTTTTATTTCCTTTTTTATTTCTAAAGATGCCATTTCACTTCTTTGCAGTTCTTTTGGTGTTTGAACAGTCTGATGACCTCTGTGATGACCATCTCCCCAGGGTTCCAGAAAGTTAATTTTGAGTGACTAGATCAATGTGAGGCAGAAATTCTTTAAATCTGTGTTATGTATTTCTGGCTTGTGTTTCTATTCCCATGCAGAAACCCTCCAATTTCAGATGGACTGTGTCTGGTTTTGCTACAGTGAGTGTTGGTGTAGTCTGAAGTTTACAGTTTAGCTAGGAAGAAAACCCTGGGGACGTAATTTCAGAGTCTTAACTTGCTCACTAGAGGATGCTGCTTCTCATACAAATTGCTACAAATCTCTGTACTTAGTGAGGCCAACTGTGAAATGAGAATAATAATGCTTAGGCACCTTTATAAAGTGATTTCAAATCTACAAATGAAAATTTAAGTTCAAAAGCAGTATTATTATTATTAACCACATTTTCCTGACAGAGTAATAAAGAAGAGAGAAGTGTAGCTCCTTTTCTAAGTATCTTCTCCCCAAATGCACTAACATGCTGACCAGAGTGTATTTTCTGTGCCTCTCTGGATCTGATAAACAGCTGATACAAGTCCTTTACAGTTACATTTAGTTTGCGTAAATTATGCTTTTAGCTATTCAGCCATTATTTCCTCTATATCTTGACCCAAATGTTTAACACATAAAAAGGGGCTCATCAGGATATAAACCATTTAAATTTCCTTAAAAACTTTTATTTTAAGGGGGTACCTGTTGACTGACTGTCATATGATCATCAGTTCTATAAATTTAATTAGTCTGTTAGTCCATGAAACAGGTGGAGAAAGCCAAAGATTTCCTCATGTAATCGTATTACAACAGTCATTAGATTAGAAATAGTAATAAACATGATACTGTTTCAATCACCCTTAAAGGTTTAAGAGTTTCGTATTTGCTTTTTTAAAGGTAACTCCTTCGCTGCAAAGTCCAGAAAATCACCTTAAATATATGAAAGCTAATGGTAAGACTGTATGTGGGACATTTTCACACAGAAAATGGCAGCATTCGATTGATTTTAAAATCTGTCCAGTACTGTGAGGGTCAAGCCTTTGAAGCACAGTAATCAGTTGTCTGTTAAATTTTGATTTCTGGCTGAAAGTACCAATATGGCTCAGGTTGCACTAGGTTTTCTGACTGAGTTGGGTGCTCCCTAGGGCACTGATTTTGCAGAGGTTATGGTAGAAGAGCTAAGCACTGTTAAAATGGAAATAAATGTGTGGTTCTTCTGGAATGGATAATGTGCCTTTAAGGTTAAAATCTAAGCCTGCCCTACGGTGCTGTTTGGGTGGATTTTTTGGACTGTGTTGCTGGTGTCTTAGGCTGGGTGTGCTGAATGCTAAGGATGTTTTTAAAAGGCAGTGCTTAAATGGTGAGCTCTTGATACCACTTTATCATTCTGCTTGAAGCTGTGAGAATGTGTGAACAGCTGTGCACACTCTAAAGTCAAAGAGACTTTAGGAAAAAAGATATTAAAAGAAGCTGGAGAGAAAGACAGTTCTCTGCAAACATTTTGAAGATCGCAAAGAGCTATGGTGGATTTGGACGGAGTAGCAGTGTAAGCACTAGAATAATCTTTGAGGTCCACTTTAAATAGTCAAATAAATCAAAAGACTTCAGGATGAAATTACTTTATGATGGTCTTTATTACTTCTCCTGAAGTGAATATAAAGTTATTTACAATACAGTGTTGTGTATAAGGAACTTAAATTAGATCTTGGTAAGGGATACTGCTTATATAAAAAGAGATGTTCACTAAGGCAGTCATTATACTTTTCTACTGTATAGATTTATGGTTTTGAAATGGTTATGCCCCATAACTCTTAATTAAGCTTGACAGTTTTAGCATTGAAATTGAAGTAGTTGGTTGGAAAGACAGTCTGCAAACAAGAGTCTCTCTTAATGGTCCCAGAGCTTGTGTTTGTTTGCAGGCTTTACTGTATTGTGAGAAAAAGGAGAAAGTAGCAGTTCTCTTTAATTATCATGTGCAGCATGTCAAAACAAGGGACTATAAA
Organism: Trochalopteron elliotii; assembly: GCA_024734555.1. Classification (NCBI taxonomy): domain Eukaryota; kingdom Metazoa; phylum Chordata; class Aves; order Passeriformes; family Leiothrichidae; genus Trochalopteron; species Trochalopteron elliotii. The sequence goes on along the minus strand of JANPWX010000135.1, from coordinate 516,338 downwards.
CAAGCACAAGTCACTTACAATAAAAGTGGTGATCATAGACCTTGTGTAGTGACTAAACCTACCAAACTTTATTGGTGTGACAGGTATCTTGTGGGAACAGATTTGGAGGGTCTGCTTGAGTAAGTAGTCTACTTACAGGCATGACCTACTTTTTTGTGAGCTGGTCTTTGCTGGATGTCATGTCTGTTCTGCCAGACCACAGTGATCCCAGTAATGCTGTCACACCATTTACTTGCAAATGGCTGTTTCAATCATGTTTAAAGGTTATGTGAACAATGAACTGCTCTCAAAATTTTCAAGATTAGGTAATTATTTTATACCTGCGGAAGAAACATCAATATTCTGATAGTGTTCTCTGTTTGTTTCTTTATCACCCCCTAGTTTTATTCCAAGACACAGATGTTTGTCAGTTCCTGATTTAAGTAGGCTTATTGTAGCTATTCAGTCCACAGAACTTTGATTTTAGGTCTTATTTTTCTGCCAGATGCAACACAATGACATATTACAGAATAAAACGTGAAGAGGAACTTCATCCAGGTTACATAAAAATTCCTTACCTGACTGATAATGTAATGCAATTTTCATCGCCTTTGTGGGTTTTATCTTTCTTTTTGTTTATTTTACCTTGTTTTCACCAAGTGTAGATTTATCTATTTATAAAATATATACAGGTAGGTCTTAAAAATGTTTTGTTAAAAACAGAATCTAGTGGTGGATGTAAAGTTATAGAATGTCCTAAAACAGACAGCAAAACTGAGCTGCTTTCATCAGGTGAAAAAAAATTAACTCTAGAAATAATAAAATGCAGCTCATGAAATCAGAAGTCATAATTTTAGGGGTGAAATGTTTGTGAAGGTTGGGAAATTAAAGTCATTGTCTTTCCTTCCTATATCTGTTAAAAACTGTTTTTGTATTGTAAGAAAAGGTTCCCCTTCTCATCCTTCTTAGTCAGGATCTTACTCCATAGGCCCAAACACTCTCCCACTGCCACCACTGCTTGTGTGGGCTGTTGGTACAACCACCTGGGAAGCCCACTTTGCTTTTCTGAACCTTCTGGGTGACACTCTGGGCCTTGTATCAGATATGCTCCCTTCAAAGTACAGAGGGATCTGCTTTGGGAAAACAGCAAGACTGAAAAGGTGGTACGGGCACAAATGTCCTCTCTGGCATGCACCCCCAAAGGGATTTGAGGTGGTGAAGAACCAGCTGTCTCAGCATGGATTTTCATGAAAGCATATTAGGTGAAATCCCAGGACTCAATGGGAGTTTACTCATCAGTCTCATCCGTTGTATCTGAGTATCTGAGGAGTAAATAATTAATGTTACAGGAGTCAGTATTTGCTCAACTTTTTTAAACTCAATGAACTTACTAAATATGAAATTCAACCATCTCCAAAGTCCATCATAGACTGGTTGAATGCTTAGTGCTTTTAAATAAGTGCTTGATTACTACACTTGAGTTCAGGAGAGTAAAAAGTTCAGTACTGTATTTCATTGGGATGTCTGAACAGAAGTAGGGAGAGAGAAGCCTGTAATTGTCCACGCTGGAGTTTGGCCAGGAGCTGTCTGTGATTTGTAATGTGTTTTATAAGATAAAGCTGAGAAGCAGAAAGGAACTTTTTGGGTTTTTTTTTTTAATTAACTCATTTGCTGAATAGGAGTGTGATCTTTCTACAGTCACATAATGCCTATTTTCCTCTTTCTGAAAATGGGATGTCACTATGTGCCCTCAGAACATTATACTGGAGTTTAGCCCCTGGGCTATTCAGCAGGTGCACACAGGACTTTTAGTGGCGGTGTACTTGTCCTGAGCACAGTAGTGGGACTGTATATACAGGGCAGAGGGAGAAATTGTGTACAAAAAGTACAGTCCATCAGCATAAATGTACTAAGGAGGAATCAAGCTGAGTTTGGCAGAGGGAATACGATGAGAGGTAGGAAGAATGAAGCATCTAAAATCCTGCTCTGTTTGATTTGGACATTCTATGCTGTGTTACATAAAGTTATTCTCCTTCTATGACTGCCAGTGCCAAGTCTTCTGAAGATAGTTAGAAAACGGCTCTTCTTGTCTGAAAATTATCCTGCAAAACCAGAGGTTACACTTTTCTCTGAATGCATGATGCACATTAGGAAGGAAGCAACAGTGGATATAATCCTTTAATACCATGGTGAAGTAACTGGAGGATGTATTCAAAGTGGGAAAGTGAGGTTTGAGTAAGTTGGAGCACAAACTGTGTTCAGGTCAGTGGGCTGCAGAATCAGATTTTCACAGGCTACTTCAACTGTTTTATGAAAATAAATACATCAATATATTTAATTTTGTAGCAGGGAGGGAAGAATCTTCTTCCCCGAGAATGATGTCATGTCTGGGGAGGGGAGCACTGTGTTGACTGAATTTGGATGTGAATTCCCTCTGATAGAGAGGGAACCTGAAAGTGAGCCATCGCCTCCTGAGGGCACGCACTAACTTTATCCCTGCTGATAAAAGGTATAGCTCCTTTCCAGTTTTTAAAAATGAGATAGCTGACATTGTGGAGCAGAATCTGATAGGTATGCTCCAAAAACAGCTACTTGAAACATGTGCGTCAAATGAGATCAATAGAGAAATGCCTTATTGGGGGATGGGGTGCTTTTTGACATCAAAGGAGGCATCAGGTTCTGTCAGCCTCTTAAAGTGCATCTTGGTACAAATAGAATTCAGACTTTAATGTGCATAGGAGATGTTAGTGCCAGGAGCTGAAGTGTCAGTGGAGTGCTTGGTAGCAGCAAGAGGGGTTTTAAATGCTGTGCAGTCAGGCACTTTTGTGTTCCCATGGTTCTTACTCTTTGGTCAGTACTCCAATATGTGAATCATTAAATGCATATATTACATTTTATTAATCTTGTAGAAGATATCCAAAGATATCTGTTGACCATAGAAGTGGCACTGTACTATTTGCTGAGCTGAATGTTTGCGGGGGGGGTTGTGCTTCGTACCTATTTGCCCAGAGAGACTACTGACATCTGCCTGCTCTGCCTTGTGGCTCCTTGAAGTCACCTTGCCCTTGCTGTGTGCAGATTGAGCTGACGATATCGACTGCCGGGGGAGCTTGTATGCCTGGTTGTCTCCTTGGAAATAGAGACGTCCCAGATAACAAGTATTGTTAGTGTGATGTATTCAGACGGTGTTGATACTGTGTTTTTAAAATGCATGGAGGGCATTATATTAGACCTGGCTATTACACAGTGAGAAAGTCATCACCTATCTTTGGTTTTCTTTCAAGGTTGGAACTTCCTTGAATAGTAATAGTTGTTTAGATTTTCTCAAGATTTGCTTTCATTTTTCACTTTGATGCAGATTTAAGTTCCAATCTAATGCTCTGTGCCTAGAAGTTTTAAGTACTAGAGTCAATTTTACCATAACACTATCAATATTTTTATAGCAAGCCTGTATGTTTAATTCTTATCTCTTAAGGTCTTCAAACTGGTTTTGAACTTAAAAGGTGTAAAATGGGTACTCTTTCAGATGATGACTTGCCTGTGAATAATGAAGTAAAGCATTTAGTATTTTTTTAATAGTGTACTTGCAGTGAAATTAATGCATTTTTAAAGTTCACCTTCAGTGTGAAAGTTGTGTCAGATTCTGCAACCTTGGGGACTAGTCTTCCCATTCTGCACAAAATTGTCTCTCCTCCTGCTATTTCACTTCCTATTCATCACTTCAGCCTCACTTGGCTATTTTTTTCATGCCACAGGATAAAACATATCTGAATAATATTGTAGACCTCTGCTTGTCTGTGCCTATATCAGAAATATGTCTTTTTTGGATTGTTGGACAATTTGAGTGCAATCTTGAAAAGTGGAAGAGTGTAAGTGAAGAGAGGATAACATCTCAGCTAAACAAACCACTGCTGCTTCTAGTTAATTCTGACCTTTGCTGTGCTTGGGTGGAAATGAAAGTCCAATTTGCACAAAGTGCGGAATGATGGATATGGTCTGGCCACATCTCTCGAGACAAGCAGCAAGGATGTGAGGTAAATCAAGCCAAAGGCCTTGCTTGCAGTGGCAAATGGTACCTCTGCTAAGTGTGTGTCTCAAAAAAGCCTATTTTATGGTTTGTGTGCATTGCTGCCCCCTCAAAGTGACTGGTTACTCTGCTGTGTTTATTTTTAAATAAGGGTTAGTAATGGGACACAAGCATCATTTCCATGTATATAATGGTAAGAAGTGTGGTTATAATTTCTATTTAAATAGTCAGTTCTCATGATTCAGTTGAGTTCTGTGTTGCCCTAGAGAGTTGAACCCTGCCATGAAGTTTCTTTGTGATGCTGGACAGGTTATCTAAAACTGAAGATTCTCTACTGGGAATTGTGTGACCTTTTCTGCTTGACCAGACTAAGGTGTTTGACACATAAAGAGCAGAAGTCCCAAGCACTCAGAAATGCAGCTGTAGACTATAGGACTTAGCATAAAAAGAACTATCTCATCACCCACTGAGATCAGAAATGCAGCTCTCACATTCTCCAGAGAAGCATCAGCATTAATTGACAAATTTCATTGCAAGGCATGGCACCCTTCTAGGCCCAGTGGTTGATGATGTGGGTAGATTATCCCATGTGTATGGCCATATTTGTAACTTACTGTGAGAAATTAGCTGGTTTGAATTCATCCACATAAATTCTTGTAGAGGGTTCTCCAGAGGGTAACACATTGCAGCTTTTCAATAAGACTGTTTGCACAAATACCCTTTTCTTCCTGCTCTTCTTGCTGGAATTTGCCTGGAGAATTAAGAGCTGCAAAGTATTTAAAAATCAATAGAATTTACATGAAAAAATGAACACTAAAATGCATTGACAGGGATAACAGTGCCTTTGCACCAAAATCAGTTGGGTATGCATATTTGATTTATTCATTCAATAAGTTTGAGAACATGTTTGTAAGGTCTGTGATCCTTTTGCATAATTTGTGCTGGTTTATTATTGGAGTTGTCACTGTTATGAGGAAAATTAAATGGCTTGTTTGGAGACTTGGGATTCAGTGTGGAAAAAAGCAGCTACACAATGTTTTATAAGCAGTGGCTATAATTAATACAGTAGTCTAAGCTTAACTGTTTCTCTGAATTAAAGCTGACAACTACCTTTTCAGCAAGAACACAGATGGAGGAAGTAGATTTTACTGACTTGAAGTTTTTCCATTTTCAGAGTAGTAGTTCTGCAGGAGTTGTGAAACTTTTAAAATGTGAAATGTTTATATTTTAGAGTGTTGATTTGGTCTGCATGATGATCCTACTTCTTCCTCTGAACTGAACTGAAGCTGCTTCTTTGTTGATGTTTGATAGATGACTGGAAAGGAAAGGAATGGCTCCTCTTCAGTCAAACAGTAAAACGCAAATACCAAAAAAAAAGAAACCCAAAACATTAATTGTTTAGTGGAAGCCACTTTCTGTGGCTGAAACTTTGAATTTGAAGTCATGCTATGTCAGCACCTTGAGGCATGCCTCTGTCTTAGCACAGCATGTCCCCCTACTGTGTATTACCACTTGCATCATGTCAGAAAGGCTGGGAACAGCAGTGATCTTTCCCATAGGCCCTCTTGTTTGAAGCATTCAAAGTTTTTTCCCCACCTCAGAAAATTCAATACCAAGATCCTCACAGTATGCAGAAAAACTCCTAGTGATATGATTCTAACACTGAAAGGAAGCAAAGTGGTGTATGTTATTTTATTGGCTACCAGAGAAAAGGTTGCCTTTAAAAATGTATGTGCCTATTACATATGCTCTGTGACAGACATACAGCCTGAAGACTGGCACATGGCAAAGGGAAATCAATAAAAAATACATAATGATTATAAATATTTATAAAATAACTAGATGAATATAATATGACAGGGAGAAGCCAAGAAGGCTTTTAGAATAGCAAATCTGTGCTCTAAAATATATTAGAATTGTTCTGAGTGAGTTACAATGTGGCAAAAAGTCATTGTATTGGCAGTGCATAGGTTATCAGGGATGTTCACAACACTTTTGGTCAAAGTTTTTCAAAGCAACCATGAGAAGTTTCATCAAAGAAGTTCAGCTAAATAATTTTGGAAAAAAGAAAAAGAAAAAAAAAAAACAGGAAGGATGAGGTGATGGTGCCAGTGAAGAAACTTGTAGGCATTGTTGATTGATTGATTGATGGATTGATTTGTAACTTAGGAAAGGTTTCCAACACAAATCAAAGTGACCCAGCTTTATTCAAAGATTTGGAATTTTCCAGGTGTGCTAGAAGATTTTTTAACTGTATTTTTTCATGTGACTGCCTGTTCACATAGTTGTGCACATGTTCATACTTACTTTGTAAGTTATGCCTGTAATATTGCAAGGTTTATAAGCATTGAATAGAAAAACAAGAGGGGGGAAGAATTTGGTTACTTAAATGCAAGTAAAAATTTCCTGTAGTCATCCTCCTTTCCTATAGGCTTGTACATCACAGGCCTTACTGTGTGTACAGGAGGACTTTGACTGTGGGACTTGACTCCATTTGTTCTCTGTGTTGATGTAAATATCAAGAGTAAGCTGGAGGTTTTGTAGGGAGCAGTTAATTCTTTTCTGCTTTTGTTGCAGATGGTTGAATTTGCTCAGGCTGCAAGAGCTGCAAAAGTACATAATGAAAGAGAAAATTATACTAAAAATGGAAGAAACTACGCAAGAGTGAAACTTGTTCTGCCTTTAGCAAAAGGCCCACAAAAGTTTCTTCAGTGGAGATACCCATATCTGGGGATATTGCTGCTGATTTCTTGCTTACAGAAACCTCTTTCCCATTAGTCCGAACAGAGCACAATGTCAGTAATGGTTGGGTCAGGGTGCTAATTATCTTTGTGAAAAATAGATGGGCAGACAGTCCAGGAGATAGATGCTTCCTAATTTGTTAAGGGCTTTTAAAGATAAATGGCCTTGAAGTAGGTTTGTTTTCAAATGAATAGCCAGTAGAGTGCTCAGAGCAGTGGCACAGTGAGCTCTCATCAGTTTTTCTCAGAGTGATGAATGTTGCATATTCTGTCTGTTGACGTAGTCTTTGCCATCAGATGTCCCAACTTAATAACAGTTTTTAGGGCAATGGTTGTAAATTATTGCAGCCCAATTTTATTACTGTTTTACATCTACTGAGGACTGAGCCTTGTGTGCAGCTTTATATTAACTCAGCAGGCACCATTAAAATATTGACATTTAGGCTCATTTTGGCAGTATTAATCATAGCATTTTATCATGCCTTTTTTGAATGAAATAATTGGTTTGAAATTACTGGAGTGTTCACTTCTCTAAAAGCAGGTGAAACAATAATTTCCATTTCTCTACTTTTTCAACTCATAACTGTACCTTAAAAAACCCAAACAACAAACTCTAAACACACCCTCTCATCTCCTAACTGTGTGTGCTGTGAGCATCTACTTCTTGGGTTCTTTGCAATGACTGAACATGTAAGATCCAGCAGCTCTTTTGGACCTCACTGGAAGTTCTTGGAAGTGTCATCTCTGAAAATCAGCCTCTGAAATCTCAGTGTGGACACCTACAGCCAGACCTTGGCTTCAAAAATGTACCCTAATATATATAACAAGAGTACTCCTGATGTGCAAAAAAAGCTGAAATCAATGGCTATTTTCATCTGCTGAAATGGCATAAGGGTTTAAAACAGGCCCAGAAATGCTTTTTGTGGTTCACCAGCAAGAATAGGATTACAGCACCCATGTCTGCTTGTATTATTGTACCAGTAACAGAACCTGTGATATTTGCTGGCTCTTTTCAGTGGAGGGCATCACTAGATGATTATGTTTAATACAAGGAGTTGGCAGCCTTTCTCACTTAACAATCATTAGGAGATCTGCTGCTGAGGTCCCATTTTGTGAGGCAGCAGGAAATTGGCACTTAGTTTGAATGTATTGTTTTCTACCTTTCTTTTAAAGTTCAAGGACAAGGCAAAACTGTTCAGACTACACAAAGAAAAAAAAATTTTTCACTTTCCTTTGTTTACTTGGTCTTTCCACCTCTCAATTTTTTCCCTAGGAAAATTTATTCCCCTATATATACATGAATTAAATGGAAGTGAGGACAATGTCAGCAAAGATGGAAGCAGAAGACTTGAGGGAAGGTATTCGAAAGCACCAGGCAGAAGATCACTATGATAATCATGACTTTTTACTGGAGTAAAAATCACCTAGGTCTTCATTTATGTTTCTCTTGTTATTTATGAAAGAGGACAATACTGTTGCTTCTGTTTTAGGAAACTGAGGCATCGAATGGGTCAGTGGGGAGGGAAACCCTAAATCACTCAAAGGCAAAGGTGCAGAAGATCCCAAGTAGTGGTATCCCAGCGTCCTAGCCTTTACTTCATTCTCCTAATCATGCATTTATTTAATTGTTTTAAAGACTGCCCCTCCCAACTCTCATCCCTAGATGCTCTTTCATCTTCAGCACTTTGACCAGTTTATTTTCCTTGATAACATGATAACTGTGGCTGAAGCCACAGGCTTCTAGTGTAGCCTTCTGCCTCCCGCTGTACTGGATCTTCTCAAAAGACTTTCTAGTGATAGAGATTTTCTTTTTTCAATTACAGTGGCTTCACATGACCAAATAATATTCATTAACTTGATTGCCTAAGGATATCAAGCTCCAGAGGAAACTTGTATTCCTATATGATTGGCAAGATAATTAGGAAGTGAAATAATGCAAATCCCACCACAGGCAGCCGTCAAAGATTTACGTATTTACTCTTTGAATTCAAAGTGTGTCATATCATAAATCTGTTTCTTTCTTTTAAGGCTTTTCTAACTGTAGGTTTATTATCGACCTTCACCATGCATGTTTTGCAGAGGCAGGAGGCTTTATGAGCTCAATCAAGTTGGGCTAGTAAATCCACTGAGATTTTTAGTCTGCAGTATCTCCTAGATAACACAGCCTAAAGTACACGTCTGCTTTTACTAGCCTTTGATGGTAAGCTCCTGGATCATGGCCTTTCATTCTGTATTTGTAAAGTGTCTACCACAATTACAGCTTCTACATGATATGAAAACACAGGCACAGAAGCCACTGATGGCAGCAGGCGTTCTGCATCCTCCAGAAGGGTGGAATATTGGATGTAGATTAGGGACATCTTTATATGGAGTCTCCTCCAGCCTTCCCCATTAACAGAGACCATGGTGATGCTCGTATCAGTAATTGCTGCATCCAGGCAGCAGTTGCAAGTGGGAGATTAAATGAGAGCTCTGTATAGATGTGGGGTCCTGTTGAGGATGGCCTTCAGTAAGTACAAGTCACTTATAAATTAAACATTTAGCAAAACTCTACCAAGTAAAAGGTATCTTATGAAGTTCTGATAGTTTCTCAATCTGACAGTGGTAAAACCTGAGAAGCAAGGAAATTAGTGGAGTTACTCTGATGTGGTTGGATTAAAATTAATCTGGCAAAAATAAAATAAAAAAAAGGACAAAAAAAAAATCTATATTCTTGCTAATGAGAACCAACATTTATCTTACAGGGAACCTGAAGTTTTGCCTTCTGATTCTGAACCAGCCTTTCAACAAAGGTCATTTTCATTGTCTGTGGAGCAGAGGTAATAATAACTTACATACATCTTCATTTGCTTATTTTCTTAGCTGTTACCCAGCTAATGTACTTCATGTCTGTTGAATTACAGTGTGGCGATTTCCTCTTTACTGGAGCAACCTTCTAGTGAGAGTGTGAATTGGCAGAGTGTGTCCCTTGTTGCTGAATGCAGCAAATGAGCTGATTATGCAAATTCTGCATCCCTGCATTGCACACGTCAGTGGGAACTTTGTGCACTGATCTGTGTAAGACTGTAGCTTTTCAGAGGCTTCTTAGGAGCCATCATTGTTTTGCTGACAAAGTATAGCAGATCAATGGTGCATTTAAGAGTCTGGAAGTGAGCATTTCTTTAAAGGTCATCAGTGAAATGTGTTAAATTTAATCAAAATAACATGAACCGTGTAGATACTAAGTTGTGAAAGCAGTGGGGAATTTGCATGCTTATCAGAAATATGCAAATCAGATTTCACTACCCCTTTGTTAAATATGCACAGTGCTAATCATCATCTCTGGTATGATAGCTTCTGATTTACTGACGTTTTGTGGAGATATGTAAATCTTTACAAGCTTGGAGCTATTAATTCCTCCGTGCAGGAGCATAGTCCTTCAGAAGCTTTCTGAAAAGCCATAGGAACTGTCTGTGACTTATTCCCAGGATGGGAACCTTGCAGAGAGATTCCTCTTAACTGACTGGAGCAAGTAGAGCTATTTGGTTGCACCATAGGCATGAGGACTGGCAGGGGGTAGCTGTACAGTTAAAAGGAACTGAAATAAGGGATGAAGTCAGCAGGATGTATTCAGAGCACTTCATTCCAGTAAACCCAAATTAGGTACCCGTATAGCCAGAGGAGTGATAAAAAAAGACAGAGAGTTGTACAAGATGATTCAAAGCATCTGAACAAGTGCTGTACCCCAAACAGACTTTCATTTGCATAATCAGCAAGAAAGTAACAAGTGCTCAGTGAAGGGCTGTCCAGTTGTTTTATAGATGTGATTCTACATATTTTTTCATTCAAAAAGATACAGTGAAACACCTACTTTGTATTAAATAGAGAAGAAAACAAGGTGAAGTGTTTGATGTTATTTCTTTATCCCATCTTTCCTGTTTTCAGGACTGGGGTTAAAAAATGGCACAGTAAACCAGACATGCACAGTTTCTGAATGGTGGTATTTAGTGTCTTGTACCTTGCATGTGTTGCTTTTGTACTGTGTTTTGTTGATCAGACCTTTTTTTGTCTGTCCTTTGGAATTCTAAATCTTCCTCATTTGATCAAACTTTGGGGCATAGAGTGCTTCTGATTGTAAGACTGATGAGCCTTTGAACTGTAGTGTTCTGTAAAAGGTTGAAATAAGAAGCTGAATAAAATCAAGTAGGCCAAACACTGTCTTACTGGAAGCCACCTCAATGAGTTCCTGTTCTTTGAGTTGAAAGTAATCACTGGTGCTGTAAATAGTTCTCCAAAGAGTTTTTGTGGGAGGAGCAGAAGTCCTAATTAAGATACTAAGACTTTTGCTGGTAGATTACTTTAAGAAATAGGTGGATATTTTCTATCTAAGTAATATGACAGATGGAGGTAGTTACATTGTAAACATGAAATGTTTTTCTTCAAAGCATCTGAGCTTCAGCAGACTTCAGTGAATCCAGGGCAAGGTTTTTGTAATGCCTGGCTTACAGTGCTAGTGGACTACTTTAGGTGTCAGCAGTTTTCTTGATCCTGCTTCTGGAGGAGCATTAGCACAGAGACTGTTGCAGGACTAGGAGAACCTGGGGGGTTTGGTATGTGAACTGAAAGAGGTTTTGAGGGAGTCACCCATAGGAACAGTGCTTGAGGACCAGCTGTATATGCTTGAGATATCATAAAGGAGAGATGAGAAGGAAATAATGGGACTGTTAATATTCTGTTAATCCACAGAATATTGCCAGCTACACAAACTCAGGTGGAAAGGGAGAGAAAAATGCAAAGGAAAAATAAGATAAAATATTGTCCCAGTTCTCTGAGTTACAGGAATCTTGGGTTGTTATACTCAGTACAGAGTGCTGAGATGTGTTATTTTCAAGTAGTTTGGGTCCTATCAAAATAATTTCTTTCATTAGCCCTGTCATTTTAGTGTCAAGTAAAAAGGGGTGTGAGATGTCCTAAGTTAAAAAAAAAATCACATCAATAAGTCGCTGTTCTATGCTAAAATCATCCCAGGTGTAACTCCTCTTGACCTCAAGAAAAAGTGGTTGCAGCTAATTAACCTTTGTCTTATTACACACATTTATGAAATCTATTTTTACTGACATACTTTCAGAAGAACTATTTCAGTCAGTACAGGTTTGCATGAACTTCCTTCCTTGTGCTTTGTGAAGGACACTGAAATAAGATTTCATTACTTCCAAGAGACATCTTTTACCATTCTTGTCATACAAGCTGGATAAGTGACAATAGTGAAGCAGTACAAGCTAAGGGAGATTTTAGTCTATTATATATCATTACTGTAATGAATCATGTTCATTAGAATCATGTAGAATCATGTAAAATCATGTAGAATCATGTAAAATCATGTAGAATGTGTTCACTTGATTGGTGTTTAGTACAGTCATGTGGTATTAGTGCTGTCCTAAAAGCGGGATGAATGAAATGCTGGAGAAGGGATAGTTTGCAAAAGCAGAATGAAGACTAATATGGCAGAAAACACTAGTTGTTCCCTGGAGGATTTATTGGGTTGCATATAGTGAGAAGGGGAAAAACCAAATGGCTAGAGGGAATAGGAGGTAATAGGGAAAATATGTCGAAGAGTGAGGGCCCTGCTTTTCTCAGAGCTGCACGTTTTTCTGTCTGTGAGTTTTCTGTAAGGAAGACTCGATCCAGTGGGCCTTACTGTAAATACAGTCATGCATCTTTAAATTCCTGCTTATGCAAAGTTTCTAGCTCCTGGTTTGAATCCTGTTTAATAAAAAAAATGGTTGTGAAAAAATCCAGTTTGAATTAGTCTCTGGGACTGCTTCTCAAGTGATTTGAAATGTAAATATATCTTGCATAGAATTGACAGTGAGTTGAAAGTCTGAAGCCGTCTTTATGTTAAGTTTGAAAAGTACAGAAGCCCAGGTTTTAGTGGCTGAAAACAGAATGGGCTTTCTGGGGAATAAAGGAAAGTTCCTGAGATTTTGATTCAGCTTTTTAAAATCCCTTTAATCAGAAATGCAATGACTTACTTATGCCAAGAATTTCAGCTATGTCTAGTGATTGCAAGTGCTCTGATTTTTTCATGTCTCTCTAGGGAAGAGGCAGAGTTATTGCAGTGCTGAGAAATCACCTCAGTGAAAATTGTCTTAAGTTCAGGATCTAAAAATGGTTTCTTGTTTCTGAAGACATTACCCCTACAAGCTACTCAAATGATCCAGAATTTTCTTATGTTCCTAATTTACGGTAGGATGTTGAATGGCTGTACATTGCAGAGTACTTTCCACTCTTAAATGTTGACAATGACAGCTGTAAAGAAAAAGGAGTTATGGTCTGGGAGATGAGATTATTGTTTAAAAAGTCAGAGGGAAATGACAACATTCTACAGCAATCTGATCAAGTTGTACTTTAGAGTAGGAAAATTTGTCCGTGGGTATTTTTTAGTTCTCACAAGGGTTGTGATACCTTGGCCACTGTGCCTTCCTCAAAAGGATTGTGGTTTCTTTCCACAAATAAACACTTTCCATGAAAGCTTTTCATCAAAGAAAACACGTTGAACAGCTTTAGATATTAGCTATTCAATACTACCAAATGTTCTTGGCTAATGTGTTAGAATAAGCTATCAACATCCCTTTGGAACACGCTGACTGAATCTTGACTAGCAGGAGGTGTGTTTAATGTTGGGCAAGTCAATAGAAAGGAGATATCTATGAAACCAGGCTGCAAAAATGTCTGTCCTTCAGGTGCACATCCCTAAATGGTCTCTTCCATGGAGCTGGTGAAAGAGCTTGGGGTCTAGCTCTGTCTTCTTATTCTGCTCTACAGGCAACATGACCAGCCACTTCATATGCATAGTATATGGGTATTTTATGATACCTTGTAGATCATGAAAATGGAGGAGCTCCTGAAAGAGGAATCTTGCTCACTCTGGGGACTTCAGCACTATATTGTGTGGGGGGGTCTATACACTGAAATAAAAGAAAGCATTCTTCTATGGCAGCAGTGTAGTCAGTCAAATTTAAACTGTGAAATTGTCTTCATGTAAATGATATTTTCTTAGACTATTTATATTGTGCTGACTTATCCATAAACTGAGTTTTTTGCAATTTTCCATCTCAATCAATACCCATATTGCACTAGCCAAAGCAGCTGTTGCATTCTAAATCTTATCTTGAACGTCAGGCAACTTTTGTGTCAAGGCCAGCCTATTCTTTGGTGAAAATGCTGATAATGAGTGGTTGGTTAGCACCTAGAGGTGACTGTGCATTACAAAGTATCTCCTTAGTATATCTTTAGTAAGTATCCCCTTACTAAATAATCAAATCAGAAAATATTTGATTTGTATGACCAATTTCCAAGTCATCTGTCTTTGAATGCCACATGCTCCCATACATTTTACATTTCATATGCTTTTGTCTGCAATGTAATTGGTGATTGATATTTTGAATGTCTTCAGTTGAGGCCCAAGAGCTATGTATAAAGGGAAATAAGATACAAGTGGCAATACAAAGTTCAGGTATCAGTTCAGATATGCAGAGGGGAAGGTAGCAGATCAGTTGGAACAGTTTTAATGTCCCAGAGATGAAAAAAGGATATTGTAGTTTAATAAAAGGAGGGGAAATAACCTGACTTTCCCTGGTGCTGTTTTTTTCTTCTCTATGATTGATACCTTTTCCTTTAGTCATTAGGGGTTGAACTCACCTACACTTACCAGAATTATTAGTATGTGCAGCCATTCACTTGCCCTTTTACCTGTCATCAGTGAGCTTGCCTTGTTGGTATATGGTGAGCTTTTTTCTCACCTTTTATTTTCATTTCTAACTGAACTTACTTGTAATATATCTCAAATTTGTCCTGGACCCAGAATTGGCAGTTGGCATAAAACTTGAGGGAATTCAGAGCAGCTACTATTAATAAGTAGGAAAATGTTCGTAAAAATGGTGATTGGGATGTCGCATGAACTTGTATTCTTTATTGCACTTTCCAGCCACATCCAGACTAGCAGTAACTCTTACTGCTGGTCTCAGCTAAACTACTCTGTTCTATTAGACTCGTAACACATCAATATGAAGTTCATTTTTCCACATTTGAATCAAAACAGAGATATAATTTCTAGTTTGTATTTAATAACTAAAACTTGACATTCTGTACCACTTAATTTAGATTTGAACAACATTTTGTTATGGTGATGTGCCTGTTGTTGGATTGCATGCAAGTTAGGTCCTTCAGCTGCAGGAGTCTTAGAGAAGTTATTTCAAGTGATCTTAAAGATAGGGAATTTATTATATACTTTAGGAACAAGAAAAACTGGCCCTCTCTAGGACTGGCTAGCACCGTGCTTTAAACTTGGATATGAACCACAGAATCATTTGGAAAAGACCTCCAAGATCATCAAGTTCAACCTTTGATTGATCACCACCTGGCACATGGCACTACGTGCCACATGCAGTCATTTCTTGAGCATCTCCAGGGACTGTGACTTTACCACTTCCCTGGGCAGCCCATTCCAGTATTTAACAACCCTTTCTGTGAAGAAATTCCTTCTGATGTCCAGCCGGAACCTTCGCTGGAGCAGTTTGAGGTTACATCCTCGTATCTTGTGACTTGTTACCTGGGAGAAGAGGCTGACCTCTACCTGGCTGGAACCTGTTTTCAGGCACTTGCAGAGAGTGATAGGGTCTCACCCCTGAGCCTCCCTTCCTCCAGGCTAAACAACCCCAGCTCCCTCAGCTGCTCCTCATAGGACTGTTGTTCCAGACCCTTCACAAGCCTTGTCGCCCTTCTCTGGAAATGCTTCAGCACCTCAATGTCTTTTTTGAAATGAGACAAGACAAAACTGGACAGAGGACTCAAGGTGCAAGGTAGGATCTAGATCTTAGGACATGCAGTAGCTTGCAGTAGATGGGATTTTGGGAAGAGAGCTTTTGTAGACTACGCTTTGCCTATGACTCTGTCTGTATATGTTTGATATCAACCAGGTTTTCAGTGGTGAACTGGAACTTTAAATTTATCTTTAGAAAACCCAGCTTAAAACTCCAGAAAGATGATAAAATTATTCTATTTGTGAGACATATGTTGTTAGTGCCTTTCTGGTTCAGAATTTGGGCTCTTGAGAGACGTAACTTAGGTGTGTGGACAATTTAAAAGGTAATTCTCGGTGATTTTTGTGAATTTTTAGGTAGGTATTTGTCCTGGGTTGTGGTGTAGAACGTGCACGGAGTATTCTACCACCATCTTCATGAACTGTGGAAACCTATTGCTGAAGCAGCATTCTTCCAGACTCTCCCCTCCCTCTTTCTGTTAGGGTGTCTTTTGTTAAGGTGTCCTCTGCTAATGGGTCTTTTGATAACGTGTTTTCTGTTAATGGCCTGCTGATGACTTACAGATAACTCCCACCAGGAGTTATCTCCCGTTAATGGGCCATCAAGGACACCCCTGTATGACTCATTATTCCATTGTGAGATGCTCCACCCAGGGGGAGGAGCCAAGCATTCTCACCTGCATATAATCTGGGATCTGGGACAATATGGGGTACCTTACCCACTGGATCTACAGAGGATCAGAGCTACCAGACCTTTCTACGGGATTGCTGCTTCCATCATCTTGCTCAGGTTGTATTCGGACTCTGTCAGGGGTCTTTTGTATTATTGCATTTATTTTATTTCTTTTTTTTCTTTTCCTATTAAATTGTATTTCTGACTTGGAGCCTCTCACTAGTTTTGCTTTCAAACCATCACGTATTTGGCGCCCAACGTGGGGCAAGAGGCACTGAGGAAAGTCAGAATTACAATTTCATATTGAGGCAGGCACCTGTTTGCCATGATGCTCAGCATGCTCACATGTGTCTTGTACCTATCTCTCTATATTTTTCCGCACCTGGGGTACTATCTGCCGGTCTTAATGCTNCCTGATCCTCTGTCAGGGGTCTTTTGTATTATTGCATTTATTTTATTTCTTTTTTTTTCTTTTCCTATTAAATTGTATTTCTGACTTGGAGCCTCTCACTAGTTTTGCTTTCAAACCATCACAGTATTGACAAAGCTGAGGACAGCTGATCTTCTAGGCCTTTCGCATGGTTCAAGTTCCCTCACCATAGTAGATGCTGTGACAGAATAAGGTCTCTAGATAAATTTTGAGACATAGTAGGCCAAATGTGTTTTGTTGTTGATTTTAGTTCTCTGCAAATCCAGCAGCAGAAAATTCTGAGATCTAAAAGAATTTTTTGTTTGTTTTACAAATTTGAGATTTTGTTTGAAAAATGAAAAAAAAAAAAAAAAAGAGTAATTAAGATTCCCCTCTGTGATGCTTTGAAAAACTAAACCCCACTGAGCTGAAGTTCAGAGTAGCAGAACAATAGAGAATTACTTTGAAGTACTAGTGAGAAGCATAACAGATGATTACAGCACTAGGAAAAAAAATGGGAGGTTATTACAGTGCTTTTTTCTATGAAGCCAGGATGCAAATCCCATTAGGGGAGTTCTTTTGTCACAAGATTTGCTGCATAGAAGCCTTTGATAGCATCGTGCTATATATCTGGTTACCATGATGTTTCCCAGAGGACTGTTGAAAGAAGGAGCTTTGGAAAATATTGTCAGGAGAGTGCTTTGGAGCACCCCAAGCAGAAAGAGAACCAAAAGACAATAGAAAAAAAAAAGATGATTCATGGCTCATTTTATTAGTGATTCAGGAAGACAGTGGTCCTGGGGATGAACTCAAGGAGCAAAGGTGAATGCATGAGGTTAGCATAAGTAAAACCTGAGACAGAAAAGATCAGGTTTTTTATCCCATAAAAGGAGCCCTTGGATTTTCACTGCCTTAAGCTACACAGTGAAAAGCATTTAAAAACATTGTTTCTCTGGGAGTTACTGCAGAGCAAAAGTATTATTTTCATAGCTAGAGCTTAGCATGAATCCATTACTAGGGTGAAGTGTAAGGTCTTGTAAAATATGGATGTTATCTAGGGTTGCCAGTGTCAGGGTCCTCTCACTGGCTGTGATGGCCTTTGGATCAAACCATTGTGTTACAGTCTTCCTTCTCTTACTCCAGGGTTGCCTTAGGGCAGACAAACCTTTTTTTAATAATAAGGAAATTAAAAAAAAAAAACAACAAAAGAAAATCAAAAGAAAAAGGAGTCCCAGGAAGCCCACAGTGGTACAATTGGCCCACCTTGATCCAGTGGTGATTTCTAATGGTGATTGCTTTTTAAAAGTGGATTTTGTCTTTTTAATTTGCCTGAGTCTTGTTGAATTTCCAGAATTTTAAAATATTTCATTACTTTATTGCCATGATTTCAGTTATGAGTTACTCAGCCAATGAAGTTTAACTCTTCTGTAATATGTTGAGGCTATGCTAGTATTTATTAGCTACTTGACTGATGGAGTGTGCATCCTTCACTGTGTTCAGTGCCTGAAGAAACAGCAGTAGTTTGAGGATATGGATGTTGGATTGCTGGTTTTCTCATCTGAATGGTTTACACGCTGTCTTGTGCTCACTCATATTATCAAGTATTAATATTGAACTGTAAGTTCATGTAAGTCAGAAAACAGCTAACTTTTCTGCTCTACTCATTGTCTCTTTTGTACAGTAGACTGTTCTGTTAAATTTCAGCATTATATAAATGTGTTACTGAGATGGTCATTTAGAAAACAGCATAGAATTTGTAGGATTTTTTTTTTTAATGTGTAAGTGGTTAGATGTTAGCCAAAAATGTAGCACATAGAAGTGGAACAAGTGTTGTGGCTATTAACACCCTTTTTTTCTTGCAAATTAACAATTCTTTATCTAATACTCTGAGCAGACAATGATGATGTG
Organism: Trochalopteron elliotii; assembly: GCA_024734555.1. Classification (NCBI taxonomy): domain Eukaryota; kingdom Metazoa; phylum Chordata; class Aves; order Passeriformes; family Leiothrichidae; genus Trochalopteron; species Trochalopteron elliotii. The sequence goes on along the minus strand of JANPWX010000135.1, from coordinate 497,801 downwards.
TATCAGCCTTTCTTTGGTTTCATTGACAGTGAACATCAGAACAGAAACAAAACATTGTCACAGGTTTTTCATTGGGCAAAATTCCACTGACCTCAGAAATAATGGGGAAAGCCTGTCATTTTTAGTATTTTATAATCATTTTCCATTGTTGGACACTTTATGACTAGCACAACCTGACGTAGAAGCTATTGATATCAATATTCCCTCAGTTACTTTGAATTAATTTGGTTCAGACCTCCATAAAATTCTTTTTTAAAGAAGGCCTCCTCTGTTTTCACTGAAATAAAGCTTAATGTTGTCCTGGATAAGGTCTAACCACAAGAATCAATGTTGGTTCAATGTCAGCTGCATTAGCACTGAAATAATTTGGTACTTTAGAGCATGAGTATCATTCTGTTGGATTTTCTTTTGAAAAACCCCAGATCCTTCAAACCCTTGCTGCTTATGTTTGAAGCCCAAGGTCTGGCTCATTGGGAATTCTGTTTCTGGCAGTGTAAGTCATTAAGCAGGTAACTAAATTTTTCCGTGTCTGAACATGTGCTTGTCTTTCAAGCTTCTTGATGTTACCTACAACAAACCCTTAGCTTTAGGCCCTAGCTTCCAGTAGGCCACAGTTGTCCATAGTATTAGCTTGGTGTCTGTGAGGTGTAATAAGCTATGAGTAATTGATTGTCAGGTTAAACTGGAGAGTAACAGAACAGCACGCTTAAAATGTGTTTCTTTTGAGGGGAAAAAGAGAAACAGGGGCTGATTTGAAGTCTTTGAAGATGGCCCAAACATTTTGAAGTGTAAGAATTGGAAAGGTTCAGAATGCATTTAGACTGAGCTATTTGGCAACATAGGTGTCCTAAGAAAGAACACAAATTCGTAACATGCTGTCACAGTGACTTAAAATTAACATGGGGATATGCTAATTCTGCACATTACTGATAAACTTAAGATTTTTACAAAGAAATATCAGTCAGTTATTTAGCCTGTGAAAATATACGGTTCAAAAAAACAACACAGCTCATGTTTTAGTACAGGATTAAGGTGGGTCCATTGGATTTTTAAGTCCTTTGAGATACAAGGCAAAATATAAGTGCAGTGTCTGGCCCAAATCATACCAGAAGTAAAATACTTTTATTATCTTTTGGTTTTGGATGCCTGAATTGCCATCTTAAATGGACTCTGGTTTCCTAACCTTCCCTTTTACCCATCCTGGACTGGGAGAGAAACTGAGCACTGAGCAGCTGAGACATGGAGTCATGTGGCACATCTTAACGGCTTGGCCTATGTTTCATCTAGATTTGAAACCACTGAAAACACTGAATGTTTGAACAGTCCACTTACTGTCTTGACAGCTAATCCAAGATAAAGGGAATGAGAATTATACCTTCTATACCTAGGAGGATAAATATTAAGTCCTTTATTCCTTCCACAGAGCACGACTATGAATAAACCTTTACAAAGCAGCAGTGCAGTATAGTTTCTCTAAAAGCTTCCAAACTTGAAGAATTCTGGCAGTCAGAAGAATTTCCTAGGTAAGCCTGTATCACAAAAGTAGTGTAGAAATTATTTCTCTCTAATTTTTACATTTATTTTCTTCCTATCCCAGTTGCACGTAAATGTGAAAAATAGTGTGCTCTGTGATGGATGCTGCATTTGAAGGAGCCTCTCTGGTCATTCAGACTTAAATCTTTTCATTGCTGAAAAGATGTGCAGTAATTACAGATCTGGAATATGATTGCTGATGAGGTTTCTAGAGAAGGTGATTAATATCAGCAAAATATGCTCAAGAAGTCACAACATTTGGTCATTGTCAAATGAATTGCCCCTAGCATGACCTAGATCATGTGTCAACTCTGTTTAACTGAGCTGTGTAATCACTTTCACACATATATGTGAGGCTGTCCTAAGGTGTCAAAAGGTGTATTGCAGGAAAGGGTTTAGACCATCAGAAGCAGCTTCTGTTGGCAGTAGTAGTCTTACAAAGGACTTTGAGCAGGTCGAACCCTCTGAATATCTCACAGAACTGTCTGTTTTGGTTCACTTCCTTCCTTATTCAGAGATACAGAGACTGTGTTTTTTGATTTGTTTTCCAAAGTTGAGTAACTGTTTTAGAAGTTATGGTGGGAACAGAAAGTGAGAAAAGACGTGAACAAAGAGAGAAGGGTGAGCAACATGCCCAAGTACACAGAGAAATAACATATAATCCATCATTTTTAGCGGAAAAAAGGTCAGAACAAGAGGGATTGTAGCCAATTTTAATTCCTGAGAATATTAACATACTAAAGGAAGTAGACTGGTTCTTCCAATTTCTCTATACATTGTCTTTGGTGGTGTTATAATATTAATGACTGTGAGCTTATCAACCGTTCGAAAAAAGTCACTGTTTCCCTTTTTTTAAAAAATTTATTTTTGTGAATCTGTCTTTCCCTTTGCTTCCTGAAGGAGATGAGAAAGCATAAGAGGGTGCATGAGGCTTAACAGATGTCCACTAAATCTCACACTGACAAGGTTTAAAGTTGCTTAAGGAGTAGTGCACTGGGTCCTCCAGTTACATCTCTCAACTTGGGATATTTAGCTGAAGTTTATTGGTTCCTAGGTTGATGCCAGTATTTTCCTCAGTCAATGGACAGAGATTTGAGTTGTCTTCTGGATCGCCATAGAAGTTTAGATATATCTGCTAGGTACCTATAATTAAGGAGGTGTGGAGGCCTGAGTAGGAGCCCAGATGTCAGGCTATTTTCTCTTCTGTTTCCTTGGCCAGTGTAGTGCAAAAAAGAGGCAAGTAAATTCTGTGGGAGTCTATAGTTAGTCTGCTCTATTTAATCTCAGTGTTGTCTTTTATTGTCAAGTCTTTCCCATTAGCCATGTCAAACTTTCTTTCTCTGTTTAGTGACAGGAGAGGGACAATAAGGGTAAGGCCCTGGAGACTGCAAAGCTATCATCTAATTCTGAACATGCTGTGGTTGTCGTTTTCCTTGACCACTTCTTTTTCTGTAGGCCCAGGCACCTTTGTCAGAGAGCAGCATTCTCATTAGGACTTTGTAAAACCCAGATACATATTAACAAGGCATCCAGAGCTGACCTTTTGTCTGGGAGAGAGATTGCTAATGCTCTTAGCAGTGATTTGTGAAGTCTGCTTTCCTTGGTGAATTTAGGATCAGTTTTGTGTTTAAGATTACTTCTAAATCATGCATTTAATTTTATTGCTTTTTCTTTAGATCTATAGAATTGAGTGAGTGTTAATGCATCACTCATATTTCATTCAGTGATTATAGTGCTTCACATCCTTTATATTCACCTTCTAGAAATGCTTTGGCAGCAGAACTGACTATGCCAAAATGCATAAGAAAGGGTAGAAATAATAAATGCAGTATCAATTTGGCTGACATAGTTCAACATTTTAAGTTTTGTTTGTGACCCACTGTTCATCTATGGCAATTTGAATATACATATGCTGTGTCCTTTTTAAAAATGTGTGGGACAATAGGTAGGCTCTAGTGTTATTAGCATAATAAATCTTTACTAAAACAGTTTTCTTTTATATTGCAAGGGCATGCTGCTGCTCTTCTCATTTGGTTATTATGTTTAGAGGTGTAAAAAATTTGTTGAAGTCTGCTGCAAGTCTTAGCAGAATTGTGGGGAGGGGATTTTTTTGTGGGGGCATTGAGGTTTTTTGTTTAGCTTATTTTTGGGTGTGGCCTTTTTTCTTTTGTGAGTGTGCTATCTTATCCCACTGGGACTGCTTATAATAACGTGAGTAACTGCACACTGAACCTTTGTCCTTGCTGGTAGCATCAAACTGTCTAGGCCACTCCTTTATGAAGGTAGTGCAGGATGCTGTGTTTGATAATCCATATTACTAGCCATAAAAGGTTGAGAAAAAGGATTTTGAAGACACTTCAGAGCAACAGATTTACATTTTATGTGTTGTGTTTGCAGTAAAGTATCTAGCTCCTTCCCAGGTCCTGAAGAATGGTACAATCATTGCCTACAAACTGAATGCACTGCTAAAAGAAACTACAGAAGATTTTGTTCTGAATGGTTTAGGGGTGTTTAAAGCCTATTAATCTTCTTACTCCTTGTTTGTTTGTGATACTTCTTCTATATTGTATTATAAAAGAAGAATATTACTGTTTCCCATGAATTAGTATAGTGGTCAGAAGGGGGCCTAATGGTCTGCTTTCCTTCATTCATAGACACAGTTGTTGAACCTGGAAAAGAGGAACTTGTATGGGTGTTTTTTTCTTACTGAGAAGGAAAAGCCACTGTAGACATTCAGGTGGGAGGTAGAAGTCATTTTTAGACCCTAGTAGATACTGGGTATCAGTGGATTTGATAATTTCATGCTTAAGTCTTTAGGATCAGAGAAGGGGAAGAACTAACACTCTCATTAGAGTCAAAACCACTCTGATACAGACTGAAGAATTTTGAGCTTGGTTTAGGAAACACCTCCATGTGAAGAGGTCAAAAATCATTTGGGTCTGCTCCCTTGGGAGGGAAGTGATTTATGTTTCTGCAATCAGTTAGGACCTATTGGTCTTGCCCCAGCGAATCTAGAAAAAGTAGGATATGAAAGTGGGACACAGATTTGAATGAGGGCACTGAGTCCTGACTTCTCTGTGGAAGAGCTCTCTCTGAACATGGAGGAGTGATTCTTTAGCCACATGTTTCTATAGGTCACTTCAGAGATTTTCCTCAGTCTAGAGGTGTTTCTGGTTCTCATGTCATACCTCATTTTCAGTTTGGGATTCATCACCAGAATCAGAATTGTGTTTCAAATCACACTGTAAGTCCATACCCTGCATGTAATATTTCTGAAATGCCAAATGTTTCCAGATACTGACAGAAGCAGTGGAATGGAACATCTGGCACCACATTCAAGTTTGAAACATACATGTTCGGAGCAACCAATACTGTGATGACAGGTTTCTGGGGTATCTTCCTGTTCACTCAGTATTTGAAATACAGTGCTAAAATAAACAAATTGCCACAGTGTCCACTAGGGACTGAAAACAAACCATTCATTTACTTGTATTAAAGCAATATTTGTTCAGGATGTTGTTCTGTCTATTGGTAATGCTGTAGCGCAGGCTTTTGTTTAGAAAAGGTATTCTGAATCCATGATAGAAGCAGCTGAGGGAGAAGCTGAATGTGAAGTTTGACATGCTGTATTTTCATGGAGAATATATGACATTTGGGCATTCCAAGAGAAATGTTGAAGTTGCAATACACCCAAGCATACATAAGCATAAGGAATACTTCTTCAAAGTAGCCCAGAAAAGTTACGCCATTTAAAATTGGCAAGTTCCATCACCTTCAATTCTTTGGAAAATCCTACTCAAATGATATAAAAAATACATGTTTATCTAATTGAGATCCGCAGACTTTCTGTTCCTGATTTACAAATGAAAGTTGGGAACAGATCCTGCCATGTTAAGATGTGAGTATCCATATATCATGAGTCTTCTTTTTGTGCATGGTGGTTGTTGAGATCTGTTCGAATAATGATGATTATCAAAGTTTATGGTTTCAAGACTTATGTAGAGTGCTTGAATGTGGAAAGGCAAGAGGCGAAAAGCCTTAATCAGGTGTGAAGATTGTGTATAGCTATATGGTATTCTTTTTTTTATGAGTTATGTTTAGAAAATAGGGGTGGATAAATCTTCTCTGAGCCTTTGATGGCAAAAGACTACAAGTCTTGTAACCATTGGTTAGCTTTTCTATGACTTCATTAAATCTTGGCTTGGTGCCTATCTCCTTAAAATATGATGAGCTGGTGTACCATTCTGGATGTCAGCTTGTGTAGGAGCATAAATCACTAATTTGCATGATGGTAGAATCTCCAGTTTCCACAAAAATGCTCATCCAGACAAACCCCAAACAGCAACACCTTCCCAAGTAACATTTCCCTTGGATAAGAATTCTTTGGAGGAATGCAGTAAAATGAATCCTGAATGTTAGGAGCTATTTTTCAATCTCAGTTTTTTTTATCTGCCAACTTTCTGTTGGAGTTTAATAGATTAAAGTTCCAAATGAGTGTGAATTCCAGTTCATTGCCCTCTGATATTATTTAGGCTGTAAGACTTGTGAAATGGATTTTATTGACACGTTTGAAAGTTAACCCTCTCCTATGCTCCTGTGCCATGGATAGCCTCTGAATGTACAAGCTGCAACCTTCTCAAAATCTCTAATGTTAAAACTTTAGAAATGTAAACAAATACTGATGGCTTGGGCTGAAAATAAATTACATTTGTGTCACTGAGAATTTTAATTCTTTTCAGTAGATTCATGAGGAAGTAATTAATAAACTAATGTATGATACCAAGGTATTTATTCAGATATTTTACAGCATTCACTTTTATGTGCAGCCATAGGTATTTGAGACAGAAGTCCTATTCCTACACATGTCAAAAGTAGTTGTTTCCTTGACTTCAGTCACAGTTTCAGAAAGAAGTGAATATATCAGCTGCCTTCACTGCCCTTGCTAATAGACCTCATCACTCTCCAGTGCAGTGAAGCCTTGTGTGAGTTACCCTTCCTTTGGAGAAGAAGGGAGAAGTTTCCAATAGGATGAGCTGTCTATGCAGCGTTTATAAGACACTTTATTTCTTCCCTCCCTCATCCTACCTTCAGAGATGCTATAATGGAAAACAGATATGGTCAACTGCTTCAGCTCTTTCCCATTCTTTATCTGAAAGTTACATTTTTATAAGTAGCTCATAAAAGAGTAATAAATTCTGATTTGCTAAAAGCCATCTGGTTAATGGATTGCTTCAGAACTATTTATAATAGGATCTATCTATGTAATTAACAGTTAAAGGCACAATCAGTTTGTTTTGTAAGATGCATATTGCCATTGTTTATTAATCCTTTGCAAGCAATATGTGGCTGCATTCTAAATTCCAGGACAGATTTTGTTTAAAACAAGTGTAATATTGAGTTACAAATTTTAAATAACATTTACAGCTGTATCATGTCTCCAGAAACTGTCCCTTCACCAGTGTGTGCTGTTCTGGAAGGCTTACACCTTGGATTTAAATCTAGTGGTTGAAAACATCAGAACTTGATGAAGCCAGATGCAGTGATAGGACCTGATTTTGGTCAGCCTGAGCAATGGCTTGTAGAATGCATGGGTGTAAACCTCATCTTCCATTCAGTTGGAAGGACAGACACACTACAAGAGCTCAAGACAGAGATACAAAATGCAGTGTTTTGTTCCGATGTCTCTATTGGTGTCCAGGCCTGAGTTCCAGGCAGAGTTTGGCAGCCTTTCCCCAAGTCCAGCCTCACCTCTCCTGCTTGTTTTGGCATACTCTTACAGCTCCTCAGGGACTCACATGGCACAGCCAGCCACATATGTGCAAAACTCTTATGAACTACCACAGAGGTGCTACTGACTGATAGGTTGTGTGTGACAAGGTGTCACTCTGTCATCATTCAACCACTTTCGTACCTTTACAAATAAAATGAGAAGGACCTAAACGTGTCAAGTGGTTTTTATGTCCTTCTTGGTGACATTCAACCTTTATCTTGAGAGGTGGAATACCACTTACTACTTCCTTGGGCTGTGCATCCTCTTTGTGGTGCTCAAAAGTCTCCATCCACTTAAAATTATTTTCATAAGTGTTTCTTTAAAACTCCTTCAAAGATCCAGCAAAATCAAAATGCTTAGCTGATCTTGTGTGAAAAGAAAAAGACTGCAGGCACACGGCAATTTTGGAGAAGCTGGCAGGAATTTTTAATGTGACTGAAAGTGTCTGAGTGACAAATTAGTAATAAAAATGTCACTAATTAGACCATAGTAAAATCTTGATAATCAAAACTACTTGGGTGAGACTAAATATATTCAGATGACGGGTAAGCCAGATAATGGGAATCAGCTGAACAGAGACAAGCTGGCAGCTTGTTACAAAGGGAGGCTTAGAGAGCTGGGTGGGTGTTTTGAATAAACAAGTGCCTAACGTAATTACAGAACATAGTCCAAAAGTAGTAATGAAAGGATAGCTGGATGAAGAATTTTAAATAGTGGGGAAACATCATCTCCCTTGAATGCAGGAGGACAGAGGCAGTGCAAGAACTTTGTGGTTTTATTGAGACAAGTAAGCCTGGGAAGTATGGCTTAAACCAGACTGAAATCTGCTCTGTTCTATCAAAATGGGTCCTGTGTGCTCAAAGGGGCCTTTTGAGTCTCCTATTCTGCTACCAGCACAAGTTCATGACTTGGGACATGAGTAGGATTTGGGTCTGCAGCAGGATAAATTACCTCCTTAAGAGGGTTTGGGTTAGCTGGTTTCCTCAGGTAACAGGAGAGTTCTGTGGTAGGAACTGGTGACATACTTCTGAGGGAAGGAAGGATACACAAGGAGGTTTACTTTATTCTTGAGGAGCTGGGTTAAGAAATGCAGTTTAGTAGAAAACATGCATGTCCAAAGAATAAAGGAAGAATCCAGTGTCAGTATCAGCTACTGCGTGAGAAAGAAAAAACTCCAGTTTCAGGGGAATGTCTTTTAAGCAGGAGCTTTTTGATTTGTTGCTTGGTAAGCTGAACTGACTTACAGGGTTGCTATGATCCTTAAATTCATTTGTTCTGCTGGTTCTAATGCTGCATTTTTGCCATTGTTACTGTCCCTTCTCAGGTGGGAGAAGTAGTACATTAAGTACCTAGTTTAGTGTTTTCATGTGAAGCAAATTTATGGTGAGGGGTGAAAGGGCCTTTGGTATGGAAAAGAAAACAACTTTAGGAAACAGTGCTATAGAACATGTAGGATAAAATGGCTCTGCTATGAATGAATCTAGCTTTTAACTGAAGCTAGTAGCTTCTCAGTCACTATGTCATTGTGAAGGGTATATATTACAATGGGTGCAAGTTCTGGTTTCAGCTTCAAGGTAATGCTTACACCCTCCAGAAAATAAATTGGGTGAAAACAACCTTACTCTGTTTTTTGGAATTTTTTTTTCCATACTTGATCCAACTTTGCCTCACCATAGCGAGACTAAACACAAGTGTGATTCCTTTTGTCTTTTCTAGTTCGCTGTTGTAATCACTGTGATTCTGTACCACTGTGGTCTGTACTAACTATCCCTTCTATGTTGCAGTAGGATCATTTGTGATGATGGCAATCACAAAGGACGTTACTGCTGCAGAAGCACAGATCTATTCTTGAAAATATCACTTTTTAACACTATTTGATTTGAAGCATCTGCATTATCTGTCCAGGAGTCTTTCCTGGTGAAGGGGGAGGCAGAGACACCTCCAGAAAGGTGACTCAGAGTGCTGACACTAACATACTGACCAAGTCACCCTGTTGGGTAGTCTCCTACCTCATTCTTCTGATTGCTGTGCAGAGATTTTTAGGATCAGTTAGGCAGGATGAATCAGGGTCCACATGTGTAATTGAACCTGTATTGCCCTTGATACTTGTAAGACCAGAGTTTTTTTTCTTCTTGTCTTCCATCTGACACATAGAGGCTTGCCAAGAGCATCCCTTTTTTACATCCCCTGTGTGCCCTCGGCCTGGCTTTTGACAATACAGCTCTTCTTCACACAGGGAGCACCCTTTCATTCACATTATGCTTCATAAATCATTAATACCTGGATGTTTCAGGCTTCTCCCTGGAGAACCTTGCATTCACTCACCAAGAATTTACTCACAAATTGGTATCATGCTTGAGTAGTCACTGGAAGCTTACACCAGAGCTGGCTGTGACTTCTGCTTAAGGTCAGATCCTTGCATCTTAATTGATAACTGGAAAAGAAGATGGGATTCATATTTAAATGGACTTCTCAGGAACGTAGTCAGCTTTTCAACTAGCTAGTAGTTTCTCAGTCACTATGTCACTGTAAAGGGTATTTATTACAATGGGTGTGAGTTTTAATGCCAGCTTTAAAATAATGCTTATACCCTCTATAAAGAAGCACAGTCTTGATTCCAAAAATGAACAGATTTCCCACAGGGAAATCATGGGTGAGCTAATTGGACTTTTATGGTTATCTTGTTGCAGTATATGCAACTATAATTTATGCAACCATAATTACTCACAAATTTGCATCTGCCTTACCTCCATGATGAAGGAAGTGTGTGTAGATTATTTATGCACCTGGATTAACTCAGTAAAATAGGAAATGAGCTTGTCTGATGCCGAAAGACAGGCTTGTTGGGGTAAAGACTGATCATACACAAAGAATGCTGTGAGTGCTGTGATCAAATTTACACTTCAGTTCCCTGTTGCACCAGTCCTGCAATTTTGATGGGTGCTTGGGTGACTTCGGCAGCTTGTGAGCTGGAACACTGGCAAGTCAGACCCTGTGCAAATATTTAAAGTAGCACTTCCTATTCCTGCATTTGTAAAAAAATATTTTGGTAGAGTGTATACACTGGATAGTGCAAACTCTTTTCCACGAATACACATATAACAAGGAATGCAGTAATTACCTAGAAAATTTCTAACCTAAAATAATTTATCTGCTTACTAAGTTAGTAGTGCTTGAGATAGCCAGTATTAAAAAGCCATTAATTTCAATGGATAGAAAGGTACAGTTTTCATTTATGTTTTCTCTTATGTCCATATTGTGCAGGGTAGCATAAGACTTTGCATACACTAACAATCCTTATATCCATTTGTGGAACATTCTTTTGTTGAGCAGCTTCCTAAAGTGCTTCTTCCTTGGGTCCAAGTCATTTCCATGACTAAGCAACCTATAGCCATGGAAAATTTCTACATATATATATTTAAATCAACAAGAAAGAAAATAGGTAAACCCCACACCTAAGACAAGAATCACAAGATACTCCCCTTTTAATGATGTTAAGTTTCTCTGACCTGGAAATGTTATTAATTTAGATACTTGTATTTTGGCTAGTGGTTGCTTAATGCCAAAAATAAATTTAAGTTGTGAAAAGCCACTAGGTAATACATTAAAAGATTTTTAATAACATCAAATAAAAGTTGCAATCTGGGACAGGTTAATGATAACTGAAATCAAGCAAATGAAAATTGCTTGCTGAAATCAAGACTGTTAAGAAACCTAGCTGATTTATTTACAGTTACAGGAGTTTTTCCTTATTTGGCATTGTTAGTGAATGCCAGTGCAAAATGAGAAGGAAGTCTGGCAACATGGATATTTTTTGAATAGTGGAAAACACTGTCTGATACATGTCTGTTAAAGAAAATAAAATAAGAGACCCCCACAAAGTTGGCTGTCCAGAAACATGGCAGTTAGGGTGAAGAGTAAAGCATTGGATAGATCTGGCCATAGCTCAGTGCAAAGTATTATCTACAAACTGCCCTTGACTACACCACAGTTCATCCTCTCTCATAAACAATGCTGTTACTCCACAAGACTAGTCCAGGTGCACTGTGCCTGTGTGTGGGGATGATGTTGCAGTTCTTTGTGCCAGCTGCTGTTAACTGCTGAGAATTAATAGAATAGCCTGTTCCTCTATGTCCATGGAAAGTTACATAACTTTAAGAGATATGTGATTATGCTGTTTTTCTTTCAAAACAAGTTTTGAATTGATTGATCAATTTATATTTTTGTTGAGAGAGGGATAGAAGTATCAAAAATAATAAGGTGCACTAGGCTTTGTGAATATAGGTAGCTAGTTGAAAGAGAGAGAGTGACGTTACTAGGTGAGAGTAGTTTCTCACCTAGTGTCTCACTGAAATTACAGCATAAGTTTTCAACTGGACACCAGAAAACCCATCTTGTATAGAAAACACATTGTCAGCTGCATAAAAGAGATTTTAGAGGTTTTTATTCCTTAAGAGACCTACTGGCATTGCATGGTTGCCATTTTCCTTCCTCACTCTCCTCTGTAACAGCTAATAACCAGGCCATCCTTTTTTTTGTTGTTTTTCTCAAATGTGATGCATGTTCACACCAGTATTGATGAAAATAAATAAAACAGAGCTGTGATGGCTGACCGTCCTTTAAAAAGATGGGCTGAAAATCAATGTGTGCTAAGTGCAAGTGGATAGAGAGAGCAGACTGTTGTAATGAAGTTTTGTGTAACCTGACCAATGGCAACAAAAACTTACAACAATTACGTGTATGTTCTCTTTAGCAGAAAAAGAAGGAAGAGGTCTCTGTTCCTGAGATGAAGTGGAAAGCTCCCTTTTAAAACCTTTCCATGTTAAAAGAAGACTGATCTATCTTTTAGGGGTTTTTATGGTCTCTGATCTCATTAATTGCTGCTTGAAATAATTAAAACCCATAGCAGAAGATCATAATGGAAGTTAGGACACAATAATACAATAGAGTACAATAATGTAGGCTTTTAGATATTGTTGCATTTAGATATTGTACATTATCTGATTAATACTTCTCCATTCTACAAAAGGCTTCCTTTGCAAAACTAAACCTTGTAGTGAAAAAAAAAACAAAAAAAAACCCCCAAAACCACAAAAACCAAAACAAACTGATGGTATCCCTGATTACTTACTCCTTTTCTTTCTAATTCTGTGAAGAAAAGTGAAAATTAAAGTTAGGGCGCAAAGAATGGAGGGCTGGCACCAATCCTAGCTTAGGAAATACCCTGATATGGTGTGCACTGTTGTGCTTCTGTAGTTTAACTGAAACAGAGTATGCCCTTCATAAGAGGGGAGTTGGCTTTTTCTTTTTTTGATAAAAGAAGTTTTTTCATTCCTGTGAAATATGGAAGTGTTTTGTTTTCATTTCTACTACTAGTGAACTACTAGCATAGTAGAAAATACGGGATGTGGTTGTCTCAATCTTTTGTGTTAGCATTTATTCTGTGGGTTAAATTTTTTTGGGAGGGAATCCAAGCGAGATTCCACAGTTCATTAGGGGTTTGAATGTGCAAGAGAAGAATGCTTGTGTGCTACCTGAAGATTTAGTAATTGCCAGTATATATAAAAATAAAGTCAACTTAATATGATTCTATGCATAGTAGAGAATTGCTCCTTTGGTGGTCATTTGATGGACAGACCCTTAAAATTTGCTATTGCCCAGTGGAATGTCTCACATGAAAATTTTATACCCCCTTTTGACTCACTTTCACTTTACTTTATTATTTTAAATGTGTTCGAGCACTTTCATTTGGTGGCTGAATTTGGCAGAAGCTGTATGAGTGTGCCATCAGACAAGATGCTACAGTCAAAAAACAACTGGTTGTGCTTACTTGGACCCCTCAGAGCTATGGAGCAAGAGGGAATGGTACTCTGCCTGGATTTCCTGATGTTACTTTAAATGAAAAAGGCTTTATGTATTCTTGTATATAAAACCAGACCTAACAAAACCAAGAAGTAGCAGAAAATCACTCTTTTCTAATTCACTCTGCTCTGCTTCTAAAATGCCATCCTTTTAAGCTGTAAGTGTCAAGCAAGGCAGTGGATGAGTAGTTGTTACCTGGGATGATTTTTGGAGACTCAAGTGCAGATCAGTGAGGGAGGGAAGTGACTTCTGCAGTTGAGTGTTTTGCATTGCTAATATTGTGTACCTCTCTTTGTTCTGACCTTGCTGGCAGCCAAACCCAGAAGGAGCTCTTATCTTTCCTTCTCCTCCTTCAGTCTCCATCATGAATTCTTCTCCACTTAAAATTATAATAGATTTTACTCCCCTGTTGAGAATCTGTTGAAAGCAGCTACAGCTGGAAATTTAACCTCTAAAGGATTTTCAGTTCTCATGGGACTGGCAAAGCTGTGCTTCACCAACAGGTAGCATGCACCTGTATGTGTGCAGCAATAAAATTGTCACTCCTGAGGGAGTTTTTCTTCTTTAAGACTCAGAAGAGACTAATCCCTTTAATATGTCCACCTTTTTCTGACAGAGGGGTTTAAGCTGAGCAGCAGTGAGGTTGGGCTTAAACATTGAGCAGCTAATATCATTACTAAAAGAACATCATATTAGCCTAGTTCTCAGAAATGGTGGTATGTAAAAATGAACCATTGGAGGAAAACATCTGCTTATAGTGACTGTATATGTGGTGTTAAGAAAGAAACATGTTAGTAGATGTAGGCCTTGTGGAAAGTTTTTTTCAGACTCACTGAATAACATTTGCAAAATTGCAACTTTGTAGTATGGTAATTAATTTTATCTAAGTTGTGAAGATACTATCACAGCTTCCAGACTCAAAACCATAGGAGAACTTCCAATCAAGATTTTTTTTCTTGCACTAAGACTCATCTACAGCATTTTGCCTGGTGACAAGAGGATTTGAAAGTGGGGTATAGATCAATCAAATGCCCCTCTTCTCTGCCAATGTAGAAGAGACATTAGAGCAGTGACTAGGGTGTTTGTGAAAATGCTTTTCAAATATCTTGGTTTAGCCTATGTACATTTTGTATATGTAAGTGAATACCTAATGTATGTTATCAGTATTATCACTGAATAGACTGAGACTCAGAAGAATGACCAAACCTAATCTGCAACGACTAAATTCTTTTGAAATAAATATAGGGGTTGAAGGAGATAAGTGAGGGGAAAAGGAAGTTGTTGTATATCTGCTAAACATGCCAAAGTGTATTACTGCAAGAATGGCTCATGCTGGTTCTTCCTGCTTATTCTAGTAACTGAACCAGCTAGTAGAGCATCATCTTTGGATTTTTGACCTTAATTTGATTTCTTGGTAACAGTGCAAAAAATCTTAATAGTTCTTCAGTAATGTTACTGAGTATTGAGGGCTCTAAGTGTTCCTAAAAAAAATAAGACAACCTAGACCTCAGAAAAGAATGCTTAATATGCACAATTATGAAAGTGTGCATTCATACATAAAATAATCACATTTTTTGCCAAATGTGGGACTACAGTCAGTCTACTGATCATGCATCAAGCTCACCACTTCTAGCTGGGTTTATCTAACATAACTTTTGTGGGCCATCTACACAAAATTGAGTAGGAAATACAAATTCCACTTATTTCAATAATACTGTGTTCTCTGGGTTTTCTGTGGCTGAAGCAGGTGATTTATGCCTTTACAATTCAAGGAGGCTAAATACCTTGTCAGGACAGTGGATGTTTGTGTACATAGTACACATTAAAGTTCATGGGAGTTTCCAAATTCTTATTCAGCACATAAATTGAGGGAGTGAGTTGTAGAGTGTGCTAATACCCTATTGCTTCCATTTATGCTATAATCTTCATGGGAACATCTTAATGGCTGTACAAAGGGACCAAATTCCAGTTAGCTATACAAAAAGCCAGTGCTGAATAAGTACATATGAGATTTAATATAAGTATAATGAGTGACTCAGTGAATCTGATTTGTGTAGGAAGCAACTTTAATGGAACTTGGATAAAAAAATTCTGGCTCCCAGATGTGGTATTAGCTCAAACAGTCAATTCTGCAGGAAATGCCACATAGAAGAGAAGGAGTGATAATATTATAAATGTTTCTCATGTGACAGAAGGCAACTGTGCAGGTTGTCATTGTAATAGAAGCAGAAGATTACAGACATCTTCATCCCAATCCCAGTTTAAGTGTATGGCCGGACTGAACTGGTTACCTGATTCTTTACTGATGGCATCCACATGATCTCAGTTTATGAATGGCATAAAAAATAGTAACATCAGGAAATATGAGCATCCATGGGAGTGCTATGTAGTATAGCTGATAACAGCAAACAAAAATTGTAGCCTATCTCTTCTAGAGGGAGTGCCCTGGTTTTCAGCTAGACACTACATAAATAAGTAAATCTTAGCCAGTTATGTAATGAAATATGTGCAGTGATATAAAGAATAATCAAATCAAACCCTCTAGTTTATACCAAGCACTATATTTTAATTATAACATATAAATATTAATAGTATAACTAGCTTGGCACAATTAAAGCAAACATTTATATTGAGACTAAGACAGTGCATTTCTTTGTTAATGTTTATTTCAAGTATTACATCTAGTTTCTGTCGTTCTGATTGCTTGAATGCTTTAATTGTAAACTGTCTTGCATCTGCTTATATTTTCCATAATTCTCTCAGAGGAATTTCAATGTTTTTTTGTGGTTGCATGATAATGTTAAACAAGATTTGGTTGTAAGCATTCAGTGGTATCACAAATATATGCAGAGTGAGCAACATATTCCTCCTTGTCTCCAGCTGGCAGTGTTCTAGGAATTTCTGATGTGAGGAAAGTTCAGATTTGGCAGTGCTGAGAAGACATTGCAGAATATACAAAGAGCAAAGTGTTTGGCTTTGGTGGAGGGGATTGTGCTTTAGCTGAGATGTCTTTCAGGTAAGTTTTATGGGTTTCACATGCACAGCAACCAATCTATCAAGTGCTTTCAGTGAAGAGTGGATTCCAATGGAACCTGCAGTTCCATAAAACTGAAGATGACTGGCAGTTTCTTACTTGAAACTGTATGTGGGTTTGAAATGCGGGAGCATATTGGATAAATTGTCCTTTGGCCTGATGCCTGGGAAACGCAGAGAGATACTCGGTTTTTGGAGTTGACTTTTTATCATTTATCTTTTGGTTACAACTGTTGCCAATACATGGAAGCTGGGTGACAAGAAGCAGGACTGTGGTTACAGATGTTGGCATTGGATGTGTAGCATGGTGTAAAATCTCTGATTATTTCTAAGATTAAACTGGGTGTATGACATTGAGGGAACATAAAACCTGGTTTCTTCTTTAATATCTTTTGATGGACTATTAAAATGAGTGTATACAATTATCAAAGAAAAAGAGATAGGGTAGTGAGTAAAAAAGCATCAGCGATGAAATCAGGAAAGTGATGAAAACTGTCTCTAAGGCACCTCCAATGCACAAAAAAATGCCTGTCTTTCAGGATTTGGTTGTTTTTCTTGCAGTACTCAGGGCAAAAGCAGACCTTGCATGCTCCTGCTAGTATACACAGCACCTTGCACTCTTCTCATCAACACTTTCTGTTCTTGAGGACAAAAACGGGCAAACATGGAAGAAACACTCATCTGGAAAAACTTGTATCTTGAAGGCTTCCTGTCCTTAGGTGCAGAGAAACATGCTAATGATAGGAGCAGATGGCTGTCTGCAGGAAAAACAAAATGGGTCTGAGATTAAAATGGGGACCTGGGGAAATTCACTGTGTGTTTAGAGCAGCCGGAGGAAACAGGCTGCATTTGTCTTGTTAAGCATCCACACACCTTCCACTACAAGGTGCCTTGAGAGCTTGAAATGCTGTAGTGTTAGTATGAGCTTGAATATATATATAAGTAGCATTTGTAGGTATCAGTAGTTAAGTGTAACAGCTGAATCTCTAGTTGGCATCTTGTCTTGTTTTATCCAGTTCATGTATATGTTGTTCCTAAGTTATCAGCTACTGCATTAGTTGGCTTACTGGCTCTCATGTGGTCCTTTGGAAGAGAAATATCTATTTGGGGAGAAAACATGCTCACTTGTCATGATGGGTCAGGACACAGTTCAAGCATGACCACTGCCATCAGATGTAAAAGCATATATAACCTGCTGGCAGCTTTTTATTCAATTTATTTTCTTTCCATGCTACTGAAAATCTTTGAATGTCGGTACCTGCTATGAAGGTTTGAGTGCTAGCTCTTTTTCACAGCTACTCCCCTGTGTATCTGTCCCTGAATTTCTGCAGCTGAAAGAACTAAAGATAGTAAAGCATATGCCAAAGGTGCAAGTCTCTTGGAAAATATTTTGTTCATGCTTTTATATATGTCTGTTACCATGTAACCCCATTTTTCTGTCTGGATGTAGTATAAAAAGTGATAATGGAGTGTTCTATTCCTCAGTTTTGAGCAATAACAGGACTGACTAACCTGTTTCTCTGCAAGAACTTTTTCAGCTCTGGATGCCAGCTCTGTCTTCCTCTTCTCTCTTCTCAGAGAGAATCACTTCCTTCTTCCCTTTTCACCACAAACCAATTAATGCAAAACCAGCACACCCTGGCAGAAAATTCATGTCATTCAGGAAGGAAAAGAGAAGGCATCAGGGAGACCTCATTGCAGCCTTCCAGCATGGTACAGGGGCATATAAAAAGGAGGGAGAGTGACTTTTTATAAGGGCAGATGGTGACTGGACAAGGGGCAATGGCTTTAAATGAAAGAGGGCAGGTTATGGTTAGATGTTAGGAAGAAATATTTTACTTGGAGGGTGGTGTAGCAGTTTGTCCAGAGAAGTTGTGGGTGCCTCATCACTGGAAGTGCTCAAGGTCAGGCTGGATAGGACTTTGAGCAGCCCAGTCTAGTGAAAGGTGTATCTACCCATGGCACAGGGTTTGGAACTAGAAGATCTTTAAGGTCCCTCTCAACCCCAACTATTCAATGATTTATTCAGCAACTCAGGTTAATACCTGTTGCCAAAAAAAGCCACCCTGTAATTTCATAAATGTAAGAAAACAGAATCTGCAACATACCGTTAGGCTGTCTTCACTTGGTATATGAAGAGCAGGAGAATGAAAAAATGCCAGTGTTTCAATCAATAATTTAGATGGATGATATCTTCAAGAGGATAGGAGATAATAAGTGCTCTGACGATTGAGACAGAAAAGTCTGAGCTTTAACCTCTTAAGTATGTGCTTTCACTTAGGAAGCTGGAGGTGTCTGCTAGTCTTGATTAGGGAAGATTAGTACCTAGCAAGAAATCGTTAATAGCAAACTTTGGGTTGAGTGTCATTTTAAAAAATTAGTGTAGGGGCAAGGGGAAGGTTTCATTAGCAATAGGAGATTATTGTAAGCAGCTAGTTTTGAGAAAAAGAGCTTCATTGAAGAGCAGAGTCTCAGCCTCTTCTATAATCAGGCTGTTTGTTTTCTAGTTCCACACTTCTGCTCCTTTACCAATCTAAGCCCCACTGAAACTTTCTGTGCATGCTCTTTTCACTACTGTCATATATAAGAAAAGGGATACATGCTTTTAAAACTTTCTGTGCTATTTCAAGCAACTTCTCAAGGACCCACAGAAGTCCTAATAAATCCTAATCAATAGCAATTGCTAATAAATCAGAAGGTAGTTGTGGTGATTATCTGTATGCTAATACTGTTTTTTAAATAAACTGGCAGACCTGATTGATCAAACCTTTTGGTGTGGTGGGAAGACTGTAGTTGTGTGTGTGATGCTGTCTTGCAGAGCCAGCATAGTTTTGCAATTAATAAACCTTCTTGAGCTGTAGTCTCACACATCTCTTTCCAGGCTCCTCCTTTTCCTTCATGTCCATTCTGCAACATTGACAGGAGTCTCATGAGTCCTGGTTCCTGTTCTCCATTTCTGTAATAGATCTGTTGAAGGTACTGGGATCAGAAGTCCAGAGGGCACAGTAGCACAGAAGTATTATATGACTAATTTGTAGCAAGTGGTAGTATATGTCAGATATATGCTGTCAGAGAATATACCTTGGGGGTGATATGTTTTCATTCTCATTGCTGTGTGATGCGAAGATATTAATTGTTGAGGCAATTTCAAGTATCTGATTTCCTCCATCCAGGAGAGCGTCAGCTGCTGTGGAGCTGGCTGGCTGGCTATGTCTGAAGTTTTGCTTTCAATTACAGCTAAGGATAAATTTGCTGAGCTTTTTTTTTTTTTCCCTTAAACATTTGAGATATAAGTTTTTAGGGTGAAAATAAATATGCGTGGTGGCTAGGTGAGTGTAACAGTAAAAGCTGTATCGCTTACTTCTGGAGCTTGGCTGCCAGTTTTTCCTCAGCTGACTAAACTTCAAAAGTAGGTTGCATGTTTCTGCCAGAGCCTTCTTCATGCACTTCTCATCATTTTGCAAGGAGGTAGTTTTACTAGTAGTCAAAGCAGTATGCATTGTAGTGATGGAGATAAATCAAACTGCTTCTAATTTATCTCCCCAAGATTTGTGAGAGTTTTGCTTTGGAGTATTTTTAGGGAGTTTTTGTTCATTTGTCTTTAAAGGGAAGATAGAAAGCAACTTGACTGTTACTGTAGGTCTAAGGAGAAAGAAGCACCACCTTTACTCATTTGATAACAGTGGATCTGGATTGCTATTGCTGTGCAGTGATCAAAAGGAGAAGAGAGGCAGGAGCAGCAAGTGAAAAATGCCTTTTGGTTTTCAAAATAAGCTTGTAGCAAACAGGAGGATGGAGTTTTGAACTGAAGGATTTTCGAAATGGCAAAATGATGTTCAAGCTTCTATATTTTCCATTTCTATGGTGTTGGCCTTGAGTGGTTGCTGCTGTCTGATAGCAGATAAGAGCTCTGCGTGGCTGGATCAGTAAAACATATCCAATAATGTCTGAAACCTGCAAGCAAAGCACTTTCACCTTTTCTATACTGTTGTTTCTTTTCAGACATGTTATTGTCCACTACTACAGTGTGTCATGAAACTTGGGAGCATTCAGAGGTGTATTGAGAGGCTAAGTTAGACCATGTTAAAACAACATGTAAAAGCCTGGTGTGAAAACTTCAGCGATTTCTCTTAAGGAAAGAATTTACCAGAGAGAGCTGGCAGAGGAGGGGATAGGAATCATAAAAGCAACCTTTTCTCTTTTTTTTTTTTTTTTGTCTTTTCTTCCATATTCCTCCATTTCCAGAAGGGAACAAAACAGTAGTTGCCATTCTTTGGGTCTGTAGCTCTGTTTCATTCACATCTGTGTCCTATATTAGATGTGAAGAAAAGTGTCACAGAACAGCCAGAAGTTGGTTTGGTTTGGGTAGCTATGGGTTCAGGGACACTGAGGAGGGTGAGAAATAAAGTTTTGCAGCCATTTGGCATTCAGGTGGTGTGGGGGTGGTAATATGTGACGTCTGTTCCTGATTGTCTCAGACAAAATCCTGCATTCACCTGACAAGCAAACCCACAAATTCTCTATGCAGAGCACCACAAGATGTATCATCCTTCTGTATCTGAGGGACATAAGGGATGATGAGACTGAATATTGCAGTGATCCCTCAGCGACTCTGCCTCTCACAGTGAAGACAGGAGTAAGCAGATATGCACCTTATTTTCAGGATGACCTAACACTTTGGTTTAAGCAGCCACCACTGTTTTCTTAGCAGCTGGGAGAACGTGTGACTGTGGCAGCACAGTCGGTGTTACGTGTAGTGTGGTCTCACTCTAACACAGGAGACTGAAGCTGCAGTGGCTGACAGGTAGAGACCTCAAGTGTGAAAAAAGCATCTGAATCTCTCCTGACAGTTGCCTTGGGATACCACAGAATGAAATGAGAACTGGAATCTGTTCAGCCCCTGTGCTGCATTTGGTGCAGCGCTAAGCCTTCACAAGTTTCCAGCCCAATTTATGGCATGGTGTATATTAAGGGTTTTTTCTGTATGTGTCATTTCAGGGATAATTATTGCTACATAACAGTGCATATTAAATAACAACAATTTGTTATTCCTACTTAGGAAAACTGCTTAAGTACTCTGAATTGGAAGGACAATAAGTGGTCAAGGTGTGAAATGACTTCCCTGGAGTCACACAGGCAATACAGCTGTAGAAGAGTAGCAGACTGTCACTCAATACTGTTGGTTTCATCCTCATGCTGCAAAAGCAAGCTTGTTATTCTTTGTGTTCAGATATTTTTTAAACAGGTATGGTCTGTCTAGTAGGATTTTGATAGAAGTGTGTATATTCCTGCTATCCGTGTGTTTATTGCAAGATCGGTGTTCCAGGCTCATATGCACCAATTCTCCCAGCGTCACTCTGCTCATTTGTGGGTTTCCTGCAGGGGTTCTTGGTCTGGCTACAAACTTAATTGTTTTCCACATGGCAAAACTCCTCTTCTCTGAGGTTTTCTTCCTAATAACAAATTTTATTAATCATGTATTTATTGTACCCTTTGATTCAAGGCATTTGATAACCTTCCACACTTCTTTGGATATGTTCTGTACCAACAGGGCTATTTTTGAAGTACTTTACTGAATGATTTCCTATCATCATCTTCCATTTACCTTTGTTCTGGTTGTGGCCTGTTAGTGACAAACAGATTGGGTGAAAGTTCACTACTAACAAAATTATCTTTTATTCAGTCCACTGGATTGCTGCAATAAATGCTGATTGCTATCTCAGTCTCTTTCTTACCCTTTCTGCATTTGCACTGCAGATTGTCTGCTAAAATGTGCCAAAGTTTTTTTTTAGTTTGCCCTGAATATCCTGACTACAGTATTCATGATTCCGTCCTTTAGAATTTACAATGTGGAGTTGCAATATTGGTCTTAGAGTGAGGAAAGGGCTGCAGTCAGACAAATGTTTCTACCTGAGCTTGCATACCTCCTGTACTCCTTCTGCGTGACCCTTATTACAGGAAATGTTTGTATGTGCCTTTCAGGATTTTAAGCTGAAATCTCAAATGGCTCTTGTTTAGAAGCTTAATTAAGATTTTGGTTCATAAATGAATAGCAGTGTGATTCCTTCTCCCCATGTGTTGAGCACCAGTGTGTTACCTGTTTATCTCAGCTTTGACCTCTGTGGATAGAAGGTGAATGTATTAAGTCTAAAACTGGTAAGAAAGTACTTGTATTCCTTTGTGGAGTAAACTTAGTTTTACTTAGTTTCGGAACTTAATTTTACTCTTTTTTTTAAATCCTATATGCTACGCAAAACCAACTCTCAGGTTTTCATCCAAGTCATGCTGTTTTCCCTTCCCACCTCAGCAGGAAGAAGTGCTTTCCTTGATTCATGCTATGATCTGTACTTGAGCTTCTGAGAAGCCTGACCTGACTGTGCTGGAGTAATTCAGAGTAAAAGATTGACCCGTGACTGGAAGTGGTTGAGAATCATGTATTTATTTATCCTCTCATGCCGTTGTCACAGTTGGCTTAATTTCTTACATGGAAGTTAACTTGAAGTAAATTTTCTGGGTTGTACTGTCTGTGCCATAGCTTATGTTGTACTCATAGAAAGACCAGTTTTCATTCAAGTCTATCGATTTGCATGTCCCTGATTTTCAGTGCTACCAGTAGGTATGAAAAACAGTGCATCAGAGTGTGCCATGAAATGACCTCTGAGAGGATTTTAGAAGTGGCAGCCTGACACTAAGTTTCTAAAGCTGGATTTAGGAACTTAACTACTTACACTTTGCAAGCAGAGAAGAATACTCTCTGGTTATGTGAGCCTTAGCTGGCTCTCAGAGCAAGTCTCCTCTGATATGTTGTTTCAGGTGTGAAATTCAGTGTTTGTAATCTAAGAGTGTTCCTTTAAAACAGTTTTTATTACACATGTACATTTTTTTAGCTTGCAACCCTGAATGATGCATGACTAACCTTTTTGCTTTTCAAGTGTCTTTTATAAATCGTGGCACGTTGATATACTGTCACATCAATAAATTAAGTTTAGGGACTAACCTAAATAAATGCCAAAATCATTAGCAGTTAATTAACCTTCTGTATTTCTCTCCAAATTGACTTTGGTTTAATTGACGACGTGGGTTCAGTTCACTTGCTTGTGCTCATACAAACAAACAAAACGATCATGACACAGAATTGAATGATGTGATGGGGGAAGTGGGAAAGTAAGGAAAAGAATGGAAAAGATGCATGACCACATCTCCATCAGGGAGTACCAGCAGCCAAATATTAACTGTGTGGTTGGGGCAGCAGAACTGGGAAAGAGTGCGTGATGTTTGGGACTTAAATGTGTTTTGCTTGCCCCTGGCACCCAGTAAGAATATCCTGTTGAGCTGGGTGGAAAAAATTTCAGCTTACTAGGGTTTGTTTTGGAGTTGTGGTTACATCTATTTATTTTTTCTAACAACAACAGCAACAAACTCTTAAGTTTCCTAAACAGGCATGATAGCTCATAAAAAAATATTTGCTTTTAAGTCAGCGAGGGGCTCTTGAAGCTATGTTCATTCATGTGTTTTTATTGAACTTAATAATAGATGATCTTTTTTTTATTCTTGTCCCTTGCTTTCAAATCACAGATGGAGAGCATAGTTCACCTAAGCTTGCTAGGGAGCATGAAAATGACTTGGTGTTTCTTCTCCGGCATGACCTTAATTAAAGGTGGCATTTGTTTGACGTGTATGGCGAAGTGTGAAATGACTGTGGTTGCTTAGGTGCTGGAGTGTTTTGTGCCCTCATCCAGGAACCTGTGCTGGGGACTCGGTCTCTGTGCCAGTGTGCTCTGGGCAATGTGTTAGTTGAGGACCACAGCAGAGGACTCTGCCTACATCGTCCCAAGGAGGATTCTGTGAGGCACTGCACATGTGCAAGTGGTACTGATGTGAATGATTTTCAAGACCTGACCTGAATTTGACTTCATGGTGGTGGCAGTTTGTTAATGCTTTACTGCAAAATGAACCCTTTGAAGTTGTGCACCTTTAAGCCAGTTCTGTTCCCTTGCATCATGGGGAAATGTCTGTTGTAGGGAAACCCTGATTGTGACTGCTCTTTGTGGGATGCTCTTTGTACTGATGGCTTAAAGTATTTTTTAATACTTTAATAACTTTTAATAAACAGAATCACAAAATCATTTAAGTTGGAAAGGACCTCTAAGATCATTGAGTCTAACCTTCTACCAATCCTCACTTCGTCAATCACACCATGGCAGGAAGTGCTGCTTCCAGTCATTTCTTGAACAGCTCCAGGTGGTGACCTCACCACCTGCCTGAGCAGTCCATTCCAATGTTTAACAACCCTTTCCATGAAGAAGTTGTTCCTGATTGTCCAGCCTGAGCCTTCCCTGGCACAACTTGAGAGTTATATCCTCTCATCCTGTCATGTGTTACCTGGGAGAAGAGACTGGCCCTCACCTGGCTGCAGCCTCCTTTCATGAAGTGAGGTCTCCCCTGAGCCTTCTCTTCTCCAGGCTAAACCACTTCAGCTCCCTCCACTGCTCCTAATAAGACTTACCCCACCAGACCCTTCACTAGCATTTTTGCCTTTCTCTGGACATGCTCCAGCATCTCAATATCTTTCTTGTAGTGAGGGGCCCAAAACTGAGCACAGGATTTGAGGTGTGGCCTCACCAGTGCCAAGTACAGAAGAACAATCACTGCCCTGGTCCTGCTGGCCACACTATTGCTGATACAGGCCAGGATGTCACTGGGCACACTGGGCCCACTGTGGCTCATGTTCAGCTGTTGACCAGCATCCCCAACAGGCAGCTTTCCAGCCACTGTGTGCAGTAGCCTTTTAGCACTGCCTGGGGTTGTTGTGGCCAAAGTGTAGGTCCTGCTTGGTCTTGGCCCATCAATCCAGCCTGTCCTCTGCGGAGGCTTCCTACCCTCCAGCAGATCGACTTGGTGTCATCTATGAATTTATACTCAACCCCCTCATCTAGATCATTGATAAAGATATTAAACAGGACTGGGCCCAACACAGATCCCTGGGGGACACCACTGGTGACTGGCCACCAACTCGATGCAGCACCATTTGCCATGACTCTCTGGGCTGAGTCATCCAGACCATTCTAAATCCAGCAAAGAGTGCACTCATCCACGCCATGGTGTGCCAGCTTCCCTAGGAGAATGCCATGGGAAACAGTATCAGAAGTTTCCTGACAGACAACATCCACCGCCTTCCCCTCATCCACCTGGCAGGTCACCTGGTCATAAGAGGAGATCAGGCTGCTCAGGCAAGATTTGTCTTTCCTAAACCTGTGCTGGCTGGGTCTGATCCCCTGTTTGACCTGTAAGTGCCATGTGCTTGCACTCAAGATAATCTGTTCCATAAGCTTCCCTGGCACTAAGGTCAGGCTGACAGGATGATAGTTTCCTGGATCCTTCTTCAAGCCCTTCTGGTGGAGTGGTGTCACATTGGTGAGTTTAACCATCGTACTGATTATGTATGAATCAAAAATAATTGTCAGGAACACTGTTGAAAAAACAGATGTTTACTTGAGAGCTTTTTTTCCCTTGTTGTGCTGCCTCATAAATAAATACTGCTATACTAATGTTCTTCAAATAGTTTAGCATAATCAATTACCTTGAATTTTACCACAGTTAATATCAAGATCCATATACCTAAAAGATTAATCAAAATATTTCTGAAAGAACATTTGCTGTTGGAACAGGTACTGTATTGACAATAAGTATCTATCTCTGCTTCCACAAGAAGCATACATAAATATAGAAAAGTTTTTCTCTTGTTAGAAAGAATGCTAAAAATATTTTAACTTAGTAGTATATATGTCTATACAATGTTAATATGCATAGAACCAATTTGTATGTACATGTATAAATAAAAAGTTCAGAACTTGGCTTGATGTATTTTTTGTTTGTTTTTGTTGGTTTATTTAGCATACTCCCTAAAGAGTCAAAAGACTTACTCTTTCCAAAGAAGGGGATACAGAATTATAATAGAAGGTTCCAGTAGAGAGGACAGTAAAACATGCTGCTAGAACTACATGAGCTATGAAAGAATAATTTCCATTTTCTTTCACTTGGAAATTAATTTTTGACTGCTAAACTTGTCTGGATTATCCTGTTTCTTTTGGAATAAGTCTTTAGTAAAGTTCTCCTTGATCTAGTTCTTAATACATGTATTTTTTATTTTCTTCCTTGAGATGCTTATATTAATGACTTGGAAGCTGTGGTGGAAATTTTACATTTAAAACTCACAAGAAGTAACATGTTAAAGCTGTATATTTAAATCCGTAGGAATTTGCTTGCTCAGTGACTATGCTAATAATAAATTATGTACATAAATGTTCACACAGACACTCTCACTTATTTCTCCTCGTTCCTTATTCACTTTTCTAAGTTGAGCAGTCCTTGAGGGAATTGGCTTTGAGTGTACTGCAGGACTGCCGAGAAGTGGATTTGTGTGTTAATTTTAGATGGGTTTTAAGGTTGCTGATAACTTTCCCTTCTGTGATGAGATTTCCTTTTATTAGTTAATGCTGACTTTGCTGCATTTGGACTGCATTCTCTGTCGCTCTTTATGAGACGCAAAGTTACAACCACCATAAAAGCAAAGAGCATGGAGGAAGAAGAGGTGAAATAAAGGATTTATTTTCACGTATTTGGGATTACCACATAGCTCTCAAATGGTAGATGAAAGTGGGTTTTAATGGTCCCCCTTAAGTTGGGGGTGGGTAAAAAAAACCCCCAAAAATAAAATTATTTACTTAGACTTCCTCTGTGTCTGTATTACTGTCATTTCAGGCTAATGATTAAATGGTGTCTTTTTATTTATTCAGATCTGATTAGTAGGAGTGAGATTTAAATATTCATTTTCCTTCTGTGTTAACAGTAGTTTGACAAGAGAGATTCAAGGTGAGTTGAATATTACAGAGTAGAAAGGGAGATTTGGGGGGCATCCCTGTGAAAACTAGGAGTACTATAGGTTCACACATGGGTAATTTGAGGCTTGCAACATATTTGTGTTGAATGGGGAGTAGGTGGAATTGGATTAATTCCTTTCCTCCTTTATCCCATTATATCTCACCACTTGACCCAAATAACAAACTCCATAGCTTAGTTTATCAGAAGAAATTGAGAATTTTGGTTAAAGTTTGATTTTGGCTGTTTCCCAGATATTACTGTTTAGTTTTGCATTCAGAAGATATGGAGTGTATCTTTCAGTCTGTTTTTCATTGCTCAGTTTTAAGTTCAAAAGCAAAGGAGTGTTCTTGTAAGAAAATTTATAGCACATACAGCTTTATTTCCCAATCACTTTCAATTTTTTTAATAATTTGCTTGTTTTTAAAGTATTTTATTTATCCAGCTCTCCTGAACCTGAGGTGCAGTATCATTTATAATGCTGTTTAAAGACTTAAAAGATACTGCTCAGTTTGTAGTATCTCAAATATAACAGGGAAAATGCTTGTTCTGAAGCAGTGGTTTCTGATGCGTCTTGACTTGTGGCATTTATGTAGCCAAGTTATGACACCAAATTTAACACTTACATGAGAAAAGCATTTGATTTGTGTTAATATTGAGTAAAAGGAGTATATGCTTGCTGAGACGACTAGTGTATGTGTGTAGAAGATGCAGCTGAAGTAACTGATCTCAACTGTAAATAACATAAGAACCTCACTAAAGAAAGATACCATGGATGTTACTAAAGGCCACACATGCTCAGATGTTCTTACCATGAAGCAAATAGCAGCTTTTTGATACATATGATGAATACCCATAAATAGGGTTGAGGTGAACGATTTTTTAAATGGATATTTTAAGATGATTTTATGGGGAAAAAAAAATATGTTTCTTTAGCCTCTTGTACCTTATTTGTCCTTCTGAATTTTATTAACATGTCTTTTTAGGCTAGGCAAATATCTTGGAGATATATATTTATGGACTTTTCAGCTGCCTTTTCACTGTTGGTTTGAACATTCTGTCTTTGTTAAAAACCATTTGGACTTTGGTGCAATAACAGATGGCTTAAAAATGAGAGCTGAAGACGTGCAGTATGAACAAACAGTGCACATGTGCCTCTCAGCAGTGGGATTTTAAATAGCTGTAGCTGTATGGATTCGCATGAGTTGAAGCTGAAACTTCTCTCCTCTAGCAGTAAGACACCTTGGAAACTTCCCACAACAAGCTTGTAGGAGAATTACATTTAGCACTGCTCACTTTATTATGGAGCTCCAGTCAGGTCAGGACATGGGCCAAGCTATGGACCATGTCACAAGAATATTAAAGGTCCCTTGGCCACCCACAAGGCACATTTCTGATACAATGGCAATTACACTAGCAAAGTCTAGTTTTGCTTTTAGGTATGCTTTGCTCTTTGATTGCATAAAACTAACTGTTTCTAAAACAGTCCATGCCACTAGACAAAAGGGAAAAAGAAAAATATATTTAAATGACAAAACTACTAAAAAGACTGGTTTAATGTTGCCATGAAATAGTAAATAAAAACCCAGGTGGAAATTTAATATTCTTTAATATTTCAAGTAACAGTGTACTGAGCATATTGAACATTTTGAGCAGTGATCCTTTCTTTCTCATTGCACACATTACACTCTGCTTTTTTTTCTTACATTGTGATTACATTTCCATACATTACCACAAACACATCTCTAAAAGTCATGCTTTTTAAAACAGAAGTATTCAGTTTGAAAATGTTTTTTGATTCTACTACTAAAGACGTTTTTGAAACAGATCCCCCTGAAACGTGTCTGTCAGAGGCATATTGCAAGCAATATGAGCCTGTTATTTATACAGATGACCATTTCTTAAGCCCAAGGAAAATCAAATTTTCACAGGCCACGCAGTTCTTTCATTCTTAAAAATTAAAAAAAAAAAGGATGAAAATTTTAAAATAAAATTGGTGCCTGTTTGGACTGTAATCCAATCCAAATTTTACCAATCCAAATCCATACCTTGATGTTATGCTTTATGTGAATTGAAGTGAATTGAAGACTTTTACAACCTTAGTCTTCCCTGACTGCAGTCTACAGGGGTTTCTTTCCTCCTCTAAAGCTGCTTCACAGTGCAGGTATATATAAGCTGCTGTTGTGTCTCCCCTGGTTCGGGTTATATTTTCCGAGTTTGGGCTTGACTTCTGCCTCCTCAGATGGATATAGCAGTCAAGTGTCCCATTCCCCATGCCTGAGCACTGTCTGCAGGGGTCTGCTGTGCCTGCTTTGCCTGCACCCACCCCTGCTGCAGCTGCAC
Source organism: Trochalopteron elliotii (assembly GCA_024734555.1). Taxonomy (NCBI): domain Eukaryota; kingdom Metazoa; phylum Chordata; class Aves; order Passeriformes; family Leiothrichidae; genus Trochalopteron; species Trochalopteron elliotii. Next base: position 468,382 of record JANPWX010000135.1, on the reverse strand, counting down.
ACCTTCCTTGGGTCACAGACCAAGTACTGCTGGTGAAAACTATTGCAGGAGTAGAGCAATGAGCCCGTCACCTCCTGCCTCACTGGTCACAGTCTGGGTACAGTCTACAGCACAGTAAATAATTTTGGCACCTTTTTTTCTGGACACAGCTCAGGATCTTTGCTGAACTGGTAAACAAGAGGTCTTGCTTGCACAGAGGAACAGAAGGAGATGATGAGTTTCTTTCCCAGAGGTTGTATTTTATTAGATATTGTACAGACATAAGTAAGAGAGTAGTGCTGCATTAGGGATTGGCATTAGCAACCTACAGGTTGCTTCCAGTGGATATTATGTGTTTGTAGATATTATGTTATCCATTTTCTCTCTGCTTTGTCTGTCTTGTTTTTATTAAGGTGGTGTCTGGAGAGGGTTGATGTGTCAGTCACTGTAAGTCTTGGCACAAAAAGTCTTAGGCCAAGCTTCTGTTAATATTAAAGTGGTGGGGTGGGGTAGGAAGAGAGAGAAGAGTAAAAGATGTAGTAAGATACTTTGCTTGTCTGATGCCCTGCAGTCTGGTTTGTTTTAGTGTCACTAACTACCGCCACAGTGTGGTGATATCACCTCTGGTGCAGAGTGAAATAGTACCTCAGTGTCTCATTGGAAGAGGAGTAACTCATGTTTTCACACTCCAAGTTCTTATACTTCTCCCTGCAGGAAAACTGAGTGTGCTTGAGAGAGGGCAGCATAAAACCTTTGTTGTAGAAGTGGTTTCTGTTTTTTAAAGAAACAAAATAAAAAAACCTCAAGTACGCTCCACATGCAGCTTTAAGGACATTCCTTGATGAAAAGCTGTTTTACTGGCTGCTTCTAGGCAATGGCTGAAAACCCCTCCTTGCTCACTTTGCTCAGCAGTTCTGCTGGCGTGCATCTTCTGCCAGGCTGACAGTGCAGGTACTCATCACATTCAAGGTTTGCCCCAGTGCCCATTTCAGTTCTCTGCACAACCTTTGCGTACTGTAGTGTATATCTGCTTTCTGAGTGTTCTTTTAAAACTAAGTTAGCACCTCTGGTAGTAGATTTTGGTAGTGGTGATAAGAGCACTGACTTTTATATCCCTGGCTTAAAGCCATTTGGGGAAGTCGAGACCTTGTAGGATCTGCTCTTAGCAGCAGCAGCCCTCTTTTCAAAGTAAATCATGGCACTGTAGTTCTAGGAATCTCTGGACTATGAGTTAGTATTTTTCTTGGCTTGTCATTATTTAAATACTTCTCTTGCCTTGTTAGACTTGTAGTAAAAGACTAGTTCTTAATTTAGCTGGCAGTTTCTTTGTAAAATGGCTCAATGCTGTAGCAGAAAATGGCTTTTTTGTGTCTGTCAACTGAAGGCTAATATTTCAGGCATGAAAGAGTAGAAGGGAGAGACTACTTGACAGCAGGCTGAAAACCCTTCTGGAAAAAGCTTTCTCCTTACAAATACATCAGCCTCTGCAATTTCTCTGCAGTGTGAAGAGAAACACATTACAGAATCCTAAAGGACTTGAAGAAAGTCAAACATGGTGATTCCCTAATATCAGCCTGTGGCTGAAATGACAAGAGCTGAGCAGAGGTGTCTACCTCTTGTTTTGTGCTGGGTGTAACCCAGCTGACACTGCTCCCTAGAAGATGAAATATACGTAACCTGGGATGGCTGGACGCTAGAGTGACAGGAATTTATGCATGAATTCATCCTTGAAAGGACCACTGCAAGAACTTAAAGGCACTATTTGGGTAGCTTGCAGCTGATTGTGTAGGATTAAATGACAAGGTGCTGCATGGAGTTTTGTTTGTACTGAATAGCAGTAAACTCTTTAATGTGTCAAGAGGACTGAGCACTCAGTAAGTGGAAAACTAAACATAAAGGATGCTGCTATGCAAGCTGTTACCTTAATAGTAAGAGTTTCCATGCTTTTTTTTTTAGGCAGGTGTGTACTAGCAATCTGTTGTTTGATCATGTTTGCAGCCAAAACGCTTAACACAAGAAGAGTGCACACCTACCAGCTGTCAGGAATGTGCATATTCTCCCTGCATACCACGAAGCATCTTCGCCTGCTTCTGTTCTTGTCTGTGTCCCAATAATTTACTAATTGCTGTACCTCTGCCTTGGAGCGACACCTACTGCCAAGGGCAGGCTTCACAGAAAGCTGCTGCTTGACTCAAAGGTGTCATTTGCTGCTCTCCTGGTGAGTGCTAGTAGCTTTTCTGGAATATATTCAAGTTCCCTATCTTCTTCCCGATTCTGGTGTTATTGCAAAAGAAAAAAAAAATGCCTGAGGGCAGCAGTTTAAACCCATATGGTGTGCATGTGCCAGTCCCAAACTTAATGCCCGTGACTGCTTTTCACACCAACTGTTTGAGAATTTAATGCCTTTTTATGGAATCTCCCTTACTCTGCAGGTATGGTGGGATGTGTTGCTTCAGTGCATGTTGCTGTGTTGATGGGCTTCAGAACCAGTACAGAATGCACTGTAAATTACACATCATTCTGCAAACAGCAAATTAGGGGGTGTGTTTGGAAATGTACCCTTTGGAATTGAAGTAATTGTGTGGCTAAAACGTGGATTTTGCTGAAGTACCAGTATTTGCTCACCTCAGTCTTGATCCATTAGTGGGGGAATTGATCTATTAGTGAGGGGCATGATTCCTGCCCTGTCTTTGATAACCTCCCTAACTCATATCTGGAACTGTTTGCACCTTATGGCAGAAGGCAGATTTTATCAGGTAAGGTGAGTACTCTCTCTTCCCCTTTTAAATCCCTGTTAGAGTTCATTTCTTCCATACCCTGACAAGAAACTGGAGAGTTAGGGCCGGCTGGAAGGTGTTCAAGGTGACTCATCAGTGTGAAAGGTGAATAGAAACCAGTGATCCCACTTCTTAAACTGAGAAACAAATGTTATGATGACGTTGAGTGCTTTGGGAAATCATGTCAGTAAAGTACAGATATGTTTGAATATAAATGTAACTCTAATTCCCCATTTCTTTATGCCTCCAAGCTGCCATGGGACTCACTCTCTCAGGGTGCTGCTGGTAGCCAAATGGAAAGACTGAATGGAGAGAGATGCTGGAATTAGGCCACTTGAGTTTTGTTCAGAAAGACATAGGTCTGTCAGCTGCAATCTTTTGTTCTTTCCGCAGGCAGATTTCCCAGTAGTCTGGTCAAAGATTGAGCAAGAATAATTGAACTGGACATGCTAACTCTAGTATAAGGGCTCACAGGTATGCTGCAAATCAAATGAATTTGTGCAAAAAAAATTACCAGAATGTCTGCTGGCTAGGAATTGAAAATACACCAGGAGGGAAACTTTAGTGATATCCTCTTAGATGAGAGATTTTGTTAGTTTATAGTTTAGTGAAATATATTTTCCAGTGGCAAAATAGATAACTTATATCAGTAATAGAAAAATAACATTGTTTTTTTCAGCATGAAAGTAATCCCAGCAGAGATACACACACTGTGCCCTGCAAATACAATTCTGCTTTAATACAAAGTAGAAATTTAATATCATTCCTGAGATGTTACTATTGTATTATCAAAAATGAATTTCAGCAAGAGCAAAATGACTGATGTTCCAAACAATATTATTAAAATTTGTAGCATGTCTCTTATAGACTGCAATAGTAACTTAAAGGTTACCTTTTATTATTTGTTATGGATTGTTGGAATTTTTTTAAAATTTATTTTTCTGTGTGGTTAGTTTTAAATATTTCTTCTTATATAAGCATTTCTTTCTTAGTATTCTTATGTTTTAACAGACCAGTGCTTTGGTGGTTCTTTTATTTAGGTTTGGTTTTGGGTTTTTTTTCCCACATGCATGTTGCATCATTTTACTGTTGAATGGGTGGCCATTCCTCTTTAGAAGAGAAGAGACTGGGAATGCCCTGGTGAATTCAGCTGTGTTAGGGAGTAAATGTTTCTTTAAACATTGCTTGTTGTTTTCACTGTATGTGAGGAAATGCACCCCTCATGCTTGGGAAAAGGGATACAATTTGATTTCCTCCTTGTCCCCATTCTTTACTCTCAAACCAGATGAATGCCTCCCTCGGGGCCACTGGCTGTCTCCTCCCCCTGTAAAGGCTTTCCCATCAGTTTGTGGTGGCTGGGAGAGCAGCATCAGTGATGACTCGGTGTGACCCCTGTCTGCTGCTGGAAGGAGGCAGCATCTTTGCACCAGACATACTGCAGTGTGCAATTCCCTTCTCTCCAGTGGCATGGGAGCCATTCCAATGGAGAGAGTGAGAGCAGTGCTGTGTCTGCAGCTCCCTGGGCACTCTCTCCAAGTCTTTTTTGTCTCCACTCTGAACCTGCCCAGGATATGATACAGGCTTTGACAAACTGCTGGCATGGGAGCAGCTTGGCTTGGTGCTCTCATCATTGGTAGTGTGACAGGACAGTGCACGAGGTTAGTGCATGTCGAGAGAAATAGCATGACCTTTCCCCCTTTTATTCTTGCTTGTGGTACAAGAACCTGTCTTTGCTTTGTTTTCAGATTTTTTTTCTACAGAGCCCCAGGAGGTTCATGCTCTTCTGCTTACACTTTTTACTTTTCTCTCACAATTGTTAAATTTTAAGTAAACTTATGTGGCTCATAAAGCAGATCCTGGAATAGGAGGCAGTGGGGATGAGGAGCAGCAGTGGGGGCAGAACGGAGAGGGGTGAGGACCAGCTGCATGCAGGAACCTCTCAAATTATGGCTTAAAACAAATACTATTTCATGCCCCTCCAGGTAAGGCTCTTAAACTGTAGAAGTTAGGTGTTGGGTTGCCTACAGGAGGAATTAATCACATAAATGAAACCTTTTTCAGTTAGTCACAGCTATTGATTATGGTTTGCTAAAAGAGCATCAGATGTTTCTCAGACTGGGAAGCCAGCTGCAAATCAAATTTCTGAGACTTCTTTTCTCTGCCAGGAGACTGTTGATAGGCTGTGACTTGATGGCACTCAGTTTTACCTGTGAACAAGATAAATAAAAGAACCAGAATCTCTAGTTCTCTTTTTATTTTTTTGCATTATTTTAATTTATAAAGGTGGCAGTTTGGTCACCTTTTAATCTTTCAGAGAAAGCATTGCATCTTTAGGCAAAAAAACCCTTTGCAAAATGCATTAGAAGCTGGTGGTGAGGCATTATGCAAATCTTTTTCTATGCTGGCAAAACCATGCTTGATGCCTTTATGGTGTAGCATCTTGTGAACCAAAGATTCAGAGCTGTCTTTCCAGGTCTGTATGAGTGTCATGTGTGAAATCAGGGCATTCCTGTTCCTATTCCTTACTAGAGAGAACAGTCCCCCAGTGCTGGATGTTCAGCTCTGCACACAGACAGCCATCTGCCATGGGGGCTTAGTCATGTATTATCACATGAGTTAGAGCAATTCTTTCCTCAAACCTCTTATGAGAAAGATTCCTGCCTTAAACACATGCTGCTAAAGTGGGCTGGCTGAACTTGACCTTGAGTGTCTTAGCTCATTGCGTGACCAACAGAGACATTTGGAAGTAAACTAGCAAAAAGCAATGAGAAAATAAATATTTTACATGAAAGTTCTTTCTTACATGTACTAATATATGTGTGTTGTGGAGTTGGATTTGGTTTGGGGTTTGGGTTTTTTTGATATAGGGTGGTTGGATGTTTATTTATTTGTTTGTTTTTAACTCTCTGATATTCAATATTTAAGGCTCAGGCCTGGGAATTCCCTTAAATAGGGATGCTATCAGAGCCTCAGTCAAAAATGGATGAGCACAGAGAAGGAAAACTGGATATCTGGAGAAGACAGGAGTTCTTTTAAAACAGGGATGTAAGTGCAAGTTGAAAAGACTGACTTCCATATAATTCTTGTGCTTCAAAGCCCTGCTACAGTAGGTGGTAATACTGTAGGGTCCATGAAAGATGAATCCAGATTAAGCAAGTAAAAATAAAATTTTATTAATCATTTACCAGCTCTTCACTAGCAGTACTGATTTAATCAAGGCTGAGTGCAGGAACACACTACTTTAAATGAAAATGTTGTGTACTAATCTGGAATCTCTAGCACATCTGGCAGATAAGGTAGCATGAGATTGGTACAGTAATTCAAATCACATTTGAGCATCCTGTCTTCTAATATTTTCTGTTCTTGATAATGAAGTGTTTAGTATGGACAGAGCTTGTAAATTAAATGGAGTATTGATATTCTTTTTGGCCAACACTTAGCTGATTTAAATAAGGATATATTAGATATACTTAGGACAATTTCATAAGCCATATTTCCTGGAAAAATTTAACAGGGTGATAATTTTCAATTAAGTAGCAACGTTGAAAAGGAACACTTTTTATAGCAGTGCTCACAGTTGCTATATAGTTCTTGGGGTTCTTTTTCACTGAACCATTTTGAGAACGAAGAGCAGCAGATACAACACGTAATGTTTTACCGTTTGAACAAGGCTGTGTCTTGGGGTTTTGCTTGTTTGTTTCACAGGGAACCTGTTCTAAAAGCAAACCTCAGAATAAGCTCAGGTACGTGAAATCTAAGGTTTTGTTTATTGAATGCACAGCTTTCAACTAGAAGGGGAAAATGGCCCCAAAGAAGAGGCCAGTATTTCTAGTCAATAAAGTGGTTTGGCTTCTCCTCAGGGGATGGCAAAATGCATCCATATTAGCATTAATTTAAAAGGGGATATAATACAGTTAGGAGGTAATTTAAACAAAACAATTCATACCTAGTTTGCATGAATTCACTTCTGAACTGTAGACTTCAATATGTGCTTAAGTCCAGTCTCTCTTCTTCAAAAGGAAAAATATCGACCAAAATGAGAGGGAAACGTTCTTTGATTTTGCACTTTTAGGCCTGTTTGTCTTTGTAACACATTGAAATTGAAGGCCTGGAGCAGTAACTGTAGCATTTTGATAAAAGTCATGGGCAATGTGCTGATTACCTTTGTAACTGGAAACTAGACATGGACAAATCTGCTACTAAAATCAGGTTTTGAATAGTTTAGAACACTGAACAGTCCCAAATTCGGGGTCTGGAATCCCCCCTGAGTCTCTATTTTTCCGCTTACTCTACGCCTTTCTCCCATTTTGAAGGCTTAGGGAGCTGCCATAGGGCTGTTCCAGAGATAGAGGACAAGAGCTGTTTCTACTTAGTGTTAAGATCCATAAATTAATTACCTGTTTGCAGCCTTGCTATGAGGAGAGTTGTCACACAGAAGTTTATTCCCCTTGAGAATATACACTCAGTTTTGTACAGTAAGCTCTAGATTGCCTCCTACAAATATTTTTACATGGAAATTTTGTGTTAAAAGTTCTTTTATAGCCTTAATAAAGAGAGGTTTTGAAATCAATGCACTTGTTTCTTCATCACTTTTATGAGCTGGGACATTACTGCTTTGGCATCTTCATTCATAACCAGACATTCCATATAGACATTGATTATTTTTTCAAGGATGACAGCACTGGTTTTGCATTTGTGCTATGTAAGAGAATTCAGATGTGAAATCCCATTTAGCATTTAGAATTGCAGCTTCTAGTCTGGTTTGAAGTGGATTCTGATGGTCCAAATGAACTTTCTTTGTGTCTTGTGATGATTTAACATATTATTTCGTCAAGATAGCTAAAAACTTCCAAAAAATTATTGTTGGTGCTGATTATTTCTTTTGAAAATTCCAACTCACGTGTTCTATATTATTTTAAGAATGAAAATATCCTATTTTGTGCATCCTTTGGGTTTTTTCAACTATTTTATTAACTAACAACTAATGAAAGAAATGTTTTTAAGAAAATTATACCATAGATTTGATCTTTTATATCAGTATGCTAACTGACTTTCTATCTTGAGTGTTGGAAAACTTAGCTAAAAGGAAGTGCCTAACAAGAATATTATTTCAATTTTAGATCTATTTTGTGAGGGAAGATGTTGGAGATCAGGATTAGTCTTGAATGCAAGTAACTAAAACTCCTCTTTTCCTAAGAGGAGCAATACATTGTAATGTCCATGTTCATTTTCATTCTTGGAACTCTATTAAACTGTCAATACTAGAGTAAAAGCAATGCAAATCCACTGTTTCCATGATATGTACTTGTAGTTATTCCAAATATGAAGTAAAGTAGGTAAGATCAGGTCTTCTTGTAATTTTACATTTTCAGTTTCTTCAAAGAAAATTTTACTGCAGGGAGGATTTGGCCATTTCTCTGGATGGTGTTACAATTGTTTGCTTGAAAATCTGTTAAAAGTAGGAGAAATTACTAGTACACAAGAGTATGTAGCATGGACATAGGTTATATTATCAAGACATTAGAAAATAAAGATCAGTTCTACTTGCATTAGAAAAATGCATCTACCATCCTAATATTTCCTTGTCTGGTTTCTTGTTTGTCCATCTTTTAGGTACTTATTTCCAAATAATTTGTAGACCAAGATTATTCTCTTGAATATTTTAATAATGTTTCAAGTAGGTGTCAAAGCATGCTTGATTCATTCAGAAATTTATGCATTGTAATAGTCTAGTTTTCTTTTAACATAATTGGGGTTTCTGACTTTTGTGAGCCCTGAAATTTCCTTGGCACACAAAAGTTTTTGTTAGACTGTGATATAAAATGGTTGTGTGGAAATCTGTCTGGGCTCTAAGGAAAGATGTGTGTTTTAGTAGCGTGAGAATATATTTTGTGCAATTTAAATAAGTGTATGATTAATTTTTTTATGAGTTGCCAGCTACTGCAAATCCAATTTAGGCAAACAAAATTTGAAATATAAATGCATTAGCTGAAAATATTTAATCATAGACACGAATATGAACTTATCATGCTCATTGCTTTACACTTGCAGGTTGGCTTGAATTATTAATGCATTTTGTTGAGGAGAAGGAGAAGAGACAGTAGCACTGATCTGACTGTGATGAGGAACATAGAGTTGCTGGTTGCCAGCAGCAGCAAGAAACTATCTCTTCTTCTTTGCTGTTTCAGTACAGCTGACCATCCTTTTCCAAATATTGCCCCCCTGCCTGCCGCACATACTTCTCATCGTGGGGTAGGGAGCAGTGATTTCATGTAGTCTGTTACTGCTGATGCAATGCCAGATTTTAAAAAAAGGCTTCTTTTTTTTTTCCTCTTTGCAGCAAATGTAGATCTATAATGCTTTTTTTCTTTTTTCCGTGTAGGAATACAGTCAGTTTGTTACTAAACTTTGTCTGATAACAATGCTGACCGGCAATTAAAATTGCAAACAGTTGGGGTATTCCATCATGTTTGCAGCTGTTTGTTTTCCTTCTGTCAGAAATCAATGCTGCAGCAATGGAAGATAGGAAATGAAGAAATGAAAAGTTGCATTCAAAGCTTGAAGTCAATGGAAGTTACAACAAACTAGAAAAAAATATGATTTTAAAACTTCAGAAATAAAATTAATGTTGAAGCCTCTTCATTTCACTTGATAACCAGGTAATGGATGTAGAAAAAGCTGCACACTCTTGCAATTATTTCACCTTCAGTTATATTTCAATGTAGGTATTTGCTGTCAGCATAGGACCCTGGTAGACAGGCTATAGTAAAGTTGTTAATGAGGCACATTGTACTTGCAAAGCAATGAAAGCAGGTGTCGTTTGAAAGGCTGCCTGATGGGATGTATTGTGAAGGATCAGCAGCATTGTGTCTGTAGGGGTTTGAAGTTTGATCCTTCATCAGCAATCAGGGGTTACAGAGGCAAGGTCTGCAAACCAGGTTCCAACCCAACCCTGGGGCCAATGTGTGGCACTACAGGAAGGGCTTGTGAATCTTTGGGGAATTCCTGGTATCAGAGCAGACTTCAATAAAATGCAAATACATGGCTGTAGAGAGTTTGTATTCCTTCTCACTTTGGAAAATGCAGATTTAAGGCCCAGGTAGGACTTCCTGCTTTTGTTTCAGCAGCTGATTTGATTTGCAAGGATCTTAGATTTGACAAGTTATTCTTTAAAACCATTCAAGACAAGTATTGTATCAGGGAAAAGAGTCAGGATTAATATTATGCACTTCAGTGCATTTTTCCTTTTTTTTTTTTTTTTTTTTTTTTTTTTTTTTTTTTTTTGGCTGTGCCCTAATCAGTGTTTTCTTACTGTTACCTAGTAATAATAGATGTGTGCTCAGGGCAAGGAGAAAAGCTGATTAAATGTTATATTATAGCTTTAGCTGTCATTTTTCAAACAGAGAGGAAAAAAAAAGGAGAAAACAAAAAGAATAAACTTCTTCCTGATTCTTCCCACAGTGGCATCAAGCCACATGGCCTTGTCATGAAAAGGTCACTTAGATTTTAATGGAAATGATAGCAGCAAGTACTTTATGTTTGAGCTCTCTCCTCCTAGTTTTCTCTGTGACACAGCACAGGGCTGCTTTGCTTGTGGAGCCTGTTACAGCGATGAGTGTAAAATTCAGTGGTGGGTTTTGTCTGTGGGGAAAAATGCTTTCCTTTTCCATGTGTTTAATTTCTGTGTGGACTTTTTAAAGAGAAGTGTTATCTGTGTGGCTTTAGCTCAGTACTGAATCAATGCACTGAAAAAAGAATAGTGTTCCTAATTCATTCTCACATTGGTTTCTTCCTTGTCTTCTCATATTTAATTGTTTAGTGAATCTTGCCTCTGCTTGGCTGAGATCTCTGTGATGTTTACAGCTCAAAGCAGAGTGATTAAAGAAGCACAGCAGCCTTATAGGAAGCACATAATTACCTTACCAAAAGGACAGTCATTTTGCATCTGACATCCAGTCTGGTCCATATGGGAGCACACAGCTAGCTCCAGTGTTGGTGATCTATTTTTCTCAGGACTACTGGGTACTTATATTCTTTGATAGGGATAGTTCAGAAGTCATGGTTTAGGTATAAGAGATCTGTAGTTGGTGGATCTTGTTTGGCTACACAAATAATTTTAGAATACCAACCCTCTTGAGTGTGACACCTCAGAGCTCGCAAGCCCTCAAGTCTGCAATACTCGAAGAACTGTGGCTAACAATGGGGGTATCAATGAGGCTGAAACCCCCACCCCACCTCACACCATCTCCACACTTCTCAAGGTGCAGCCCTTGCCTGCTGGCAAACACAAAACGGGTTTGATGTCAGCATTCCACTGAACTCAAGGGGAATTTATGATAGGTACCTTTGCACAAATACAAAGGGGTGTACACATCATTTTATCTGTGTGCATATGGATTGATTATAGTATGAATGTTGCCATCTCAAATCTATCGTTAATCATTGTTATAATTGTAGGGAACCCTATCTAATTGCTCTGTAAATATTAATTACTCAATGACTAAGTGCTGCTAAGCCCTTTTGCACCCTTACCTTTGCATCTGGATCCTTTACACCCTTAATCCCCTGTAGCATTCCCAGCTTCCGTGTAAATCCAATTGCTTCAAATTTGATCTTCCTTTGTATGCTATCATCTTTGTAGTAAGTAGTAGAGTGAACCTTGTCGTCAAACTATATAAAGTTGTATTTTCACAAATTCATATTAAACACCAATGTCTCTGATGGTGTTTCTTTAAGTAGCCAAACCACTCATTTGCAACGAATGGATAGACCTATTTTAAATAGTTAAAAAACCTCATAGCAAGACCAGTGTCCAACCACAAAGCAGAAAACTATCATGGACTGGTAGTTGATGTGCAAAACAGAGCTGCCGTGGACAGAAGAGGGATGTCTGTAGTGCCCTGTAATTGATGTGGAATAGCAGTTGCAAACAGTTCTGATAACACAGGTGGAAACACATGGGTGGGAGGGAATAGTTTGAGATGCAGTTAGCATCTAGCAATCTGCAGCTGTACAAAGCCCTGGGTTTGTTAAATTTATTTTTGCAGTTTCTGCAGGACAAAGGAGAAAATGAGACATCATATAAATAGATTATGCATTTTGTTGTTGGTAACTGCTATTTTTTAGTAATACTGGGACAAAATTGTGTTGGCCCTACGTATCAAGTCAACCAAGCAATTCTCTGCATATCTACCATTTATTTCACATATGTATTACTACCAGATTTCCAAGTCATTAATTAGGGAGAGTTCTCTTATGCATAGATTTTACTGGCAGGTTAATTATGGTTACCAGGCTACTGAATCAATGAATGAATGAAGGAAAGAGATTGCATACCTAGAAGAAGTTGTGTAAAATTAGAAAAGGAACAGAGGGGCTATACTAAAGCAGTTTTTAGTGGGTTTAGTGTTGGCCAAAACAGTTGCTGAATGACACAGTTTAAGGACAGTTGTCACAAATTTGAATTTAAACAAAAAACATGGATTGATTTCATTATCTGTTTGGAAAAAATATCTTTTAAATGCTAATTGGATGGAATAATAGAATAGGAATAGTAAAGTTATGCTTTTCTTTCCCAGGTATTGGGTATATTTATAAATATATTCCCTTTTTATGCACTCATCTTAGTCTGCAAGAGTTACATTTGTTCTGTGGAGTCTTTTGCCCCACCTGAATTTGCACGGCTATCAAATACAATCATGGACTTGCTCCTTTTTTGCAAAAAGCATCAAAACTAGTTAGCTCACAGCCAAGACCTTCCTTTCTGTGTTTGATATGCTGCTCATATCCTGCCTCACAGGGACAGGAAGTTTTTACATTTGCCAAAGTGGTAAATGTAAAGTAAAATGTTTCCAGTATTTTTGTTGTGTTAGAATAATTTCTGTAAAAGCTAATAATTTGCCCTAAAATTGGTGCCTCAAATTCAGTCACTAAAGAGAAATACTTCACCGGGTACTAGCAGAAGATGCACCATTTAAAAGGAAGGGTATTGCTCAGAAAGGCTTTCTTTATTCATGCTGCCTGTGAGAAACTCTTAGATGGGATGGCTTAATAATATGCTCTTTATGTAGCTCTTCCTTGGCATAGGTGGAGCTGAGGGGTATTAACTCTTGCCATTATTCCAGACTCTGCTGGACTGAATACATGGTGCTCCCAATAACTCAGGAAGCAGTTATTGACAGTGCCATTGAGTTCCCCCTTCTGCACAATAAAACAGTTGATTTTTAGATTATGTCTCCATGCCCTAGTTCACTCAATGACACTGGAGTTGTACAAGAAAGGAATCTAACAGATAGAAAAGGTGGAAATTTGGCAGACGGAGCTATTTCTGAGGAGTGGAGCTTGACACAGAATATTCAGATTTGAAATGTGTTAATTTGTGGTAATGCCAAGGAGTGCAGATTCCCATGCTGAGCTGGGGCTGCAGTGCACTTGTGTCCTTGTCCTCTTAGCATCATCTCTTCTAATAACAGAAGCATGAAATAGTACCATGGGGCTCTGCAGCTGAGCTGGGTAGCTGGGTAGCTAAAAGCACAAGCCTCCTCTGCTTCCAGTTGTGCTGGTTGAAAAAGCTACAGCTCCTAGTTGCATATCACAACGTTTTTTCTAGAGGTGTTGGTCCTCCTGACCCACCAGAGCTCAGTGAGCTACTTGGACAACCATTTCTTAGTATGTCTCAATTCACAGAGAGAGGGCTAACTGCCCCTAGGCCTTAGATAATTCTTTGGTGACTTATATTTTTTCTGACATACATAAGCAAGAGCGTACTTTTACGTGAAGCCCACCTAGCAAATTTGAGGGGTCTGCCATAATGTGATGGTACCCTTTGGGCCAGAAGAGATGGTAAGACCAAGACCTTTGGTGTTCCGACTGGCCACTTAAGTTATTCTTCACTTTATAAGCCCCACCAACCATTTTGTTCTCCCTGGAAGATAACTTGCCTTTGACCAATTTGTGACCCTTAGCACTTCATCCATCTATGTCACTTTACACATTTTAATTTTTTTTTTCATCTGTTTAAATTGAAAACGTCTCAGAAGAAGGTGTTTCTGTTTTCAGGATGCCAAGCCAAGCAAAACCAAGCCCAAATCTTGTTCAGGTCCTTCAGTTTCTGCTGAAATAATTAATGAGGTTTCGTGTGAGCTGTTGCAAAATGCCTTGAGACTGTTAGATTTGCCTGCACAGTTGCCATGGTACACCTGGGCCAAATAGTTGTTTGTAATGTAATTTTGTCTCTAATATAAAAGGCACTGTATAAAATCAGTTCCTATTATTTTTCATTGAGAATTTTCCATCCAAACTGTAAGCTTAGAATTGCTGACTATCTCCTTAAATATTTCCAGATAATAATGATACATATTCTTCCAGCTAACATACATCATTACTTTTTGTCAGGCAAAGCTTAGTTCATGGCTGTTAAAATATTATGATTTACTGGCCTCCAGCCAATCTGTTAATTACCTGCTAGTTCCTTAATGCAACTGGGGCTTTGTTTGATTTCAGTGTAAGTTATTAACTTGCTGGTAAAGGATCAGTACCTCATAAATTGTTTCTCTAAATAACTTTACAATGCTACAGAAGTTGATTTTTTTTCTTATAAATAAGAATAAATACGTGGGGGACAGCTTTAAATTGCAGTTATAGAAGGCAACTCTTTTGATTTGAGATATCAAATAGTAGCACCATATCTGTGTGAAAACATCTAAGTGTCATAGATCTGTTACTTAGGCACCTTCCTGTCTTTGGGAGAATCTCAGTACTTTTACATGTACCACAGTGATTAAAGACTGATTTGTTTTGTGCTGCTTAGTTTGGTTTGAGTTTTTTGGTCATGTTGTTTTAAAATTACAAGATCAGATTAAGAGATCTTGGGCTAGGTGTCACTTGTGGTAAGTCCAGTGAGAGAATATGCAATAGGTTAAGGCTCTGGCTGTGTTAAAATCATTGAGACTGATAATAGATTTTAAACTCTTTCTTTGTATCTCATCTCATTTTTTCATCTCATTTTTTTCACCCAGAAGTTATAAGCTACTTTTTCTTTTTTTCTTTTTTTTTCTTTTTTTCTTTTTTTTTTTATTTTTAATTTTTTTTTTTTTTTTTAATGTGGGAGAATAGATGGAAAATTCACTGTTTTTAGAAGGAAAAAGCTGTGACTGTCTGGGAGCGCCTGGGAAACACCCTTTAGGCAGATCATGTACCTTAGGTCCTAGGCCTTGCTTAGATGCCGCCTTATCTACTAAATAAGCCAGTGGGAAGGATAGCTGACCTAAGGACAGGTATTACACACTCGTCATGCAATGGGCCACTGCTATGTTCTGTGTGAGATGAACTCCCTGAGACAACAGATATGTCCAGGTGAAAGGAAGTATATCAATCCATTTTCACCTCTAACCTCAAGTGAAAGGAGAAGTTAAAATCTTCCAGGCAAACACAGTGGACAAAAAGTGTTGTTCTTGTCTTGTGATGTTGTATTCATCAGGCTGGATAAGGCACTTGCCTGAAGCAGCGAATCACGGCTGGCAAGCTTCTAGAATAATCTAGAAATTACTTCACCTAGTAAGATTTCTCAGGATCAAATCTGATTGACCTTGGCTTGTTAGTATGGTTTGGGTGGAGGCTGTAAAGGAGTGGGTGAAGTGGTGTAAGGAGATGAAGAGCAGGGTCTGTACAAGAAGGCTGAGGGCAGTAGTGCTGGCCAGGGTGAGTACTGCAGAGAGCAGGAGCAGAAGCTGTGCTAGAAGCAATACAGAAGAGTACACTGCCTGTTCTCCTGCTCTGCTCATGGCTTCAGCCTGAAGGGAAAAAAAAGCTGAGATACCCAAAGTTACCTGTGATGAGCTGGTAGCTTTTGTGTTGTCCTGCTTTCTTCTTCCCCACCCTGCCCCATCCAGAAATCCTCAGCCAAGGTCACATGGTACTGCACAGTAGATACTCATTTACAAGCACTCTGTGGGAGTTCAGCATCACGTAAGAAAGAATGATTTGAAGACAAGAGCAGCTATAGAGGTGAACTGTGTTGCCCCTATTTGTATAGGCTACGTAAGTAGGGGGAGAGGTGGATTTCCCATCTAATGTACACCAAAGGGAAAGATACAGGTTTGTGTCATTGCTGAGGGGTGGTTCTCACGGAAAAATAAACACCAAAGGAAATCGGCTTCAGTGGAAAATTGGATTCTCAGTGGCAAGAAGTG
Organism: Trochalopteron elliotii; assembly: GCA_024734555.1. Taxonomy (NCBI): domain Eukaryota; kingdom Metazoa; phylum Chordata; class Aves; order Passeriformes; family Leiothrichidae; genus Trochalopteron; species Trochalopteron elliotii. Next base: position 452,436 of record JANPWX010000135.1, on the reverse strand, counting down.
CCTGATCTGATTGTACCTTTTTTCACTTGTCTCTCCTTTTTCCCCTCACCCTATGACCTTCAGCCCTTTCAGGATTACCAGTCAGTTTCTCTTTGCCTGGAAGGAACACTCTGCCCTAGTGTGGAAGCAACAGATTCTTTTATCTTGTGTGCTGTAGTTATCTAACTTGTGCATCTCGGAGCAAAACTGATAATGACTGCTATGACAAGATGGTCATTTTCACTCTTTAATAGCTTATCAGGTTTTAAAATCCTCATGAAAGAGCTGTGTGTTAGCTAAATGATGATTAATAGGGAAGCTTATGCATAAAAGACACCAATTTATGTTTGATTCTGTAATAATAGTGTTAGACTTGTCTCTTTTCTGTAACTTAAGTCTGTATAAACAGAAGGATCACAAGAGAACAGCATGTCTCTGCTTGTTTAAATCAGGTAGAATTAGTGGCACATGCCCTTTGTGGTCCCTGAGTTAGGTGGACGTGCTGAAAATTATTGTGGTTTTGTACCAGGATAGTCCAAGACTTAAAGCTAAGACCTAAACCACCTACTTTATATCAGAAGATTCAGTCTGTGGAACAATATAGAAACTGTAATGAAGTTACCATTTTTGTGTCATAGGAGGAGAAAAAAACAGAAAAAGGGTATTGTCATGATTAACTCTTGGTTATTTTTCTTTCCCAGTTGTTACATAGGTTACTGCCATAGAGCCACCATAGGAAACTTTCTGCCAGGGTGAGAAGATAGTTGTGTTTACAGTGCAGGTTCCCACTTGTGATAAGGTGTAGGATCCATCTGTAGATGGAGGGTGGGCCTTTTCAAGTTTTTTAATACTTACCTGTCTTTTAGTTTAAGCTGTCTGGGCAGCAGGTTCAGATAGATAGAAATAAGCTATTTGCAAGTACAGTGGCACAGTCAGATGAAGATTGGCACTAGTCTGATAAAAACAGTTCAAATTTCTATTTAGAGAAACAGGGTAAGCAGTCAAGTACAGGAAGCTAAAAGCCGTACAAGAATCTCAAGCTTATTTCCCTATACCACTATGAACAATTAAGTTTGCACAGCACTGTCAACTGGTTGTGGGTTTTTATTTATAATGCAAATGCACTGATGTTCTCTTTCTTCACTTGCAGCTGCCCTGAGAGCTTGTGCTGATGGAGGTGCCAATCGTCTCTACCACATCACAGAAGGGAGCCAGGAAAAGTATGTGAGCAATATACTTGAAGTCACTGAAGTCATCTTTACTCAATGAAAGTAAAATGTGGTGGAGCAGATCTGTTCAGTTACTTAAGCAGCTGCTTGCTCTGTGCATGGTACTTTAATGAACTGTGGCAGGTAGTATAATATTTTCTCCACATTATCCTAAATTTTTATTCCCAGCTACAATTTATAAAAACCCAGGTAGCCTGAAACACCATTTTCCCTGAAGCCCGCTGGTCTTTTTTCCTCTTGAAAGGTCTGCTCTCAGTCTGTCTTATTTTGTGCATCCATCAGAGTTAGGCCTCTGAAAAAATTTGCTGTGCCCCTAGAAAGGGTTGCCTAGAGGAACATCTGATGCCCGTCACCATGAGCTGAAACAAAGTATGTCCTCTTCATTTTTCATGCAATTTCCTATTTTATTACCCATCTTACTTCACTAAGGAAGTAGACTTATTTTTCATTTAGTATCAAGGCATTATGAATGACCAAAGGCAAGTACAGAAACTATCCATAAATGTATACACTAGGTGAGGAAATATGACTGAAAGAATATGTTCTTGTGTTCTGAAATGGTATTTAAAATTGTAAAACATCCCAGGTTTCTGCACCAGAAGTGTTGAGCTGGGGCTGTGATGCAAAATACTTCATTCAAGTGATTTCTTATCTTTGTATTGGAATCATGGAACACTGTAAAAATGTAGCTTACTAAGGATTCTTTTTGCTTGTCTAGGATTTTCAGGTTTTTTGAGCAAGAATTAACAAATGAGTAGTTTCATAAAATCAAATTAAAATACTGAGTCTTGGAGAAAAGGAATGAGAAAGGCATCTGGTAGAACTTAAAAGTTTATGAACAGTTTTATTCATACAGCAAAATCTGACACATAGTTTGCTTTTCATCTCATGGAAGGGATATGATGGAGACATGAGGAAGCTCAGTTTCCTCCTCTCCTTCAGAATAAAGAAAAGAATTAGAGAGAGAGACTAGTCCAAAAGTAAAACTTAAAAGTAAAAATTTCTTCTTTTGTCATCTGTGAGAAGTTTATCTGAAGTTCTACAACTGCTAAAACCAAGACGAGTCTGGGAAGCATTACTGTTGTAGCATGTAACATTTGATTTCTCCTTTTCTAGTAGTTGCTCACAGAGCCCTGGAAAACTTCAGCAGGTGGCTGTTTGAATTCAAGACTGACTTGCAGCAAACAATTCTCTTTGATAATGGTGATGCTCTCCAAAGAGCAACATCTGAGAGCTTTTGCTTTACCTTCTCTAGTAACCCATTCATCTGTTCTGCACACCTTTATGTTTGTATTAAATAAATATAATTCAGGGGAAAATGGATGATTGTACTTTGACTTAATAGTTCTTTCAGTCTTACGTACTTGGCCCTTGGAGTATTCTTTTCCTGTATCTTTCTTCTTCTCATCTTAATTGCTTTGGGTAGGTTTAAAGTAGTTCTTTTGAAACAAAAAAAGGAGATGTGCATAATTTGGATTTTTGTCTTTAAAGAAATCATTCTGCTGGAAAGAATATCCATTTACTTCTCTGAAGTATCTTTCTTTAAATTCCCTGTCCATTGTTATTAAAGAGCTGTCTGCTCAGACTCTACTGACATACTAATCATTTTTTAATGCTGTCTTAACCTTTTAAAAGTATACTTTATTCAAAGCCCTGATATCTAATTGTGTTGTATCAATCCCTAAAAAAACAATAGTCCTTTAATTTTAGAGAGCTTATAATATACAAGAGATATAAATAAAGAATTTGATTGATATTTTGGGCTTGATTCTCAGTGACACCGAATTTTATGAAGAATTCTTTAGACTGGGAATTAGTGATAATATTTTGGGAAAAGACCAGCTTGCAATATGGTGCTGTTGTACTGGTATCTTCCTTTGGAGGTAAGTTCATATTACAGAATCACAGAAGGGGTAAAGTTGGAAGGGACCACAGTGGGTTGAAGAAGCCCTTCTTGTTGTCCTTGACAGCCTTGGCCAGGTTTAATTCCAGATGGGTCTTGACCATCCTCATTTCATCTATACTTACTGTGACAACCTCTCTGTATTCATTCCAAGTGTTCTGACACTGATTCCATTTCCTTTTTATTTCCTGCTTACAGTCAAGTAATGATGGGAGTTTCTTGATCATCCACAGGCCTCTTTCCCCTTGGCCTGATTTCTTTCTCACTGGGATGCAACATTCTTGGAACTGGAGGAAGTGATCACTGAATGTCAATCAGCTCTCTCAGACCTCTGTTTCCTGCAGGCCTCATTCTCATGCGATTCTTCCAAGAAGATCCCTGAAGAGGCTGAAGTTAGCTCTTCTGAAGTTCATGGTTACAATCTTACCACCCTGTTTCCTCCTTCCCCATACTGAACTCCGCAGTCTCGTGGTCACTACAGCCCATCATTCACATGACCAACAAGGCCTTCTCTGTTTATTAGTATGAGATCAAGCAGGACACCATTCCTTGTGGGATTGTCCACTTCTTGTGTCAGGAAGTAGTCATCAAGGCTTTCCAGGAACCTCCTGGATGGTTTGTGCTTCACTGCGTTGTGTCTCCAGCAGATGTCAGGGTAGTTAAAATCCCCCGCAAGAACTGGCGCCGGTGACTTTGGGGCTGCTTTGAGCTGCCTGTAGAAGGCCTCGACAATCTCCTTCTCCTGCCCAGACAACCTGTAGCAAACACCCACAAGAGCATCACCCTTACCAGTCTGTCATTTTATCCAAACCCATAAGCTCACTCATCATCCTCACCAAGACAGAGCTCAATACATTCCAAGTGTTGCCTTGCTCATAGAGGGCAACTCCACTACCACACCTTCCCAGTCTGTGTCTCCTAAATAGTGTGTGGCCCTTCGTGACAACATTCCAGCCACAGGAGCTATCCCACTGTGTCTCCAGAGTCGCAGTCTCCATAAAGTCTCGCATAGTCTACTTCCTCCTGTTTGTTTCCTGTACTGTGTGTGTTGGCATACTTGCACTTTGTAGAGGTGTTTGATTGTGTCAGTATCCCAGAAGGGGTGCAGAGGGTTGATGCATAGCCTTTCTAATAGTTGTCTTTGGATGCTTGTGTTTTATTGAGGTATTCCCTCTTCAGCCTCCTTTTGCTGCTACCATAGTTGCTATAGTTCTTCTTCAGTGCTGAATAATTCTTTAACTTGCTTCTCATTATGTTGGCCTATGCTGGTGAATGAAAAGCAGCAAAAGGTGATTCAAGAGCCCCCCACCTCCATCTGTTTTCTCTGTTTTCCCCACTGATATTTTGACTTGCTTTTGTACTAGACCCATCAAGCAAAGGAAGTTCACTTTCCTTTTTGCAGCACTGCACAGGCTGACATAGCAATGAGACTTTATGTCATGAGGTTAACATATGTAAGATGTTTTCTGTCTTCCTCTGTGTTTTGGGTGTCATTTTTATGATGTTTGGTTGGTTTTCCCATTTTCTCAAAAAATCTGAGTTGCAATTATTTTTGTTTAGAAACAAACCAGTCCAAGAAAACCTTCATTTTTGTAAGTGCTAACAAGGAGAAACCATGCCGGGTTTTTACAATGATATGTTAAAACAAATTGCCTTCTGGAGCATGAGGGCTCAGAAGAGTAACCAAAAGGGTAGGATAACTTTCCCTTAAAGAAGCTGGTCCTTGGGAGCTGTCAGTGTTGGGGACATGGGAAAAGCAGGAGTGAAAAAGGACTGAATGCTGGTGCTTTTCTCTCTCTGACTCTACAGTCCAGAAAGGTTATTATCCTGAGACTGTAAACACCAGTTCCCACTTAGAAATAAGGATTACTGCTAAACCATTCTTGATTGCTAAACATTTGCTGCTGATCAGAGTTAAAGGTGAGTCGCTGATCTTTATGGGCTTTTTGCTCTGCCTCATTCTGTCTGCTTTGCCTATCCAATTTTGAATTTTTTTAAATCATTGTGAGGCGCTGCTTTCCACTTCAGCATTAGGCTGTTGCTTATCTGTATCACACTGCAGAACTTGTTTCTCAACACTTTCTGATTAAATCTCAAGACATTGATTAACCTGGGTGTCACTGACTTTGAGGTATACAAAGGTGAAAATGCATTGAAAACTATCATCGAATTGGAACCTTTAAAACTAATCATTAGTGCTTGTGTCTTGGATGCTGTTTTCCAGAGAGATGTCAAATCCATTGTGTAGTCAGGTTTTGCAGTGTTAAGACCATCAGATTAAAGAGGGGAGCAGTGAGCTCTACAAGAGGAAGGATAAACCAGTCATGAAAAATACTGTGTTTCTGGAGTTCTGGTTAGTATTTCAGACTTACTGTGTGACACTAGTTGGCTTGCCTACAGTCACAGAGAACATTACTTTCACTACCCTTTCAGTTTCTCCCTGTGAACTGTATGAAATATGAGAGTTGCAATAAAACTGAAAAAAAGTAGCATTTTCTATATATTAGACATAAATGATGTGAAGTCAGGTAATGCATGAAAATGCAGCTGCTACTATACAACTCTTCTCTGAATATCTCTAAATACAGGCAGCTTAAAGAAGTTCTACGGGAGTTTTTAAAAATTAGGAAGAAATTTTGTAGACATTTCCAGTTGGCACAGGTGCTAAATTTCAAATACAGACCTCAAAAATATCTTTTTACAATCAGCGTATATCTTTGAAATCCCTGTCTAGATGTAATTCCACTTTTAGCTTGCCTAACTTCATCCATCCCCAGGCAGGGCTCTGTGCACTCCAGCTTCTCTTGCCCAGCAAGGGTAGCTCTTCTTCCCTGCCTTCCTGTCCTGTTTTTCCTAAAAAGCCTGCATCCCCTCATTGCAGCATTCAGTCATGTTTCTGTGATCCCAACAAGATTGCAGCTCTGCAACTGCATCCAGATATCTGTGTTTTTCTCCCAAGCTGCGTGCATTTTCCAGGGGTTTATTTTGCATCAAAGTTTGAAAGCTGAACAAAAGTTTCACCTTTAAATAGGAAACCTAAGCTAATGTAACTTCCATGAGGAAAGGTAGTCATCAGCATATATTTGCCTGTGTGAAAAGTGGAAAGATGAATCATAGTGTCTGTATATTTTGAGGGTGTCATGTGTGCATTTTAGCAGTTAGTGAGGGTTACTAGTACCTTGGCTACTTCAATTGGTTATTTACAGCTTACACTGAATTTAACTAATCTGAGAACCAGTGCCTCTATTGTCAAGACAATCAAAAGAGGAACATCTGGACAACAGCTAGCAAATCCCATCTGTAAAATGAGATCTTCTGTCTTTTTTCCTTAATAACCTACTCATGGAAAAGTGAATCCCTAATAAAATTATTAGACTGAGAAATTCATACGTACTTTGATGTGTTCCATATTGGATTAGAAATAGGGTATTTATGAAGGTAATTAGCCATTGACATAACTTAATGTACATTTGAGAGGAATTCTTTGCTTGAACTCTTCAGATTAGACTGAGTATTGTTTTTAAGACATCTTATATTCAGGCAAAATTTAGGGCACTGATGCAGAAAACACTGAATGAGAGCATCTGAGTATAGAGTTATACATGAAGAGTACAATGATCATTTCTTGTCTTTAAAATCTATTCATTGCATGATTTGGAGAGGATGTGAGACAGTTGTACTTATGAAGTTTTTGCTTTATTCGTGTTGATATGAGAATATGCTTTAGTAAGGTTTTAAAAATATATAGCCTCTGAAACTGTGAGGTCAAAGCCAGCACCTTTGCTGCTAGTGATGAAAAATTCTTTGATTTAAGGGATTACAGTCCAAAAGCCAAGAAATTTGAAAACTCAGGCGGTGCTTTATTTGTCAAATGGCTTAAAGGAGATCTTTACATCAGACATCTTTTCTTGACTTAAAAACTACAACAGTGTTTAAAGATCAAAATTAGAATCTTGCGTTTATCCTAATAAATTCTGCAGGAGTGTTCAAAAAAACCTCCCTATCCACAGTTTTCTCCTTTAGGAAATACCTGACTTGGGATCCATTTTTAAATTTTTGGCAAACAGCCAGGCATCAAAACATTTAAACAAACCAAACAACTTTATCTCTCAGTCTTTGGAAAGATGAATCCATTTGAAGTTACATAATGTGTTTGCTTCAGGTAGTGCAGATGAGAAATTCTCAAGATACCTCATGACCATGTAATTTTTTGGTTTTTTCATTTATAGCTTCAATTTAATTACTTTCACTCGATTGCATTTTCAAATACATTTATATTCCAGTAGCTGTGCACTGTTAAGTCAAGATTTGTTTCAGAAACAGTGAAGAGTTGAGGTAGCAAGACATGAATATCATGAAATATGCATAGTTTCAGTCCTCAATTTCAACCAAAATTAGCTTCCTGTATTGGAAGGGGTTTCCTGAAAGTATTAGGGCAATAACATCACTAGGCATATCAGACTTATTTGGTCTCTGAATCAAATGCTTACAGAAATTATGAGAGTTGGAAATCATTGTTCTATTTTTTTTTTTTACTGCTAGATTCATCTTCATATTAAACAGCTGTGTAAGCCTGGAGTATGTATTCTTCTGGAGTAAAGGAGTTACTCCTATTCACTTAGTCATCATATGCTATAAAGGAAAAATCTGGGAGTTACACAACCATTAGTTCGGATTCACTTGAGAGTTTTAGGAGGGGCGGAAGTACTTCTTGCATATCACAAAAAGTGGAGATTTATTTTGAGAGAGACACCAGCATCTGGGTTCACTTGGAAGTGCTTCTAAGTGTACTCGCTACATAAACCATAACATAAATTGGGCAAGGTTTTTTTTATCATTCCCTCAAACTGAAAATCAAATGGCAGGTAATAATAAAATACACGGTGTTACAAATATTAGCAGTATCTAGGTGAGATTAAATTACTCTTCATATTTAATTTCTATTGCTTTTGCTAGTCAAGATGGTAATTGTAGAATCATAGTAGTATTATAACTAAAAATGATGGGAGGTGACAGCACTGCCTGTTGGTATGACCCCTGAAATTTGCATCTCTAATAGAAAGAAGGCTCAGTCACATCATGCCCTTACAGAAGCTGTGAAATGGCTGGCTTTTAATCCCTGAGGTACATGTGTGTACAGGGGCGTAGGAATGCCTTGGTTTTTTTATGTCAGGAGACAGTGGAAGGATGCTTTACTCCAGCACCATGCTTTCTTTACAGGAGAAGAGCAGAAAAGAAAAAGCAGTCCTTGGTAGAACCTCTGGATATGACTCACAAGATGTAGATGTATCAGGCTTTGTGTAGAGCAGGAGTGAGGGTGTTGTCTAAAGGTCAAAATGGAGAACTGGGAACCAAGACTTCTACTTTGTTCCTTTATTAATTTGCTCAAAGTCATGCAGTGAGTCACAAAATCATCTCACATTCTCAGTTAGTCGCCTTTAAAATGCGGGAAAATAGTTCTTAAGAATAAATAAAATGCTCTCCTCATTGACATGATCTCATCAGAGTTTCTGATATTTCCTTGTTAAAAGATGAGCCTATCAAAGGGCCAGGTATCATTTCTCATGAGATCAGTATTTAATAATGAATAGTAGGTCCTAGGTAGAAGCAGACTTGATCTCCATGAGTCCTCCAAGGATCTTCATGCTTTGGCATGAATCCACTGATTTTCTTTCTTTTTTTGCATACCTCAGGATATTCAAAGATGGCATTAGGACCCTATTTCAGTCACATCAGCAAACATTAAGTGTAAATCTCTCCTTTTTTGGAATGATTCTAATCTTGCTTAGGAGTAGATAAGAAGGATCAAGACAAAAGTCTGGGAAGATGGAGTGATGAGCAAATACAAAACAGGTGAACAGTTCAACTTTAGAAACAAGGTCTCCTGGCTGCAAGTGAGGTGCTTTGCCCATAAAACTGCTCTGTCCCAGTTAAGCGCACCATAAACCTAGTTTACATTGCCAACCAGGAAATCAAGGGGTCACAATTTGTCCAGAGCACTAGTTCTAGGGAAAAAAGAAAAAAAAAAAAGGGGCTAAGAAAAGGAGAATAAAGGGACACTTTCAATTAATCCCAGGTCTTTCAATCAGAAGGTTTGTACTGCTTCATCTTATTCTTCAAATAGCTGTATCTCTGCCCCTAGTGTACTGTAAGTAGAGGAATGTCATTGCCATCTGGGTGATTTCTGGCTTTATGACATGGTAAAAATCATTTATGGCTACCCCAATGCTAGAGGTTAGGACTTTGCAGTGATAAAATATCCATGAATTGAGTCACATCTGGAACAAGCAGATTCGAAAAGACTTCTGAGCTGTCTAAAGAGTACTCAGCACTTTATAGTGGTTTGGTCTATTGTGCCTAAGGAGTAGTTCTCAGGATCCAGGACAATCTGGCTTTGTGTGTAGTTAGGGTGAAATGTATGCCTTTGTTTCCTTTGCATCTCTTACTATCAACCGAAATTAAGGATTAAGCCAGCAATGCTTGTTTTTATGGAGCAATGCTTTCTACAGATGTTTGAGGCAGTCTGGGGACTGGGAGTTTTCATAGTCTTGAAACAAAGCAAAACTAGAAAGTTCTTGCAAGCCTCAAACCAAGCTGGGTCTTTGCTGCAATAGTACTTGTCATTTAGAATTTAAAATACAGATTTTATATTGAACATGGCAAGAATGATCTTAGATTTGAAAGAAGCTCTTTTAAGACCTGAGAAGGATGCCAAGAGCAGTATTCAATTAGGGAGCACAGAAATCCTTGTGCTATCAATGCCTTAAAATGAATGCTTGTTAATAAATGACCTTGAAGTTGACTAATCTGCACCATTGCACTTCAGACATTTAGGGAGGAATTGCTAGTACTATAAAATCCATTCTCTTTTTTTGTTTTTTTTTTGGTTTTCTTTTTATCATAGCCTGGAAAATTCTGGGGAAGAGCAGGTATAGTCTCTTGCAACTGACTTCAAATCACAGTATACTGCCTAATGGGACTGAACACAAAAAATACCCATAGATAAATTATTCAGATTAGTTTTTGCTGTTCCTAAAGTGTTCTTTCAGTAAACTTATTAGTGATTGTTGGAGCATAAACATATTCTGGGTGTTTATTGCTTGGTTTTCTTTCCTATTCTCTTTCTTTAGTAGACTCTGCTCTCTTATTTATAAATATGTGAAAGCCAGAAGTTCTGAATTTTAACAATTTGCATTCAAATGGACACTTTTATTTTCAGAACAGATGATTTTATTCCTCAAATCTGTTTAAATTTAGTGTTAGTGAAGCCAAAAGCTTGTGAATGGGGTCTTTGTGTATTGTAGAATATGATGGGAAGTAAAATTTGAGAATATAAATCCATTCATCTTTAAACTATTTTTTCTAGTTATTCTTGTAAGATTTGTTTTTAAATCTTATTGTATTCCAAGACTGGTTTCATTTTACAAATGGACGCTTTTCATTTAAAAAACTTTTATGCCACAATTGTTTTCACAGAAAATGCTGTCAAGAACAAGGAACTGTGTTCTAAAACAATGATCAAGGCTGTTTATTACAATGGATAACTGAGACTATTTGATAAATTTACTTTTTAGAGTCAAGAGATGACTACCCTGTGCCTCTTCTGACAAGGATGAACTATAAAACAAAAACTGCAGAACCAGTTGTAAAGCCATCCATCCACATGAAGGGTTGAGCATCAATTAATTGCTGGTTGATTGAAAGTTGGACTAGATAAGGTTGCCAGTCAGTCTGGCAAATTCCATCATTTGAGACAAGAGGGTTAATCCTTGTTAAAAAGTTGGAGCTTTGAGCTGTCACAGAATCAGTTTTGGTCGGCTACCAAGCAGAAATAACTTGCTCAAGCATAATGTGTACAGTGGTACCTTCAAAGCTGCTCTTAGATACAGTTACGTTCAGAGAAACTCAAATTTCCCTCAACTTATAGTTCCTACAAAAATCACGCTCACAGGTGTGCACGCTCCTCTCCAACCATCATACTACTGGCCTTATTTAGGGGCTCCATTTTTGCAAAATGGTGGAGGAAAAAATCTTATAATGCTTTGAGTTAGTTGTATTAAATAGAAAGGACATCAATTGCTGTCTCTTGCATACAGACTTAAAAAAAAAAAAAGAGTTTTAAAGTTTTGGTCAGTATACCTGAAAATGTAGTGAATGTCAATTATAGAGAGATATAGAGAATTCTGATTTTTGAGGAAGGGAAGAAAAATCTGGTTTTGATAACAGATAAAATGAAAATACATCAGGTGTTAATATTAAAAGATAGTCAAAAGGGTGTTGGAAATTGTATAAGCTCTACAGAAATATCTTGCCTACTGATCTCAAATAAATGAGCAGAATAATGTCTGATCATACAGCAGGTAGATTAGATCCAAGGTTACAGTGTCTTAAAATAAATGGAAGCACATCACAGTCCTGTGTAAAACACAACTATGGGGTTGTGTTTTGATGCTTATCTGCCTGTGTGGGACATTCCCCACAAGCAAGTCTAGAGGCTGTTTGCAAACTGGTTTTGGTGTTTCTGCAGAACTCCGGACCAGTATCAGCACATCCTTCAGCTCTGACTCATTAACTCAGTTATGAAATAGGGAGTGTTTCAACTGAAATATGCACTGAGGCACTAAGATGGTTTCTGATACCAGCGTGAGCATCTTCTGTGTGCTGTGGGCAATGCCTTTACTTGCAAATATTTTCCATTTTTCTTATCTCTTTGTAAGCACTTGTGTACATATCAGCACCTCAGGAACAGATTAGCACTGCAAGGATACGATTAGAAGAGTGAACTTTAGAGAGATGATAGAAGAGAGCAGTAGATAAAGGGCTGGATGACAACTCGAGCATACCACCAAAATAACTGTATGTTGCGAGACAATCTGAACATGGAAGCATTCAGAATAAAAATACATCTGTCCTGCACTAGTTCTTTTTGGCTCAAATAGGGGCATATGTGTGTACTGTACAAAGAAATTACAGAAGTGGGCTAAGGAAGAGACACATTCAGCTTTTATTGGCTTTGGAGCGATGTCCTTGTTTGTTCCTCTGACTACCAAGGAATATTAAACTGACTACATAATCAAAAGGTTCAGACAAATAATACTTGAGAAATAATACAGCTGAACGTGGTCAAAAGTTATATTTCATTCTAGAGAGAGAAGAAACAAACCAAGATTTACCAGCGATTATCTCGGTGGGCGCACAGCATGAAGATCCTGTAGAAATTATGTTGTGGCTGTTTTCAGGATTTTGAAACGAACCTGGTGAATGAGGGAACTGCAATTCCATACAAGCTTGTCAGTTTTGTTCTCTTTTTAGTGTTACATAGGTATTTTTCTTTATTGTCACAATACAGAAATATGTGGGGCCTGTGCTTGTTGAATAGGGACCCAGATCACCTTTTGTACAAATTCAGAATGTTCTATTGACTTAATTGGTAAGATATTAAGCACTAGATGCCTAAGCAATTACACCCGCTCCATGCATTGCCCTGAATTCTTGCATTGTAACTAATGTTTTACATGATGCATCACTTCTTCATGGTGATTGCAAGTGGGGAAATCACCACAGCCGGATCTAATGTTTTCAGTGACCTGGTATTGTTCCAACAGCCCCTGAAATGGATGGAACAGGAGCGAGACTCCTACTGTTGCTTTGTCAGTAACCACATCTTCCAGAGACTGGAACATAATCCATGTTTATCCCTTATGCTTTAAAAAAAAAATCCCAAACCAAACAAAAAAGCCTTTTTACTGTGTAAATATTGTTTGATCACCTATTACTCTGATTCCATCGTGGGCAATAGTTGGAAATTATTACTGCTTACTGTATATGAAGCAACTTTGAGGTGCCTACACAGTGATCTAAATACTTAGATTATTCAGAATGGTAGCAGTAACATCAGGAATGAAATTAATCCTGTAGCAATAAATTACTCTTGGTCTGAGGATAATTCTTGGTCTATTCTTGGTCTAACTCCTAAGGGATGTCCCACCTACACAGAGTGCTTAACTCTTAAACTGCCTGGCTTTCCCTGGTGGCTAAGAAATTCCATCTGGAAAAAGTTTCATTCTTTTGAAATTAAGCAGAGTGAGGGCTTGAAGGTACTCACATCATGTGTCTACTGGGGATGTGCAGATAAGATGTGTTGTACCACAGAGTACACATGTGCATGCAGTTTGGTCTTCATTTTCTCCAGTGTTTTGATCTCTGTGTAAAAGTTATCTGACAAATAATAATAAAAAAAGAATAGAAGCAATAAAAAAAATATAGCTCTTCTCCTTCATTTTTTCATTATAAGCATTTTACATAAACAAGAGTGACTAAGTGAAAGGAAACATAGGGATTTGCAGCTTGAGACTGGATTAATTCATTGGTGTGGAGAGACCTAATAGGATGCCAGTGAAGAAGATTGATAAGGGTCAGCAAGTTAGCAAAGGTTTATTTTTAGAGTGCTTGATGTATGAAACAATGACACTGGGAGTAGCAATGGCAGCACCTTTGTATGGCTGTACCTTTGGACTTCCCCTTTTTCTTCAACATAAAAAAGAGACTGGTATGTGGGTGTAGCTCAAAATATTTTGTATGAAACCAGTAGGATTTTTAGGTTGGCTTTTGTTCATTTGGAGTTTTTTTTAAGCTTGTGAATGGGTAGTAGAGTGATTGATTGATTGATTGATTGATTGATTGATTGACTGATTCTGCAGTTGGTGTGTGTTACAATAGAATGACTTTGTTCAGTAGTGGGCATCCAGCTGTGGGCCAGAGCAGTGTGATTGTCATTCCCTCTGCACAGAACTGAAGCCGCTCTACAAGGGCTTGGAATCATAGTCTTTGTGCACCAATGCAATAGAACTCTGAATATCTTTGTTTCTTTGTCAGCAGGGGTTTTGCCTTGGTATTTGGACAATCTAAACAGGTTAGGGACAGACATAATCTAAAAAAGGGAAAAAATAGGAAAGAAGGGAGAAAAACAGGGCACAAAGAAAAAGATGGGAAGGGAGTGAAAATGTTTTTGATACTGAAGCTGAAAAGGAGAAAAGTCTCTGGAATAAACCTAGCTAATAACTCCAGTGGAGCAACTGTTATTCTGTAACCAGAAAGAAAGAAAGGAAGGCTTTGTTATTTTCCTCTGCAAGTTCCAGCCGTATCTGTGGGAGGATTGATGTTTTCTAATTTTATAAGCTGCAGCATGGGTGTTAAATACTGGTGACAGATCCGATTGGAATCGTGCACATGAAGGTATTTTGAGTAGTGAGAGAAAGACAGGCTGCCCCGAAAAGACACCTGAAAAGAGTCAGTAAAGAATTCAGTGACTTTTTTTTTCTTTTTTGCTAAAACATCATCTGTGAGGTTTGACAACAAATGGCTGTAATTAATGAAGTGACAGATGTGGATGTCAATATCCCTTCTTTCTGATGCATTCAGTTGTAGGAAAAAAAAAGAAAACTGTGGATGAGGTGATTTTGGGGTGGTTTTGTACAGGAGGGAATTGTATGAGGAGCATGCATGGATTGATGTGATTTTTAGCTCTCAGAAGGAATTCTCAGGATGGTGAAGAATCCATTTTGAAGAGTTAACATTCCTAGCAAGTGAATTACTGGACCAGCACCTACTCTGAAAGCACCAGTCTGCTCTGATTGGCACCAAGGGGCCAACATTAATCCATCGTTCAAAGCTTTGCAGCAAAGCAATGAAAGCAGTTGCACGAGCTGTGGTTCTGCCTCTCATCTTGTGAAAAGGTTACTGCTCTCCCATTTCCATTCAGAGTCACAGTGTTTCAGCCTGAACAGCACTTTCTGACAAGGACAGGAGCTGGAGTTGTACCACACTGTCATTTGGCTTAGTGGGATACTTAAACTTCTGCTGGCTCAAACAAATAGGAATTAAATGGACAAATCCCTCTTCATTTCATTACTCCCTCTTCTCTGCCCCACAGTGAAAGTAATCGGGAAGAGCATTAATGATCATGTTTACTGTAATGACCCTCTCCTCTGGGGATACTCTTGTGGCATCTTTTAATGTTAATTTAGTATTGATTTATGATGCTAATTGATATGCTCTAGCTCTTGTTCATTAAGTGAGCACATGCAGGGTTCTCGTATTTTGTGTGTTCCCTGTAAAACCTGTGCACTTCATTAAATCTCAGCATTAAAGGAAGTGTTTCCAGGCAGAGCAGTATTCCAACAGCACGTTGCAAATGTGCAGGAGGGTCCCAAGGTCACAGACTCCTTTCAGAGGTTAATTAAGTCTGAAAGAAAGGTATTCTGTTGTAATTAAATAGTAATGAACGAGAGGCCAGGAATATTTGGTACATAATGCATTACCATGAGGCAAAGCCAAAATCATCTGCAAATTTATTGTTTTATTTCATATTCTATTATAAAATACCCTTGGGTGTCAGTGTAATTTTTATTCTCCAACTTGCCTATGACAGAATGGGGATTAAGTGGTCAGTGCTGTCATGCATATATGTGATCATAATACACCTCAGTAGGGGTTTCAAGAACTCTAATCGCATTCCCAGTATGCTGAAGAGGGCTTTCATCAGGAATGTGATGCCTTCCCCATTCTGCAGGATCACATTTTTGATCAGAGGGGAAAGTGCTTCCTTTGCCACATTCACACTGGAAAAGCCATGGTAGGTTTTGACTTTCTTTAGTAGGACCAGCAGAAATACCGTCATGTTCATTACCCTGTTTTAGAGCTCATCAGAATTTCCCTTTTAGTTCTTGTGCTTCTGGGATTTAATATTTCAGCCTGTTCAAGTGCATTAGGCTGGATCATGGCACAGGACCATACACAAGTTGTCAATCCAAGTGCAGATTTTTTTTTATTGTTTCCCCCAACTTTCTTTGAAAATTAGCCAGTTCCAACATTCACACACTGACTTGTTCCACTCTGTTATCTCTGAAGAGTTAATTATTTTAATCTCTAACATAGTAATCTAGAGACCAAAAGCATATGTTACCAGTAGGTTGTACCTTTAATTTCTTACTTCTGTGTTTAAAAAGTAATTTTAATTGTCTCATTTTCTCATCTGAAAGCTGTATTTGCAAACTGTTTTTCCCACACTGTAAAAGACAGAAATGGAGAAAACTTCTCCTACGTATTCCTCCTCCTTGGAGCTCTTCCATGCACCAACATCAGCCAGGAGTACAAGTGAAAAGAAATGGCCCTTTGATTCCACAGCCTGGCCTCTGGAAAAGCTGCATTGTGAATGCTGCAGCCTGCCCTTCTTGGGCCTTGGACCTGGCTGTGACCTGAGGCTTGGAATGAAGATATTCCCCACCTCCCTCTCTATCATGGTCATACCTATCTAGGTAAGGGAGGTGGTGGTTTTTTAGCGTTAGGAAGCCACATAGCCTGAAACACTTCTGATGGGATCCCCAAAAACTGCTGCTGTGTGAACTGCACCTGAGGTTCGCTGCTGCCTAGAGAGAGTGGGTGTGGCTGCACTTCCTAGAGTACATGGTGCTGGATTTGAAGGTGGGAATGGTCCAAAATCTTGGTGCCTTTTTATCAGCATGTAAGTCTATATTCCAGTTTATTACCAGCTGGCTGGCTGTAGCTGGCTGGTGCAGGCTTGTTTTGCATTGGAACTTAACACATATTTCACAGGATTTAGGCAATGGCTTTGATTACAATGAAGTGGAGTTCTCTGTTAATGTTCAGGAGGACTTTCCATTTCTCTCCAAGAACAATTACAGAAGTAACCTCAGTGACAGTTTTTCTGCCATGCCAGTAAAATATGTATCGCTTACCTCATTATCAGGCAGATAGGTCTAATCCTCCTAACTTCACACATTTTTCAAAAACTTATCAACCTGAGACTTAATGTCCTGCTGGTATTAAAATGTGTGGAAAGAATTATCTAGTAGTGAATTTTAGACTGAAGGTATGGGCCATACTGTCATTCAGTTGAATGACATCTTCTGTTGAATGACATCTCTAATGATGGTTACACTCCATGTCACCTGTGGAAGTCTTCAGGCTACTCCCAGAGCATCTCAATATACACTAATTCAAAGTGCCTGATTCACAGCTCATCTGTGTCCAGTCTTATCCAAAGCATTTCCAATGCTGCATCTGTTCAGGGTTCTCCTCTCCCTTCTTGTAGTGCACATGGTGCAGATGGCAGCAGGGATATTAGACCTCTGAATTAGACCTTCCCTAAGGAACAAGCACTAGCACTGTATATAAAGGGAAGAGCTTTTAATAAGAGCTCATCATTGCACTTGTATTATTTATAGGCAGATCTGTGTCCTTAAGATCTAGTTCTCCTGCTATAAGAAAAGTTAATTAATGTGTTGAAATTTAATAAAAGATTAAGTCAAAGTGATTATGACAATAATAGAACTTAGTGGAATAGCATTTAAGGGTTATATAATTTTTTTTAAAATCATAATAAATTGTGAAGTTCATATGGGGGTTATCATTATTTTTTTTTTATAATAAGCAGGGCACCAACAGCATAAGAGTTGACATTAAATTTTTTTCAGCTACTCTGCTTGATAGAAAATTACTTGTCCAGAGGCCAAGACAGGGATTTTTTTGAAATATGTGTTACTTATCAAGAATGAGGTATTTTCTGTCTGAGAGTGCTTTTAGCTCACATAGACAAAAAAGAGGGAAAGAAGGAGGATTGAGGAGGGGAGAGATTGAGAACAGAGAATTCCACAATATCACGTGTATGTTTGTAATGTTTCTAATGCCTCAATCCAGTGCACAGGTTTTGGGTTATTTTCTGTGATTGCCACTTACAAATAAGCACAAATCTATACATTGACCTGCCTGGATCTCATATCTGTCAGATAGGTAGTTATCTCAATGCTTTCCTTTGTGCTCTTAAGTGGCAGTAAACTAAATGGTGCAGATACAAACAGGAGGACTGGCTCAGGTTCTTTCCAAACCTTCCTTCCACAGTATGATTTCCTTGCTTTTGATGAAGCATTAATAGGGACAGCCAGCTTAAGTACAGGCAGTAGGAGCTTGGTAGGTAGACCCCAGCCACAGCCTGGGTATTCAAAGCTTAATAGCAGCAGTAGCACAAACCTACTTGGCTCTGCTGCAAATTCACTGTAGCACCCTAGTCTGACTGATGGGTGGGGAGAGATGGACAGGCACACACATTTTTTTCTGAAACACAGTCAAGACTCTCACATGTGAAGCTGGCAATGTTCTGGAAACAAGCACAGCAAGCACTGCCATTATAACTACCAGTCTCTGAGCTGTTTTAAAGCTAGCTCAGATTTATATACACTTCAGTCAACCAAGTTCTCAATGTAGCCTTGGAGACCCTTCACAGTGCCCTTTAGATTTCTCTTGGTCATACTTGCAGGCTGGGGTTTTTTTCCATTTTTTTTTTCTTTGTTTTTTGTGTATGGTTTGTGTTTAGTTGTTGTTGGTGGGTTTTTTTACTTAGCAAAGATTATGTGGAGAATTGCTGTGTTTTCAATGTATTAAAATATAACAAAATAATTTTACACCCTCTTCTGCTCTACCAATTCTGAATATAATGATGAATTTGCTTCTGAGCTTGAGTTTTGCATTGGACTTCTTGTGTGTTCTGACTCACCAGCTGTGTTGCCAGCTGTGTTGCACGTAGCTGTGCTGGTTTCAGATGCAGCTGATACAGAGCTTCCCTCTCCCTGGAGAGGAGAGATGCTGGTTATGTGTGCCGGGTGAGGCTGTACATGTGCAGGTTTGAAGGCCTGGGACCTAGTGAGGGTTTTAGCACATGCCTGCAGATTTCTGGTGCTTGTTAGTGGCAGCTGTAGTTAAGACCTCATAGTGGTAGAAATATAATCTATTTGAAGGATTCTAAGGATCTGAAGGAATATAATGTGATCTGAACTTGCAGACATTGAGCTCTTGCAGAATTTTGCTGCCTTGATGTATTTATCACCCCTGGAATTGTTCAAGACCAGTCTGGGTGGGACTTTGAGCAACCTGATGTAGTGGAAGGTGTCCCTTTCCATGGCAGCAGGGTTGGAACTAGATGATCATTAAGGTTCTATCCAATGCAAATCATTCTGTGATTCTGTGAATTACTGTCAGCACTTTCTCCTGAGTTAGGACTGTACCAAACATAAAAATGAGTACAGACTGCTGTGATTATGAAAACCATTTTATGTTGAGCTGAGAATCAGTATTTCCTTGGTAAAATTAGTTTAATAAGCAGAAGGTGAATTTTGGTAGGTCAAATGAGTACTGTGCATCCACAGTAGCCACCCCACAGGTATGAGAGGTCTGAAAGGATAGGCTTGCTTCATCCTTTTAATATTTATCACCTGTGGGCTAAAATGTGAAATAATTAATAATAACCAGATCCTCGGCTTTTGTAAGTTCCCTTGGCTTGGTTAGCTGCTGATCAGTTATTCCAGCTGAAGATGGGAAAAGATTGTATCTTCTGAATATCTCTGTGACAGCTGGTGCTTTCAAGTGAAGGAAGCTCCGAGAAACAAGAAGGACTTCAGGTTTTGACATGGTACTTTGGCCAGTGCAAAATTTAGGGTTCTTTGCCTTAAGGGGTATGTTCCACCCTTACACTGGATACCATGGCTGTGTAATTACACTGTCTTCTTTGCAGAGTAGCCATCCGGGGAGCTGCAGGGAGCCTCCCTGTGGTGTTGGGGGTGGTAATGACTAAATTCTAAAACAGGCTCTTTTTTCAGGAGGCATTGGAACCTGTGCTGACTGCCAGGAGGAGGAACCTGACTGCAGCTAAGCTAAAGGAGAATGTTAACAGCTAGAATAGCATTTGCTTGTACTTCAGAGTCTTTGGGAAAGCAGACAGCCCATATAGTGGCCAGGGTGACACTGCAGCAGATTTCCTTACATTATTGTATTTCATTACAGGTAGGTTTGTTCACTAATGAGGAGTGAAAAGAAATAAAAATTTAGGTCTGGCAAGTCACTGTCAACCAGACATCCTTTTGCATCTTTTAAGGTGCAGAGCATAGGTATGAGCTCACCTGTTTGGTATAGCAGTTTAAATGTTTGGCAGAAGAAAATGTCAAGAGAACTGATTTTTCCCTAGGTGAACACATTTTGTCAGTCCCTCATTTTTTATCCCTTATAAAAAGTTTAACAAATACAACTCTGGTAAAAAAACTATATCAATTGAATACATCAGGCTGTGATCAGAAGGCAGATTTATTGATTCATGAGAGTAGCAGCTTTATTTTGTTTCTTAATTTCATCCATATGTCAAGTAACTATAAAAGGTGGTTTTATTCTTTAATTAGAGCTTCATCAGAGGCATTTTGATTGCAGCTGTGCTCATGAAAACAGTCATTTGAAGCACTTTTAATCTTGTGAAAGAGAGAACTGCTTGTGTGTATTCATAACTGTAAACCTGCTGACTTTGCTAACTAAAATATGGCACTGGTACCTTGGCTCTGTAGAGGCGGTGACACAGTCAGAAGAGCAAAACAAGGATTAAAGTGAGTAGGAGCTCTGCCAGCTGCAGGAGCTTTACCCAGATGTGATGCTCCAGCCCACTGGAGACAGAAACACTGGTATACTAAACAGTTTTCCACCAATTCCTTCCGAGCTCTAAGCCTACCTTTCATCTTTTCAATTAGTACAAACCTTAAAAGAATTTCTATTAAACTTTGCAATACATTGTTGTCTAAATCAGAGTTTCCAGAAAATGAAATAGGGTCATCCACTGTACAGGTAATTTGTGTAGAAATGGGAGAATGCTCCCTTGAGTTTATCTGATGAAAGGGAGGGTGCTTTTTGGTAGAGGTTACTCAGCATCAAATAGAGCCCAGCTCTCATTTTGTATGCGCATTTATCTTCTGCTGTCTCTCTAATTAATGCTGCTGTGCTGTGCTAGGGAAGAGGTGCAGGTACCTTTTGAAATGCTAATGCTCTGCTGGAATATCCTGGTTCTCTGTCAGCTCTGGAGAAGCTGCAGCAGAGGTCAGCAGCAAAAGGTTTGATAAAACTTGTGCTTCCCAGTGACTTACCCACTTTCACCCCTACAGAGACCACAGACTTCAAACAGCTGTCTGCTGTTCTGTGTCTTTTCTCCATTCCTTGCCACTTGGGCTCACACCCCCTAAGAACATTAAGTGATACATTTTGTTCCTCTGTGTAGTCTGGGTGTTTTCAGGATCCTCAGTGCACTGTTTCTCTGCAAAATATTATATACCTTATCAGTGTAAGGGCTTGAAACTCAAAGGAATTATATTAATATCTTTAAGGTACTCAAGCACATCTTCACCAGAAATAAAAATGGTTTGTTCAGTGGCTGCTCTACAGGCAATCAGAGCCTAGGATAAGAAGCATGTTCAATAACTGTACAGAATCAACTTTGCCTTTCAATAATTGTGTTGTAATCAGATGTTCTGGTTTTCTCCTGAAGACTTATCTTCTGTGTAGGTATTCTTTAAATAAATTTTTATATGACAATTCACTTTTCATGGCTAGTCATCCTACTTAGAGCTAAGTGTAGACATGTCTCTTTTGTGGCTACAAAACAGAATATCCATCTATAAAATGATGTGTACATGAAAATCAGAAAAGAAAATGCAGGCCCAAACAGGAGAAGTGTAATACAGACTTCTGAAAGCCTGCGGATTTCCTCTTGTCTGCTTGGAACGAGTTGGTCAGTAAGGGGATGAATCTCTTTTCATTGCACTCATGACTCATTGTGTAGAAATGGCTCTAGAGGATTTCTGCTGCGGGCTACTTACTTCAGTTTCTAGCCCTGAAGAAGCAAAGGGCTTCTTCAAGCTCAGCCTCCCCTGCAAAGATGTTCTTCCCTGGCTTTGTAAATATGTAAACAGATGCTAAACTCAGGGCAGGTACTTAAGATACTCTGGTGAGAGTAAGTAAACAAACGGAAGCAAGGAAATCACAGTGAACATCTTTCATGTGTAACTTCTTACTGTTTGATTGTGCTTGACTTTTAAGTGTTCTTAGTGGTGGGAAAGTTCACAGAAAGGGCACCTACAGTTTAAATACTAGTCATTCAAACTGAATTTGGAGATTGTATAGTTCAGTTTTCAAGCCACACTGTAGGGATTGTTAGTAACTGTCTGATTAGGTGGAAAATTATAATATGCGTGTTTCTAGCATTTCTGGGAATGAAAAGGAATTGTTTACCTTGTCTTGGAAAAGTGTGTTGCCTTGTAGCAGCAACATCTAACTTGGGTGGCACTCCATGAAACCTTGAGCCTGCTGTGGCTTCTAGTACCATCTTTTGAGACCGGTTTCTAAATCTGTTTGTGTAGTTTCTGACTGCTCTAAGTTCACCACGTTTTAGACCACATCCTTTTGATTCTTCATGTGCAGTATAAAATGTTAATAAATAATTTACATTAATGGAATGGCTGGTTTTTCTCGATTTTTTGAGCAAATTCTGCCATCTGTTGCTTCGATATGAAGAGGGAAAACTGATTTTGGGGTCTTGTCAGCCTCTGTCTTCTCAGTGAGTCACAGGCCCTCACCTGTCAAAGGCTGCTAGTGCTTATCTTCTCCCCACTTTCCTCTGGCTTTGAGTCCTAGAAGACTGGAGTCTGGCATTTCCAGAGAAGTATATATGCTTTGCTAGCATTCAGAATCATATGCTTGTGAGTGACTCGTGCTGAGGCACTGCAGCATTTTCTGCCACTGAGTTAATGTGCTGCCCTCAGCCATGCTGCCCTATGCAAGGATGAAAACTCACAGCTCAGCTCCCTTTTTCTAAGTTCCTTTTGCCAAGGATCCAACAGCAAGGCATGGTGCTTGAGCCTGTGCAGTGCTGAGTTGTGCTGAATAGCTTTGGCTTTAATTTGCTCAAAGATCATATACTGCCGTCAGTTGTCCTTTATTTTAAGAAATACTTCTATGGCAATAAAAACAAACGCACAGGTACTTAGTAGCAGTCCCTGGGAGCTGTTTGTTCTGAGCATACTGAGTTTTTCATTAAGTGCATATACTTACCTGAACACAGGAGGATGTTCAGCACCATGGCAAACAAGTAAGTAGTTCTTAAATCTCAGAGCATGACTTAATTTCATACTATATCAATTGCAACTGGAGAAAAGTTTCAATTATTGACTATTAAAAAGAAAAATGCAACAGTTGTAGCTATCATTAACTCCCATCTTTGTCACTGAGGGACAAGGTTCTGAGGCAGGGTGTAAGCTTCTTCAGATTTGTAATGATAATGGGAGAAAGTTGGCTCTCCCTTGTGGAAGATGTCCCCCTGATGTGTGCTTTGCATAGCAGTTTGAGCTGAAGGTAATATGTTCTTCAATTTATTTTAGATACTTTTTATTATTTGCAAGGTGACACTGCATACCAGACAAGCATAAATGAATGCATTATTGCCTTCATATCTTCACACACTTTTATCTTTTCCTTTAAATCGTAGGGTTTGCAAATGAAATAATACTTACATGCTCTTTAACACTAAGCTCTTTAGAAAGTAAGGAAAAAAGAGGCTGTTTTTCAAGGTTGCCTAATATTCCAAGTACTTTTAACCACATAACTATCTGACTAATATGCAGATATGCTAACAGTCTATGCAAAGAATTTAGGTTATCTGTGTATAGCTTGATGTATGCGTATACTTGCTTTCTTTGTTAAATTGGTGTTTACAATGCTGGCATTGTACCTCTTCCCCCTTTTTTTTTCTTTTTTTCCTTAAGTTTTATTAGATCACATCTAGATTTATTGTAGAGTACAAAATGCTGTTCAGGATTTGTTTTGTGTAAGCAATTGCATAATGAACATTAGGGTTTATTAAGACCTTCGAGGAAGGCATGGGAAATAGTTGGGGGTTTTTTATCGATGTGGTTTTTTCTCTCCAAATTCATAGAACTAGCACATCATTGTCAGTGCCACCCTACTACAAACATTGTGTAGTGTAAGGGAGGCTTTGGGATCGAAACAGCAGTGATGGGAACCATGTAGTCAGAAAAAGTTAGCTTACTGTCTTCAAGAGAGGCTTGATTGGGAAGTAGAGGGTGGACAGCCTAAGGGCTGGGGTTTAGCTGTCTTTTAAAGCCTCATGATATTAATAAATTACAGAATTATTTGTGGTATCTGTTCAAGATCGATCAAACCAAAATTCTTTTATATGGTCAGTTTGAATTCAGTAGCTGTATTGGTATTTTAGTGTTGGGCTTCTGAGCTGCAGGTGTGATCCTTTCTTGTGGTAACCTTGCAGGTAATGCATGAAGGTATTTGCAGATTGAATAGACATTAACTCTGAACATATCTCACTGTCTGACATTTCTCCTTTACCCAGGAACTCACCTCTGTGCAGCTACTTGGAGCATCTGAATATGCTGCTCTGAGACAATATATAAAAGGCATCCCCTTGTGCTGTACATGTCTCTGAGAGTTAAAAAGCCACTTTGATCTTCACAGCAGATAACAGCATACTTTTGACAAATTTAAACAGACTTTACACCTTTCTGATGAGAACAGCCCTCACTCACTCTTCCTGTCAAGACGACAGGAGGGCAAGCTGAAAGTGCACCTTAACAGTTAGCAAACAGAGTTGGAAGCATGAATTTTAGTTTGTTGGGTTTTTTTTGTTAAACCGTGATTTTAATGCTTATCCTGCAGTAGTGCTAGAGAGCTTTATCTTCTATATTCCCAAGTACTAGATCCTTACAAAAGTCAGAGCTGACTTTGCTTCATGTTCAGTCTGCAGCATTTTGACATAACTGATTTTTTTTCCACCGAGATGTGGCTTGTGTGCGCCTATTAGTCCAGGGAAAAAGACACCCATTTTGAAATTTATTTTTAGTAGTGAAGAAAAACCATAGGGAGCCCACTCTGTGCCCTCAGATGTTACAGCTGGGGGGAACACTGTCCGCATGGGATTATTTTCTGTGCTGTAGCTGAAGGAATCAAAGGATATGCAGATACTGCCTTTAAATGTTCATGTCTCTGATGTTAGCATTTGCTTAAAAAAGTTAATTGCATACAATTATGTGCTAAAGGAGCTGCACCACAAGGAAAGTCAATAGTACTAGGAAACTGTAACTTTGAATTAATGATAGAACTGAGCAGTTATGCCCAAGCATTTTATTTAAGAAGGCAGCATGGGGGTTTTTAGTAGAAACTGCTGCATTGTGATGATTTTGTGTGGGTTTTTGTGGGTTTGGGGTTTTTTTTCTTTTTCATAACTGTGTGAAAATGCATATTTAACACTTCACACTGAATTCTTAAAGTGTGTGAATAAAGAAGCAAATATTCTGATGTTTTTAATTTAACACACTGTTCATTAGTGTTGACTATTTAAAAACAATATTGCTGTGTCTGTTAAATGTATTACTTCAAGGCAAAAGGCACAATTGTGCTTGTTTAGCATAAGAACCTCAGAGTTTGAATAGCTTCTATTTATTTTGTAATCTGTCTAAGATAAGAATCAATTGCTGCTTTACAGTACTGGTGACTAAAAATTTATTTGGATATCAGGAAGCTATGTCAAACTAGAGGAATCTCTTTTTTTTTTTTTTTCCACTGCTTTCCAGCCCAGCATTCTGGGAGTTCATAAAATTGTTCAGTCAACATTCAGCCTTTATCCAATTTGTATAAATCATCTAGCTGGGATCCATCTCCAAACTGCTGAGAAATAGTGTTATTTTTTCTTCATAATCCAGCTAAACCTCTAAAGGTTTCATATGGAAACTGTGGGGTTTTCATTTTTAAAAAAAGTTACATAGATAAACGATAAGCAGTCTGGTATGGAAGTGCCTTTAGTTCCTTATCTGAAAGTAATCCTGGCCCTCCTGACTCCATACTCACTTTGGATGGATGCAATATGATTCTAAAATACCCTGATAACGAAAAAAAAAGGCAAGTCCAAACAGCAACAGACAGCAACAACCTAAATCCAAACAAAATAAACTCCTCAACATCCAGAAAACCCCAAAGAGATTGAAAGGAATAAGAAAAACTCCAGTTGGCCCAAACCTCTGAAGATTTTGTTACCCAGTGCTCTGTGTTAGGCTTCTTGACAGCTCTAGAAAAGACTTGGTAGACTAGGCTGGTCTCACATGAATTTTATACTTTCAGGCCCATTAGGATTAAGGATTTGGCTCACTCCTGATAAGTATCAATATAAAGCAGCAGAGAATCAAGCCAGCTGAGCTGGTCATGACCTTATATGCATAGTGATAATTAATAGCTAATGAGCCTGATAAAATATGGTTCTGAAATGCAGTAGACTGCATCATCTGGACTGTTTAGAAATTAAAATTTTAGATTGCACTAGGAATTAAAGACATATTTTGCCATCATGGGAAAAAGTTAAATTCCTTCACTAAAGGATGTGTGTCAGATATGTCACTGAAATATGTCATCTTCAATACAGTTATGCATCAGAATAAGAATTATTCATGAAGTTCAGAGGGCAGGAAAACATGCATTAGACTAATAGAATACTTGGTTTTAATTTGTACTTTAAATAAGGGCAGCTTTTTCAACTTCTATGGAGAAGCCTTTCTTCTTACTTTTCTCCTGACATAATTTCTTCCACTCAAATAGAAGTAAATTTGATGTGCTCTTCTTCTGAGCCTGTTCTCCTCCACTAGGGTCTGTACTCATGAGTAAATACAAAACTATATGAATATACATATACAAAACTATATGAAAGCAAACAAGTGAAACCCATTATTACAAAGTATTTTTGAGTTACTTCAGTATGAATTTGTTTTGGTTTATTTTCATGTACCTCTCTCTCAGATATTTCCCCTGTTTCTAGATCAGTGCTTATCTCTGAGGTTTGTCAGTCAAGGAGAATTCTCACAATGAATTTTGTTCACTTGTGTTAATTGGAAAGAGCCTTGACTCAGATCTGCTCACCTGAATCAGGCAATTTGTTCACAAAACTCAAAAAGGACTGTGTCAAATGTAGCCTTTGACTCTGTACTGAATGTTGCCTTTCTTTTGTTGGTTTGCATAGTCAATGAGCTACAAAGAGCAGCCATCCTCCCTCTGAAGATAAAGCAGACATATTTTTTCATGTCTGTGAGGCAGACAGTGGAGTTGAGATTTACTCATTTTTTTTGAATTCATCAGGCATGACTTTCTGAACTTTCCTGGTTTCTTGTGTTTCTAAAAGGGAAGGAGAAAAGACAAAGGGATTCTTCTCTTCATGATCATTAATGGGAGGCCCAGACATCACAAAATTTTGAAGTCCCCAGCCACAATTCCTTATTCCCTTTAGTCACTTCTGGTTTTGTGATTGCTCCAAGTGAATGATTTAGAGAGGGTATGTTGAAAATGGACATAGAGCTGCCTGGCAGAGGACACGTGTTCAGGAAGCACAGCCAGGAACCCCAGCAGAGCCCATGGGAGGTGCAGCTGAAATACCTATTCCTTCTGCTTGGAAAACTTCAGACTAGCTTTTTGATTGGAAATTGTTTTACTTTGGATGAGAACAAAAACTGTAAAGGAGCTCTTGATTCTTAGAAGACACTTTTTTTTTGGCTAATTCTTCTCCCATTTATGTCTCTTGAAACATTCAGGAGAATGGTTGATTATTTAGAAGCACTGCGATTTGTAACTGCTGTAGAGAAAAAAAAAAAGAAAGACACTTTTGGATTTATGTACAGCATTTCAGTAAGATAAACATCTTTTTCATCACAGTGGATGTCTGTGTCATACCAAGCTGGCTTTCTACGACAACTGGCTGCTGTTCTTCCTGCCCAACCTGCTGGAACACCTCCAGGGCTTGCATTCAGGGCCACCTGAATGCCTAGAGTGTGTTTATTTCTTCCTGATTGAAACAGAGCCATTACAAGTAATTATAAAATAACAAATTGAAAGAGAATACCTGCAGGTTTTTAGGCTTGTTGTATTTAGTAAATATTTCATTAGGAAACTCATGGAAAGGTAAAATCCATCTATTTATATTTTAGCTTTTGAAAGTGTGGTTTTTTTGTACATTGGAAAGGTCAGTCTTTACAATGAAGGAGCAAACATAATTTTCTGGTTAGTTTTGAACCACACTGATGGAGGCATATGAAACAGAGCACTGAAGCATTTGCATTTCTCTTACTTGATTCCTGTGTCCTCAGTCAAACCCCATGCATCAGGGACTGCCCTTCTCACTGCAGTGAGTGTGGGACCATCACTTCTGGAGGGATTATTTTTAGAGCATATCCTTTTATAACAACCTTGGTAATAGTGCAGAGCAGGGAATTTGAAATGCTATAGTTGCACATGACTTAACTCACAGCAGTCATACTTACCAGCTTCTGCTGGGGCAGCTTTCAGTTTTCAAAGAAAATGGTGGCCAGTAACCACACATCTCTTTTGAAATCTTTGCACGGACACAGAACATGAGTTTTTTGTAAGTTTTACTGATATGACGAGTTTCTAGACCCTGCAGCTTTCTTCTAAAATCATGTGGCAGAAAAAATATGTCCCAATATACTCTGCTTAATTCCTTGTAACACAGTTTAAGCTGGAAACTAATTTGCTGATGAACTCGCATCCCCCTTTTAAAGTATGGTAGCATCCTTGTAAAGTATGGTAACTAAAATCACAGCTTTACTTTCAAAACTCAGTGCAGCCTTATCTTTTGAAACAGTGGAAATACTCTCTCACATGTCAGCTGCTTCTGAAAACTCAAGAAGTTATGCAAGATGGAAAGCTGTGTTGAGTGTTTCAGGGGGCATTGTGATTTTTTTCAAAAGTATTCTTACATTGTTCTTGTTATAGCACAGTGGATGTTTCATTATGAATTTGATACGAATTTATACAAGAAATACTTTTAAGCATTCTTCAGTTAAAAAACTACGTGTGGCAAGATAAGATAAACATCACAGAATTTTTTCCAGCAATATTACTGTATGAATGAATGGTTAGGAGTTGAAATTAAGTTCATGTGAGTTAAAACTCACTGAGCATTTGGCTTCCATATTTTGGGAGTATTTTTAATAATCAGGAAGAGTAGAAACGAGATGACATCACTAACAACTAAAATACAAATCCTTGAAACATTTATGGCATACCAGCTGTCCAAGAAGCATCATCATCATCATCTTCTGACAAATGATATCCTCTGAGGCTTGATGTACTGCACTCAGATATGCTATTTCAAACACTTTGCTGACTGAATGATACATTTGAAAGATATTTGAAAGTTGTCTTTCTAGGACCAGTCAAATGCAAGTCTTACCAACCCAGAGAGATATATAAGCATCTAAGCAATGTTCAGCTCCCACAGCAAAGGGACAATAGATTTACCAGTTTTAGATTTCATTTGTTACCTTATTTTGTATCACCTCACATCAGCTTGTTTTAACATGCTTTTAAGGAACTCATTCCTTTTAGAAGATTAATGCTTGTATCCATTGGTTTTCTTGAGAAAATAAATATTAAATATAGTAAGATGGATTAATTTTTCATTTCACTGCTCATTGCTTTCCTTTCAGCTTCTTGCCTGATTACATCAGTGGTGATTTTGATTCCATTCAGCCTGAAGTCAAGGAGTACTACAAGGTCAAGGTAAATTAAATCCCTTTGAGTTTTTGTGTGATAGAGCATTGTAAGATCCAAGCCATTAGTGCTCCCCTTGGTCATGAAGTGATTCTGGCTCCAATTCTTCCTCTGAGGTTTCAGTTTTAAACACCTGAGAAGCTTGAGAAGTTGTGCTTTGTGGCACTGTACCAATGCTTAAAACAAACACAGGAGGTATGGTACTGCCCAAATCCCGTGCAGAGTTTTCATAGTATCATATGATGAAATAGGTCATATGTTGGTAGAGATTACAGCATCTAGAAACTAGGATAAAACTTCCTGAAAAATCTGTGACTTCTGTTCCATGGTGAGATACAGAGAAATAAAGATTAACTTACCATGATTCCCACCTGGTGGGTACCCACATACTTTCTAGAGAGAGTTTCTCAGTGTGCTATTTCTAGGATATGACTTTACCTTTTCAGAGGAAAGCTGCAGATGGAAAAATCTGTCTCTTTCCTCACCCACTGAAGCATTGAATTGCAGTCAACTCCTTCTGCTACACTGGTGGAAGTACCCTCCTTAATGAGTTATTGGATAAATCCCTGCCTGTGTTAATTTATTTCCAGTGAGCGGCATAAATGTAAACTCACTTTTCTCAGGTCTCAAAGTTCTGGCTTTACCTAACTCTTTGTTATTTAACACTTCACCTGCCTACTTGTTTAGGCTTTTGTGATGAGCACAGTTCTTTACCCTGGCATCTTGAACAGCAGACTTTTGCAAATTCAGAGTTTGCCCTGACAGGCCAGCTTACCTTTGCAGCCAGCAAAGGTAAGCAAAGCAACTCCTTACTTGCCAGAGGAGTAAGTGTTTGATCCTTCTATGGTAGTTGACTTAGTCTGCTTCTAATTCATGTGTAAGAATGAAATTTGCCTAAAATTTTCCCTGATGGACTTGGGATCAAATGGTTAGAACAAAGGTTTCAGACTGTGAAGGGAGGGTTGGAGGAGTGTGTAGAGTGGGATTTTAGTCTTTCTTTGGGCACTGTGGGGTTTTATTTCCACATTCTACCCCATTTTTTAGAATGGAGAAATGTGTGATGGCTGTTCATCTCTGGGAGAACCACTCAAGAAAAATGCTCAGGAATCATTAAATTACAGCTTGGGAAGTGAAAATAAAATAAAATAAAATAAAAAGCTTTGGATTAATACTATTCACTACAGACTGAACATTCATGGTCTGTGAATAAATGAATTCAAGAAATATTTGGGCAACACTCTTGGGCACTTGGTGTGACTCTTGGGGATGATGCTGTGCAGGGCTGGGAGCTGGACTCACTGATCCTTGTGGATCCCTTCCAACTCAGCTTCTTCTGTGATTCTGTAAAAGGGGAAACTGCAAATGCACTACTCTCTTTGGCATAGACGTGCACAGCCCCCAGTACCAGCACAGGCTGGGGGATGAACAGATTGAGAGCAGCCTTGGGGAGAAGGACCTGGAGCTGCTGGTGGGTGAGAGGCTGGACATGACCCAGCTGTGTGCACTCAGAGCCCAGAGAGACAAAGGTGCCCTGGGCTGCCTCCGGAGCAGCGTGGCCAGCAGGGCAAGGGAGGGGATTCTGTCACTCTGTTCCTCCCTGGTGAGACCCCACCTGCAGTGCTGCATCCAGCTCTGGGGTCCCCAGCTCAGGAAGGACATGGACGTGTTGGAGTGAGTCAGGAGGAGGACACCAAGATGATTAGTGGGGTGCAGGGATCAGGAGACGCGGAAAGGCCAAGAGAATTGGCATGATTCACCCTGGAAAATAGAAGGCTTGGAGTGACCTAATTGCAACCTTTCACTACCTGAAGGGAGCCTGAAAGAAAGATGGAGATTTTTTACAAAATTACAGAATGACAGGAGTAGTGGGAATGGCTTCAGAATTGATAGTAGGTTTAGATTAGATATTAATTAGGAAGAATTTCTGTGCTGTGGGTGGTGAGACACTGGAACAGGATGTCCAGAGAAGCTGTGGATGTCCCATTCCTGGCAGTGTTCAAGGCCAGGATGGATGGGGCTCTGAGCAACCTGGCCTAGTGGGAGGTGTCCCTGCCCATGGGAGGGGGTTGGAACTTGATGTTCTTTAATGTCTCATCCAACCTGAACCATTCTATGATTCTGCAGTTGATGCTTATATGAACAGCATGCTTGGTAAGTAGGTAAATCCTACCAAAGAATGCAAGTTAAGGATCATTCAGCAGAGAGAGGGGAGATGGAAGAGGCAGGAGGTGGAAGAATGCAGTAGGTATTACCCTTTTTCACAGGAATTACTTTTCTGGCCATGTCATCCTTTTTGTCCGCTTAGTTGCATCTTACTGATGATGCACAGTTTGCATCTTCTCTATGAAAACATAGTGAATCATTCTGGTTCATACAGAGTTAATACATCTGTGCAAGGACTGAGCTGATAGGCTGTAAAGGAAGAAGTAATTCATCAGGATTTTAAAGGTGTAATGAATAGCATCATCTAACCTACAAAATCCTTGCCTGGGGTCTTCATACAAGACTGTGGAAAATGCAGATAGACTTCAGAATTTTAAGTTTGGGTGAACATGGTAGGAAAAATAATTTTTTGCATTTTTAAATTAACTTCCCATAGAAAATTAGAATGGTAAATATGGGTGAGGGTCTAAGGAGATCTTGAGGAAAAAATGTAATAAAACACAGAAATTGGAAAGAAGTATGTATTTCTTCTTTTGTAAAGCATCTTGTTTATTAAAGCATCCTCTGTAGTCCAGACAACTTCCAAAGTCAGTGCCTTTGGAAATTCTGTATGTGTTCATGACCCAAAATATATTAGGGCTGCTTAAAACAGAGAGAGAGGGAACCCGGGAGAACTTCAGGTGAGTAGGTCAGTATAGCACCACTGACTTCAGGGAAGCATCCTATTGCCAATTAGGGTTGCTTCCCATGCCATCCTTCCTTACTCTCATACAGATTACACCCAGAGACAACATAAGCCACTATCATTAGATAATATTACTGTATTGTTTCAAGTGTTCTCTTTTATCAATTGCTTTTATAATTTTATAAAAGCTACCTATATTGGCAGAAATTAATGCATTGTGACATTTTTTACCTATCAGAAGATACCATGGCACTGCTTAAGAAGCGTTACTTTTTCATAGTAAAGCTTATGGATGTTAATTATTGAGCTATAAAACATAATCATATGCAAGTGTTTGTGTCAAAGTAAGTAGTGAGGTGTATTAAGCTCAGTGCAGGCAGCTAATGGTTTTGGGAAGCATTGTCAATAGCAGTTGTATCATCATCAACACAACACAGTAACAGCCTGACTCTTCATCACATCAGCTTCACGCCAGGATGTTGCTCCTGGGCTCAGGTGGTTTTCTACCTCATTTAAGTGACGAAAGCAAGAAGATTTTTGTCACTACAGGAAGACATGACGTATGAATTCCTGAAGCCAAGGGGTTTTAGTGAATGGGATATATTTAAGCCAGTTGCTCTGGTATTTCTGTTTGAGCAGAGATTACAAGACAAGTGTTTCCATTTTCCCTTTAGGAGGACAATCACTATTGTATTGGGGAACCTTATTTAAATAAAGTTCGTAAGTA
Organism: Trochalopteron elliotii; assembly: GCA_024734555.1. Classification (NCBI taxonomy): domain Eukaryota; kingdom Metazoa; phylum Chordata; class Aves; order Passeriformes; family Leiothrichidae; genus Trochalopteron; species Trochalopteron elliotii. The sequence continues at coordinate 419,293 of JANPWX010000135.1, read as the reverse complement.
TGAAGCAAATAAATCCATTTTATCTCTGTTAGGTGTAGTAGGCCATAGTGAAGAGATCTAAAAGCAAAAGTTCTGGTTTGGAAAGTAACTGTATAACAGACTTCTGAGTGGGATGTGTAAGTGAAGAGTTAGGCATTCCTTTTGGGAGAGAATAAGTGAACATGTGTTAGAGGTTATTCAGCTTTACTTTTATTTTCTGTGGTCTTGGTTCTGCCTCATTGGCTTGTCAAGGATGTACATGTAGTCTTCTATTAAAATTTGTTAAAATATTAGAGATGATTTCACCCATTTATTAGAGTTAAATAATGTTTAAACTGTATAAAACTGCACCACAGCTGAAAACGAAATGTCATGTTTAAAATTTCTTTTTAAAATCATATTGCATTATAAATGAAGGATAAAGAATAGCAATTTAGTATTCTTTATTCTATGTATTTTCTGTCATTGTTAAAATAGAAATTGAGAAGAGGCTTTGTACTTTCATGATAAATATGCATGTTCATGTGATCCCATAATAGATGCACTGGCATTCTTTCTCTGTACAGTCTGAAGTGCATTGGAAATGACACTGCACAAAGCAGGGAGGATTTGTGGTGATATTTCTGTCATTGCAGTTTCATCCTTTTCTTGCTTTAGCTGAATGTCTCTATTATTGAAACCTTTTAAACATTGCTTTGAAGTTAAAGCAGCCATTTATATTGTTGTGCCTCAAACAAGGTTCTGTTTCTGAAGTCTTAAGAGCAAAGACATTATCTAAAATTACACCAAATCTGTACTTACGCCTAGAAGCAGAAAGTTGAATCCAATGCCCTTTGAAATCCAGGCTATGCTATTTATTAAAAATCCAGTTTGGCTTTCCCACCAAGCAAACTCCATGTGCCTTGAAAGTGCTGCAGTAGACTTAGTAGGCTCTACTTCAGATCAGTAATTAAATGCTGTGAACTTATTTACAAATCCAGGTTTTTTCCTATTCTTTTTTCTTTCTAAGTCCTGTAGAGCTGCTTATTTTTGCAGGTAATTCTGCAGCTGTAGCACTTTCTCTTTCCTATTTTCATTTCCAGGGCTAATGATTATCAGGGCTGTGAAAATGTTTAATAGGTAGGGTGTGGGTATTGTATTTTTGTTCTATGATGATGCACCTATAATTAGATTTACAAAATGTATTGGTAACACTGATGTAGTGCTTTTATTTCTCTCTAACTTCTACACTTTCTGGATAAACTGCATGTTTTAGCCCATGTTCCCTGCTTGCTTTCCAAGGCCAAACTTTTTAATAATTTTATGAAATCACAATGTTAATTAATTAGTCTCAGTTATATTATATTACTATAATTTAAAACAAAGAAAACCATTAAGTTTTTATGTGACTATTTTAATTCATCTTTTATTCCCAAATGTTGCATTTTTTTTCTCGTACTAATTTTTAATATAGGATGAGACTTCAGATGTTAAAATGCTTGACTCATTTACAGCATTCTTGTTAGACTGAACAATTTTCTAAGAAAAACATGGTTCATTTTAGGGCCTGATTCCTTTGTGAAATGTTTTAAGGTTTCAGAAGGAACTCTAAAAATTTTGCAAGTGGATCGGAAACAATTCAGTCTTGCTGTTGGACTGGCTACTTCTTCCTGACATTCACTACTTAAGCTTCCAAGCAATCCCTTTGTTAATACGTTCTGCAGGTGACATCTTTGATAAGTATAAAACGTGCTATGACTAACTCAGCTCTGCTTCTGATGTGTTGAGGGTGCCTAGTGCCACCTGGATTTAGATCCAAGTTATAGTTTTTTTCTACTGATGTACATTTATTGAAAGAGCCTTAGTGTCTTAATATGAATAGAGGTTCATCAAGCCAAAACTATTTATGAATCTGGTATGGTCCTGCTATTAATAGTTCAAACTGTATATGACTGTATATGCAGTTTAGGATTTCAGACTGGAAGATTTCTGTATGCCTTAGTCATATAAATATTCAGCAGGAGCACAAATGGTTCCATCTGTGAATGGTATGTCTGAAGTCTTGTCAAGATTGTGTTTCCAGGTGACTTGTCCAGGTGAATCTGGTTATCTGGGTTTTTTATTCATGCTAAATGAAACTAACTATATCTCAATGTTCCAGATATGTCATAAATTTTTAAGAGATTCTGCGCTTGGTGACACTTTTGTAAAGGTGAACATGACAGACAGTCACACTAGGTCAGATCAAAGGTTCATTCAGCTGGGCCAGAACAGAATACTGTTGAAAGCAAAAGTATGCACAGTGGGGCTTCTTTGATACACTTTGTCATCACCCGCTCATGTATTGCTTAAAGATTTCCTATGTCAGAGGTGGTGTCTTTGTGTTTAATAACTTGATAGACTGATTTAATTTTGCCCAAAATTAGTCTACTCCCTTTTCTTCAAACTACATTGATGAGAATGCAAGTATCCACTAAAAAAAACAAACAAACAAACAAAAAAAAAAACCCACCCAACCTTTGGCAATGTGTTCCCTAGTTTATTAACAGTTAAGAAAAATCTGTCTTTTGAATGTTTTTTTGGCTTTGAGCTTTAATTTTTGATAGTTATATTTGAGTCTCCTGAATTGTTGTGTTGTGATAAAGAGTGAATAAATATGCATCAACCACCTTTTCAGTGCTGTTCTGCTTGTATTGGAATGACTGTGCCTGGTGACTCGCATTCCCATAGGTATGTAGGGGTGTGTGCACAACTAAGCCACTGAAATATGGTATATACTATCAAATTTACAGCCTAAAATGATGTACAGCCTGTGTAGATGTTTTGTGTCCTGCAGAGTTAATTTATGTAAAATGTCTGGAAAGTCCTATTGAAAAAAATCTTTCTTAAGGCAAAAGATTTCAGGACTCCAAGCTTGCACTGTGCTGTTCTTTATGTGCCTTTAAAAAATCCCAAAAAGAGTCTCTGTCTGGTTCTAGATCATTCTTTATGCTTTCACAAAGGTAGCAGCTTACAAAAATCTGTATCTGTTTAAATGCAGATGAGATTTGGGAGGAAGGGACAGGGAAGTCATAAAAAATTCAGTTATGCAGGCCTGCATCTTTCTAAGTAATGTGTGTTCTTCTGAGTTGCATGTCACTCCTTTTGAACCTGAAGAAACAGCTAAGTCCTACTTCTGTTGTAAGATCAATGTAGTATCATTGAGATTCTGAGAATTTTGAGGTCATTGAGAGCTACTATATATGTTTATTAAAGCCTGAGTCAGTTCCTAATTTGCCCAGGAGGTTTGAGAATTGAATTTGGCCAAAATCTCATGCCTTAAAAAAAGTATTACTCTATTTTCCTTTGTAGTATTTTGCAGCTTGTAATTTAGCTTTTGGAGACAGTATGTAGAAATTAAGAGATCAAACTTTTATTAGAGATGGTTTGTCTTTCTTTTGTTTAGGTTTGAAATTACAATTTTCACATTACGAGTTCCTTGCTTTCTTCTAGTAAGTGCTTTAGCTGAAGCTCAACTGCTTGACAGTAGAATAGGCAAGAAAACAGTGCACCATATAATAAAAATGATGGTGGTGGTATTTTAGTCTTGCATCCAATTTCAGTTTAATATTATGTTGCAGTATAAGATTTATTTCTCCCTTCCATTGGTTATGGCCCGAGGAAGGGAAAGGGTAGAATCTATATTGCATTAGACATTTGAGTTACTTTCAAGAGTTTTAAAAAATTTAATCTGGTGTTAATCTCTGGAAGAAGTCATTACTCTGATCTGTCAGACTGTGATGGAGAAAACAACAGAAAAGTTCAAAAAATAAAAATGCATTGGATTAACTTCATTTCCAGTGCAAGGAACAAAAAATGTATTTTAAACAATGACAGCTTAATATGGAGAAGGAAATTGAACAGTTATTTTGTCATTAAGCCTCTTCACACAAAAGAGACAACTTTGATATGGTACTAGAGGCTGAAGACTCAGATTATAGGTCATTTTAGATGTAAATGGGATTTATAGATCCATCTTTTTTTTTAGAGAGAATTTAAGAGATAATTGTTCCCAGAGCACAGAGCTCAGTGCCCTTGCCTATGGACTCCTAATTAGAACAGACTCCAGCAAAGTTACAGAACCTGCAACCTCATGGCTCATCAAATGTTGCTGCAAACTCAAGTTCAGCCCAAATGTCCTGTGGGATTTATAAGCTTGATTCTGTTGTGTGGCAGCTCACAAGCCAGCAAAAGCACATGTCTGGCCAGAAACAGGTACTCAAACATGATCATTAACCAAGAAAAGAGATCCCTAAAATCCTGATGTTACATTTCTTAAATATTTTAAGAAGCAGCTTGTCAGCCTGTGCAAATGATTCTATTGTGCATCTTGTCAAAGAGCAGTCAGCTCTCATTTCAGAAGCAGAGTGAAAAGATGCAGTCTGTTGCTCATTTTGAAGGAGGAAGGTTTGTGGGTGGGCTGGAAGAGGAGGAGGAGAAGGAGGAATGCTTCTGACATGCTTTGAGGGACGTGTAGTGAGCATGTTGGGGAGTGAGTTGCCTTGCTTTAAAAGCAGTGTGTGGGCTACCCAGGATCATTCTCCTTCACCTCCAGACTCCAGAGACAGATTCACCAAGGCCACCATAGCCTTTGCTTCTTCATCTTTGACACAACTATGAACTTTAAAAGGCACAATCAATAGGGACACATGACCCAAGGGATGGCATGGCTTAACTTTCCATAAAGTTGCCCTTGTTGTGCTTATGCTTCACATACAGAAATACAGTTACAAAACCTCAAGGATGACAGTCCAGATGGAATAAGGTTGGATTTGTTCTGTTTGTGTTCACACAGATAGATGAGTGTTCTACCAGCCACCAAATGGAAAAGAGAGAAAATTGTGTGTATTGTCCAAGCAGAGAAGTTAAATGCTTTGTAGCTTTGCAGTGAGACAAAGAATGAGCTAAAGCTGCCAAATTTTCACTTGTCTGTGTTAGTTCACCAAGCTGTGGAAGTGTAAGGTTATTTATAAACCAAGACAGAGGTAGAGTCCAACAGGAAAATTCAAGTGCACCTTCTGGAGCACAGATAATTATTTTTAGTAATTGAATTTTGAGTTGGTCAAAAACATGCAAAATACAATGTCTGTTTTTATAGCTGTACTCAGTGCAAGATGGTAAAAGTTACGTTCAGATATACCAGGAAGAAACTTCATTAAGATGTAATTTTTGAAAGAAGATATTAGTGGCAGAGAAATACCATTACAGGGGGTGGAGGGGAATGAAAGAGCTCCAGTTCTGGAAGCTTTCATTACAGTTGGGCAGGGAAATTTCCGCAAATTGGAGTATTTGTCATACTTACCTTTTGTGGTACTTTCTCCTTTTATTTCTCTGACTGTAATATACTTTTGGACCCTTGCTGTTTTCCCTGTCATCAGCAAACTCATTTGAAGCTCTGTTTTTCTGTTTCAGTTCTTCTGTTTTCCTTGAGTGCTCAGCAGAGTCCAGCAAACAGGTCTTGGATGAAGCTTTGATAAGCTGATGTGCAGGAAAATGAGCTGAAATTTGGCCAGTCTTAGACTGAGATCATTTGCATTCTGGTGTGCTGCTGGATTCCCTTCAGTTGAAGAAGCTGAGATTGTCTTTGATAAAAACTTCCATAAGTAAAATAGATTTTGAGTTATAATTAGAAACTGAAACAGTCCCCTATGTGATGACATGAGTTAAGAGAGAAAAGTGAAATGTTGGGGAGAGGAAAATGAGGAATGAAAACCGAGGAAAAAAACACAGACTCTTTAAAAAGTTAGGAGAAGGTAAGCAGTTTAAGACAGAAAAATAAAGGCAGGAGCAGAGAGCAGGAAAGAGAACTGGATAGAAATAGAAAAATTTCCCAGACACATCAGCAAATTAGATCTGCTGTCACTTTCTTGCTGTTGTGAAGAAGTGACTGGGATAAAACAAGCACACACACATGAACACCATATTTTTTTTAATCTAAAAGTAAGATTTTCAGTTTATTAGGAACAAGTGCAGAGTTGGTTTTGGTGGTTTTCTTTGTTGTTTTTTTTTAAATCTTCTTGTTTGAAGTTAAAATAGGACTTTAAATACATTTATTCCATCCTTGTCTAAGCTTTGATGGGAGAGTCATCTGTGAAGAATAGAAAATCCTACAAGGAGCTAAAAATGTGACAAACTACAATGAAAGTTTGAATGTATTTACAGAAAATTTACAGGTGTTAAGACAGTTTTGTCCAAATTCTGCAGCAAGTCCTGTTGTAATGTATAATTTGTCCAAACAATCGTTAACCCAATTGAATCAACTAACTCAGTAAGCATTTACTTTGCAGCTAATTGATAACCCTTCAAGTAAGGAACAGTCAACTCACCCAAAGTTGCTGGTTAACATTACCAGAATCAGTTAACCAGTTAACAGTCTTTGGGACTTCAGGATACATTTCCTAGTGAAAATATTGACAGTTACAGTAGTGGAGCACACTAAAGCCTCGGAGCATGTTCTATATCCTGTATTTTTTGCAGATTCTTTGGAGCAAATAAATGTACTCATGAATACCTGAAAAAGTGCATTGATGTTCTGGCACCAACAGTTTTCACAGTTGAATGTGGGGAAGGTCTCTAGAATGATTCAACAGAATCTTTTCCTCAATAAGGTTATATTCTTGATATGTTGAGCTCATCCCAGATTGGAAATGAGCCATATGGGAGGAGGAAACTGTGAATACCACAGCTCAACTTCCGTTATATTCTCCCACTCTTAAGATAAAACAAGAGAGAGGGTTGAGGAAGTCTGACACTCCTTTAGGTGTTTTTCCTTCTTAAGAGCTCCACTGAGATTCCAAAAGAGCCCTCATCCCACTGACCTTGAGCAAGTGTGGTGTGGACTGAGGAGCAGAGTGTTGCAGGGGACATTTTTCTTGACAACAGTGGAATCAATTCAGACACATTCCCACTTAAAAATATGTTTGGCTTGATCTTGGACAGGGGTGGGGAGAAGTTTTCAAGTACTTTCTGTAATTTGTTAAGTATTTGGACAAGCCAACTCCTCTCCCCAGGGAGTTACGGGTTCAAGCACATGCCTTTCCTTTACTGACTGAGTTCCTATATGCTTGTGCCACCCTCACTGGACTGCCCTGGCTGTGGTTTGCAGCCCTGGGCTGCACACAGTGACTGCCAAAGAGCCATTCCCACGATCCAGGAACAGTTAGAAACAGTCCAGCCAAAAGAGACAGCCTTTCCTTCCAATTTTACCATTTCTATGGGTTTTCACATACCCTGAAATGCAAATAGCTGATTGTGGCCAGACTCAGTTTTTTTCTGCTTTGCTCCCCTTCTGTAGAAGAGCACCATTCTAGCTGTGAACCTTCAGAGTTTCAGTGCCTTAAATGCAAAACAACCTTCTTGCTTTACTGGAAAGTCTTTCCAAATACTTTTTCATCCAAAATACTTGGTTTGTTCCAGTTGACTGCAGTTTGTGATGAAGTGTTGACTGTAGTCCTTAGCATCAGGCTTCCAAATAAAGTGTAATGCCAGGCAGCAGTGTCCTGGTGTGAAGTGCTGTTCCCATCGAAGTCAATGCCAGTTCTCTGATTCTGACAGGATTTTAAGGATGGGTCCTCTCCTAGTCAGCCATATGCAGAGAGAAGGCCAAAGCCATGGTAAAATCTCAGGTCATCTCTTAGAGTTAATAGAAGGAGCTAATTAATAAATTTTCAGCTGATTTAGGAGAAGTTATTTCAGACAGATTTATGACAAATGGTGAGACTTCCAGGATTTTGTACAGGGAAATAGATTACACTGTGCTGAGTGAAAGTCAGTGATTCTCCAGTGGTTGTGTTCTCCTGTACAGAATACAGGATAGCCCTGTGTAATGTTTTGATGTGTCAGTGCTATGTCTGAATGCCTTGCAGACCTGAAGTTTGAGCAGATTCATAGGCAGAGAATCAAAGTGATATGAGAAAGAGAGAATAATTGCATTTGACATTTTTTGACAAGTTCTTCTTGAACTTTGTTCTATATAGTGTGAAAAATATGTGTGGGTTGACAGCTTATAGATGCTTTGGGATAGCTCAGAACTCCCTGTGGCAGGAGGAAAGTGTGGTGGACTACTTAGATTTGGGAATGAAATAGTATGAAAAGTTTAAGGTCCCTTAGAAAGCACTATTTATCACTTATGTGATGTACTTTTAGTGGCAAACTCAAGATGTTTTGAAGGGTTAGGGTAAATCTTACATGGTTTGATAAATTCTGGGAAAATTTGTAAAGATGAGCTGTGCCCATTATCATATAACTGGTGTTTACACCGCCTCTCCTTTAGTTAAATTTACTTTTAAAGAAATTGAACAAAAGATACTGTAAGGTCCAATGCCTTCCAGTCCTGTTATCTGTTAATAGATCAGCTATTTCTTTTCACTACAAACCATCCTACTCTCCTATCTTTTTTTTTCCTCACTACTTCCAGTGATTCACTAGTCTAAAATAATGGCTCTTGAGCCCTCTTGCTGAGAGTTTTGTCTGAGGTATGAATAAAGAGCATTATAGTTAGACAAAAAATCTGAATTAAAACATGACAGGAGAACCAGACTTTGAAATTGCACTTTCAAAAATGCATTCATTGAATGTATTTGTGCAGTAATGAGTGGTGCAGTACACAGAGATGCTTTCTAAATGTCTCCCATTCTTGGATATTATATTGATGAGGCTGTGAAATCCCAGACATTTCAACCCCAAATTATGTGCCTGAGTGTAGGGAGCCCAACAGTGGTCTTTGATGATTCAGTGGAAGGGTGTTTAGAATGTAGTTAAGTAGGACTGCAGGCAGCAAGTGTGATGAGACAGGAGGTCTCTTCCAGTTGCTGTGTTGGCAGATAAGACAGTTGCTGAAGTCTGCTTGTCAGACACTTGTGTATCTGATTTAGAAACATACAGTGCCATCTACCTACTTTTCAGCAGTTAATAAATATTTAGCAACTACCTTTTTTATCACTATCACAAATTTAAAACAGCAAACCTGTTTTGAAAGATAAAACCCCAGGCTTTTTATTTCACTAAATGCATACATTTCTCTTGAAAAGTAGACCTAATTGAAATTAATAATGTGGCATTTTCTTAATAAATTTCTCAGTTTGGTTTAAAATCACACAAAGTAAATAAAAAAGCTTTTTAAAATATGAACTGCTAAAAGTTAAGGGGAACAGACAGAATTGGCCTCCTTACTAGCTCAGCATTTGAATCTAGAGTAAGCTAAAAAAGCTTTTGATAGGGGGTTACTGTAGAGTCAGATTATGATGATGATGATGATGAATTATTATTATTATTATTATTATTATTATTATTATTATTATTATTATTATTTTATTGTAGTAATTTAACTTCAGTTCAATGCTTAGATTTGAAAAAAAATAAAATAGTTTCTCTTTTATTGTATGAATAAACATGAATTATGTGATGGTGATAAAGTACAGAAGAGTTTGGTGATGAGAAGTGATCAACATTAGCTCTTGCATTCAACCAGTAAATCAGTAAATTTTTAAATGCAAAATGTGCTAATATATGCATATTTGTGTCTCTGCAGTGTATTGATGTCTCTGTAGGATATAAAATTGCTTTATTTAGTAAAGGGTAAAGACACAAATTGGGGGCTAGAGCATGGAACAGAGGGAAGTACAATAATATGTGGATTGGAGTGGTGGTCAACACATGTAACCCAGCTAGAAAATTGGATGAAGTCAGCAAGGAGTAACTAAAATGCCTTGTTGACTATTGTACAAGAAACTTGGCAGCAAAATAGAAGTACTAAGCCGATTATTATTGCTATGCGGGTAGATTTTTACATCTTTACTGGAAATATGGCAAAGTGGCAGGCAAGGATTATATAGAAATATTATATTATTAAAAAGAAAAAAAGGTTAATATGAAATTACTTTGTGTGTGTATGATGAACTAAAAATAAGATCAGCTGGTTTGTACTCAAGTTTTTGGGCATGAGGAAAAAAAATGCAATTTAAATGGTAAAACCCAGGTATACCTGATCGGTGGATGGCAGATAATATTTCAGCATGCAGTCTCTGAAGAAAAGAGATTATGTGGTATTTTCACTATTGTTCTGGTAGACAGTAAAACATTTCTGGTACATTTGGGGACTAAATTAATTTCTGGATAGGATCAGAAGTTGACTTGTGAACTGTGGAGATGAACAATAAGTCTGTGAGGTCTGTACTGTACTTCAGTTTTGGGGGTTTATTTATAAATCTTACATAACTATATTTCAAAAGGAAAATGCCTTGCAAAATTGAAAACAGAAGGCTATCTGTAGAGCAGCTTTTGCACTAAACACAGAGAAGGCAAATCTTCATCCCTTTTGTCTTAAAAACTTCTACCTGGAACTGGTTTGTAAGCAAAAGGTAAAAGACAAGGAAGACTTCAAATATAACCATGTGAACTCCAAAAGGAAACTAAGAAGTATGAATCATGGAAGGGGAGGAGGGATGATGAACAAAAATACAGGTGAATTAGAGCTCTCTTCAGTCAGCTCCACATGTAGTAATGGGTACATTAGTTACTTAGAAAATGTAGAAAGGTGAAGTCAAATTGACTCATGCAGGCAGCATGATTATTGAAGATAAAACTCCATGGCAAAACAAAACCTATCTAAAGCTTTGGGAAAAAGGACAAGAGGGAAAGTTGGGGAAAAACACACTGGCTAACAGGAAGAAAGGAAGAAGCACATGGAAGTGAAAATCACTGTTATCAAGAAGTGCCAGCCATACACTGGACAATAAAACTGCTCAACCTCCTGTTACCATCCTACTTTGAACAGAAAAGCTGGGTCAGGAGAATCAATATCCACATATCACACAGAGCTCGGGCTCACAATCACGCAGGTGGGAGAAGATTGTCTGAATGACACCGCAGATGTGTCATTTCACAGTATTACAGCAGCAGGAGCAGAGGTGATCCCCTGGTGAGGGAAGGCTTCACAGGCAGCAGCAGCATTTCTCTCAGGGCCACTGTAGGTTTTATGCCATCCATGGAACACCACATACATCTCTGAAAACCCATCTCCAAAACACATGACTGTGAGCCTGAAACAGGCTCAAAAAACACCTGCTAAAATGAGCAGGGGGCTCAACAGCCTGTTTGTGAGAAAAGGCTAGAAGAGCTTGTATTGTTTAGCCTAATGGAATAAAGGTAAAATAAATATATAAAGGACAAAACACAAGGGAGAAGATTAAAAAAAAGTCTTCATTTTAGATCCATTCAAATCAAATCAGCTGCGAATTATGTGTGCTATTATCCACAGATTGTAGCTGGGGCAGAAGTGGTTTTAAATGGATGCTAGAAAGTTTGTGAGAAGCCTATCATGACATGCTTCCAGTAATGGCACTGGATGAAATTTGATGAGACAGGAGAATCCTACCTGTCCTAGATTTTAACTGAAATCTTTAACTGCTTTCAAAAATGGGAAATAGTGGTTGTGGCATTTTATTTTGATTTCGATTCCCATCTGAAAGCAGCTCAGCTTGATTTAAAAAAACAAAACAAACAAAAAAACCAAAAACAAACAAACAAAAAAAACCCCTCCAAAAACTGAGAAGCATCATTCACCATTTTCTAAGAGAATAAAATTATGCATATAATTAATAAACTGACTAGAAGCATATTTAGACAAAGTTTTCTGGGAAGGTAAATGGGTCATTTAAGAATAATAACAAAATTGTTTTCTGGGTTGAGCTCATGCTGCGTACCTACTGAGAAAAAGCTTTTCTTTTAGAAGATAATTTTTTGTTTTCCTTTTTGCATAATCAGTTTAGATGCTTCTGTAGACTTGATGAAACCAGCTTGACTCTGAAGAAAGAATCCAGGCATATGGTTTTCAAGTTGTAATCATTAGACATAAACAACGCAGGTGATTGTTTTGTTTGCGTCCTTTTTAAACCTGTTTTTCTGCAATAATAAATAGTCTAGGAGCAAAACTGGACTTTACAATCATTGGGTTATTTTTCTTCTGCATGTTTTTAATAGCCAGTTTAATGTGACCTGATGTGATTAGCATCTGTTGTGGAAAGAACTTGTATTTCACTTTAATGACTTTATTGGTAAATTGGACAATTGATAGACTAAATCTTGTTTAAAAATGTGGTATAAGAATGGCCCTAATTTGAATCTTGATACTGACATTCCTTCCTCAGTATTAGCATGTTGAGTTGATTGTTGCCACTAATACTGTTCCAGGATCTTTTCCCCCAAATCAGATAGGCCTCTTGAGAGTCCAAAATAAAATGTTCGTCTCCAGAGGGAGTTTTACGAGGGCATGTATTGATAGGACAAGAGAAATGGCTTTAAAGAGGACAGGTATAGATTAGATATTGGGAAGAAATTCTTTTCTGTGAAGGTGGTGAAGCACTGGAATAGGTTGTCTGAAGAAGTTGTGGGTGCCCCATCCCTGAAAGTGTTAAAGGCCAGGTTGGACGAGAGTTTGAGGAACCTGCTGTAATGGAAGGTGTCCCTGCCTGTGGCAGAGGCAGAGGGGTTGGAACTTGATGGTCATTAAGGTCCTTTCCAACCCAAATTGTTTTATGATTCCCTTGGCGATTTCTAAAGAACACAGCAAAAGCTAAAAATAATAGGGAAAAAGCAATATGTCCTAATTTTGTACATCAACATATATCTGATTCATAGATTCAGATCTTAGGCATTGTTTTCTATATATTCAATAAACTGACAACTTTGAGCTGTACACTATTTTTTCTTTTTAATTATTTATCCTGCATTTTCCTAACTGCTGATATGTGCATTGCAAGACATAACACTACATTTTTCAAGGAAAGTAAGAATCTTTCTACTTACAGAGCTGAAGTTTACTTTTCACTTAGCTATAGGTACCAATCTAGGTGAGCATCTGCTGCAGTGAATGTGTTCTTTTCGGAGGAACTTTAAGCAGTTGTGCCTTTGAACTAAAAAAAGTGCAAACAAAATTTCAGATCGAATCTTCTGTTTGACCTCCAGACAAACCAGCCACTACATTTCATGCAAACGTTAGGTAAGAAATTCAGACAATCTATCATACAGGACAGTCCACAGATACGTTAATCTGATTAGTCTGGATAAGTTTCCTGAGAGGACTGTACTCAAAATTAAGTGGAGATGCATCTTTGGTGTAAACAGATGCAGATTTTTATCTGCTCTCTTGTGTCCTTCTTTATCAAGCAGCCTCCACATCAAATGTCCAGTTTGTGGTTATGGAGTGTGTTACGAGCCTGTAGTTGTGACTGATGTTTTAATGCTATTATAATTCATCTTAACTTTTCTCCACTCTACAAGCACACTCCAAAAAGAGGCAATTGGTCTTCCTTAACTAAGACAGGACTTGCTTAAAGAGTCACAAGGAGGATAAGAAAGACAATGATAGAAATATTGATTTTTACCTTCTGTTTCTTTTTATTTCAACCCACTCAAATATAAAATTTCCTTGCCATGCTGGTTCCAGAACCAAGTCTGTCTGATGTATCTGGTTTGTGGTTGAATTGCAGGTTGCAGTGCTTCTGGCTAAATTCCCTCAAAGGCACTACAATGCTTTTGTCTTTCCTCCTGTCTCCTCTTCTTCCTAGCCTCTGCTGCCAGCACAGGCTTCCTTTCCAACTTTCCACTCTGGTGAGGTGTCCCCTGGGGTGTCTTTATCCTGATTGACCTGAATGCCTCTGCAGCATGACTCAGGGTGCTCCCAACCCTCAGAATGACACAAAGGTCTCTGGAACAGTTCTCCACAGAGCTGTCAAGGAGGGATCTCTGCTCATGCACTTGGATTTCACTTGTCATATGCTGTGATAAGTCGTAGGCTTGGAATTATCAATAAAGGAAAACCCTTAACACCTGCCTGTGAAATACAGAGTGTTTAGAATTCACAGTACTTCCAGAGCATTGCCGTGCCTTTGACAATTGATTGCTACATGTAATTACAGCATAATGTAATTATTCCATAGTCATCTTTATCACTCTGTAGTATGAGAAGTAATAAAATCTGCTGTGGCTAATTTTTCATCCAGAAAAGCCATTTCTGTAAGTGTACTGCTGAGCAAGAAAAGCTACTGTTGTACTACAGTCAAATAGACTGTGTGTGTGCTCCCTGCCCTCTGCCTCCCTTGAGTGTTACTAATAGCTTATTTAAAAGCAGGTGCTTGATTTAATCTTGTCAGTGCTGTTTTGCATCTCTGTACAGAAGAAGGATGGCCCAAGAAAAATCAGTAAGAGAGGAAGGGATGATGTAAGTTTAGGGATAAGGCACAGTTAAAGGAAATGAGATAGTGCAGATTTTCACTAGCATTTCAGTTTATCAGAGATGCCTTGCTAAAAGCCTTTGCCCAACATTCCAAGGCTAATTTATTAACTCATTGATCCATGTCCATATGTTTCCGAATACTTTGTTTCCCTCATCCTTTTTGCTTTATTGATTTCACTGTGCATCCTGCACTTTAACAGTCAAGTGTACGATGTTTTTGTAATCATTTGTGGTGTCACAGTACCTATAAGCCCCATATGTTGAGGTTTTATTCCCTGCCTCTCCCCTCTTCATCATTCCTACAGGTGAAAACTCTGGCTTCCAGTACAAGAGGGCTTGTGAAGAGGTTTACAAAGACTGGTCAAGCACTCTGCCTTCCCTGTATTGTTACCATTTGTTTGCCTCATTGAGTGCTTCTTAAGATTGAATTCACACATTGATATTCTTTCACAGTCACTGGACAAACTGAGTAAAGGAGATCCTCAGGGCTTAGGTAGACTCTGTGTGTCTATATGTGTTCTTCTCTTTCCCTCTCCTTGTACTGGGATGTACAGGTTCAGTACTGGACTAGTCAGCATCTGGCTCAGTTTGCTTCATCCAGTTGTCTCTCCTTGAAGCCAAGCCAGGGGCTGAAGGTATCTTCTAAGTGTTAAAAAGCGTGGTCTTGTTTCAGAGCTAATTGTGAGGATGGGTGACTCTCCTGCTGTTGGGGACAGAGCAAACTGGCAGTGGGAACCCAGGTTATCCCAGTTGCTTGTCAGGCCAAGAGGCACCAACATGGGAAACTCAGAAGGGTGGCTGGAAGGACACCTTTCAGGTGGAGGCCAGGGCAGAAAATGGATGTCATTGCAATGATGTTTTGTTTTGCTTTGGAATGGAGTTGTTGACAAAGGGGCTGGCCTTTTCCACAGCCTGGCTGGAGGGCTGTGGTACTGCCATTGCATCCTGTCTGCAGCAGCCCTTGACCAAGAGGTTTAGGCAGAGAAACTAAATTATGAAGAACAGAAATGAGTTGCTAGTGAATAGGGAAAGGCCATCTTTGGGAAGAATTACATAGGTTGCTACTTTTGTAACAATTTGTGTTTTATACTGTCTTTTTTCCTCTTCTGAGGTAGAAATCTAGGGAAGTGGTTAGTGAGTTAAAACACGCGGAATCAAATAACTGAATATTTGGAACAGAAGAGGAAGAAGCAAGAGCTGGGTGGTGTGGAAGGAATATCCACTCAGATAATTTACTTCTGTATGAGTCACTGGAGATTTCCAGGATGATAGGCAGTTCAGTATTAAATAGATATTAGGTTCATGGCTTTTAAAGAAAAGAATTTGTGTAAGAGAAGCAGGCAGTATATCAGCCTTCTCAGAGATGGGCTGTACAGTGATTGGGAGCACTTGCAGGACTCTTATTGAGAGGAATGTGCTATGTAGAAATAATTATCTGAGGCAATAATTCATTATTTATTCAAAGCAGGTGAGATACATGAAAAATGAAGTGAAGGATGAATGTGGAATGATGCGAATCTTGGTAGCAAATTCAGCTGTAGTGTTCAGGACTCACACTGCCTTTGGACTTTCTTGGTCATGTCCCCTGCTTTGCCATCCTTAGGAAAGTCTGCACAGTAATGCCTTCCAGTGCATGTAGCTGTTGTGTGCTCATTGACTGCCAAGTTCTTTATTTATATACACTGTTTCAAATCTTCCATGTCTTCAGAAAGAAGCAGCTGAATTCCTTGAAATATAGCTCTTTGGCCCTCAAGTCTGAGTGGGTCTTTCAGAGAATGTGGATGCCTCCTGTGTCCCAGACTAGAACCTGCTCCTTACATCAGTGTTGGCATAAGACCAGTAAGAGAATGGGACCAGAATTACTGTGCCCTCCTTGCAATGATCTGTACATAAAGAAAGTCTCCTTTGTTAGCTAAGAAACTTGGAGAAAATGGAATATGTTCCTGAGGCACGGGGAGATCTTGCTCTTAGTTATTCCAGCTCAGCGGGGGAAGGGCTTAGTTCAGTGTTGCATCATGCAAAGCATAGGTGTTGGTTGAGTGCTGATTGCAGACCCTGGTGATGATGGCAGGCACTCAGAGTACGGCACAAGAATTTGATTTTCAAGATGAGTTACAAAAGATGTGGCTTGAAGTTGAACTTTACAGTATGCAAGTGAAATGAAATCCTCCTCTCCATTTCTTATGTCAATTTAATTTTTTTACAGAGATGCTTTTCTGAGAATGCAAAACAAGAATTTTGGGGGCTGACAGCCTTATGCAACTACATAAAACATCCTAATGTTGACTAATAACAGCAATCTGTCATACAAACATATCAAAATTGGCTGTGCTTCATTGGTAATGTTAATCAGACTGCATGGCAGTACCTTCTGTCACCAAAATGATTTAACAGTAAGTGTGCAGATGTTATTTACGTTGACCTACTATTTCTTCTTGAATGAGGAATTCTATTCCTTCTTACACACAATAATCTTGGCTCCTTTAAAAATGAGCTCTGTTCACTCTCAGCCAAATTATTAGGAACAAATGAGTCATTAATTAAAATGTCTGGAACTATAACACTTCCTGATGTCTAATATTAGCTAAATTTTGGCTGAGCTTGCTGGGAGAAAAGGAAAATGCTCTACTGTCAGAAGAGGTGTGTTATGGTCCTTTGCAAAACATACTGAACACAAAGTTTTTTCTTAATGCTATAGTCTTACCTAAATCTGTGATTGTTCTCTTCTACTTCCATTCTAACAATCTAGCCAAATCTTTACTCACTTAAGCATAATTTGAATGAAGTGATGACAGTGGTTTTAGGTTTTTTCCAGTGAATCCATTAAAAACAATGTATTTTGTGTTCCACTAGACTGCATTCAGATACCAGTTTTAGTGTTAGACTGCCACATTCAAAAAAATACCTGATTGAAAGCTGCTGATTTGAATTTCATTTGTATTACGTGCACAAGAGTTGAAAGAGTTAAAATATCTAGGGAATAGAAATACAGACCACATACAATGTCTGGAAATATAACAGTAGTTTGTGACTACTGTTTGTGACTACTACACAAACAGTAGTTTGTGACTACTTACATCAAGAAGGTATTGATGTCTTCTTTTACTTAGTAATAATATATTTTAAACAAAAAAGCTCAACTTGTGCTTTAAATCTGCTGCAAAATAATTTCCGCTGTGTATCTCCCATGTGATTCATTCAAATGAAGAAATAAGTGCGTTGCATACTTCCTCTGTTGTGATATTTTTATTTTTACTTGATGCAGCATGTAATTCTAGAATGCTTAGTTTCTGAATTTCCAAAGGAAGGAAAAGCTTCTATGATAACTAAAATGGGGAGGCAAAACAGATGACGATTGTTACCTTTTTAGGCTAACTTCTTTTTATAAAAGTCTTTTTATTAAAGAATTTTAGTATAGAGAAAGCATAGATGTATATGCATGGCTATGCTGTCAAAAACTGTGGAGAAGAGGTAGATGTTTGCCTTAAGTAATTGTTTATCTGATTAGGAAATGGTCATAAGTTGCCTCTTGAGTGCTTACTCACTTACTGTCACAGTGCATGACAAAAGTATTAATTTATTGCACATTTGCAAGACTAAGATGGAGAGAGACCAGACCTTGCAGAACTGAGGTGAAGAGTGGCCAAAATCAAGCCTAAGACCCACAGAAGCTAGGAATCACTTAGTGCCCAAATGTCACTGACTACTTGTCCAGGTCACACCAGATTCTCATGGCAGCATAAGTGGCTGATCCCTTAATTGATTAAAGTTTTGTCAGTGCCTTGATCTCAAGACAGTTTCCTTGTGAATGTTTTTGATATGGATTATAAAGCTGCAGTCTGCAATGTATAGTAAAATAGGGCATTGTCTCCATAAGCCGCGTGTGGACCTCTACTAATTAGATATGGAATGAAAGGTATTGGGTGAATTTTTGCATGTATAAGGGAAAACTATTAAGTGTCTGAATGTGCTGCAATTTGTTGGCATTTTAGAATATGATCTACAGCTTGAAAAACAAAGCCTCTTAAAAAATATTTTTTGTGGTCCAATTCAGGCACAGGATTGCCATTCCATTATGTAAGGAAAAGCACAATGAGTTCCTGCAAAAAGGAAAGCATCTCTAATGTCTTTTGTCAGTAAAGGCTGCTTTCTATATAGCAGGTATTACTTCTGTATTTGCTTTACCTTTATATTTTGTGTGGATGGTAGGTATTTTAAAGCATGAGTTTGAAGGAAGATTAGGAAGGACATAGCGTGTAACTGAGAATCACGTGGACTGGGGAGATATGTAATGCTTGTGTGCAAAGAGGGATATGACTGAATAAAAGACTTTTTAGTAAATATCAGGAAAAATATGTAGAGAGATCAGTTGTGGTGTGGTAATTTTGGGTTTTTTTCTGTAAAGAAGTAAAACTTCTGAGGCTTTGAAAAATCTTTTAATTAAACTGAAGACAACACTTGAGAAAGAACGGAGAAAGAACTCTTTAGAGGTAGGGACAGGATAACTTAAAGGTTAGTTTAATCTCCATATTTCATCATCTGATTAGTGTATATATATTGCCTTCTCACGGCAAATCCAGCCCTGGAGAATGTCGGGAAGAATTTTCCTGGCAACTGTCCTCATACCTTCAGAAGCGTCTGACAAATCTTTAACAGAATGGGTTAAAGGCAGTCACTAATGTTCATCTTTGTTTAAAACTGCTGTGCATGGAGAGGTTTTTGAGTGGTAGAATAAGGGGTGGCATTGATGTGCTCATAGGACTGTTCTGTAGTTGCTCAGTGCAGACATAACCTGCCTTGCAGTGAGCTAGGTTAGCCTTCCTAGCTCTGAAGCAGCTAGTTGGACTCCCAGGAGCAGTGGCAGTACTTAGACCTGTTTAGACTGTGAGACCCACCAGAGAAGACAAGAGGCTTTCAGGTACAGCCTAGGCTGAGCTCTGTTGCCCACTAAAGCTTGATTAGGTCCACTACAATTTCCAGTCCCAGCACTGGCTCTGGTAGAGACATAACTATTGGTCAAAAACCCCAGTTAGTTAAGTGCCAAATACTCTGAACACTTCAGAATTTGGGGGGCTGTGTATCTTCACGTCTTGTTATCTCCGTATGGATCTGCTTCAAACTTACCCTTCAGGAAAAATTTAATGAAAATAATAAGTCTGGAAGACTTGATTGAGCTAAAACAAAAATTTAAAATTGTTCCTTCAAAATGTGCACATGTAGCCTTGCCAAGCTCCTGATGAGTCTTCTCACAGTTTTTTGAAAGCTGTAAGATTTTTTTAGGTCTCTGATCAAAACGCTCTAGCAGGTCTTGATTTTTTTTTTCTTTTCTTTCTAACAGCAGTAGTTTAAAATAGAGTATGGGTAGGATGAAGGAAAGCAGAATAGGAGAAGCTCCCAGATCCCTAGAGATCTGATTATGTGTTAGAGTAGTGCGTTATGGAGATTTTGTGTTGTGCCTTACTGTCTTGAGTGCTGGTATCAGTGAGTGTTAGATCAGGTTCACTCAGCAATCGTGTTAGCCTGGGTAGCTGATGAGAAGGTCAAAGCACAGCTGGATGCTCTGGAGCCTTATGCTTTGTCTAGGCAGTAGTCAAGGAAATGGCTTGCATCCTTTGCATCTTCCAGCTAGTCTGTTAGACCAGTCTGCTCCTGTGTGTGCACCCAGCTCATTTTGACACTTGCATTTCTGTTTTAGCACAATATGACACAGCTTTTTTGTTGCATTCAGTTCCTGCAAACCCATTCCAGCTCTTTGCACAAACAGCAGTGGCTTGCATTTTTTATTATAAGTATGCCCTGACAGTTCCATTGCCCTTTGTCAACAGAAGATGCAGGAGGCCAAATCCTGTCCTCAGTCGTGTAGGGGAAGATCATGGGATCTGATTTTTTATATAGATTTCAGTTCAGTGATTCTCTTTAGGCATACCCTACAGCATTAATAAATACCAGAGTGAGATCCCCTGCTTTCTGGAGGTGAATAGTCTATTGTTCCGTGATTTATCCCTTTAATATATAGCCTGTCCAAGGCTATATATTTTTTTATATATATCACAGAGCACTGTGATCAGTGCTCAAAGATTGGTGTCTCCATGGGGGTGCTTTTCGGCCGAAGCAGCTCCCCACACCAATCCAAAACAGTCCGTGGGTTCCTCCAAATCTGCTGGTTGAAGCGTGGTTAAGGCTGGAAAAAAGAGTGGGCCTGGCTTGGGTTGGAAAAGGTGTTTATTTCAGTCCAGCTCCATGTGCTAGGAGAGCACTTGCCAGAGCCAGCAAGTCAGAACATGCGCCAGACCTGCAAGCCAGACAGCCAGACTGGGCCTCTGTGTCCCCTTTTCCCAGGTCACAGCCTGGGTGGGGAACACTCTGGGCCAACTGGGGAAGGGAAGGGGTGTGTCCAGGACATGGTGAAACCAGGTGTGTTCAGGGGTAGGGTATTTTGGAATGGAACAAACCAAGTACAGACAAATAACAAAATACAAATACAAATTCAAAAACCTAAATCATGCACCGCAACAAGTGCTCACAGAACAGTTAGGGGAGTGGGTTCTGGACAGACACCTATTAGAACAAGAAGTTAACTATATAGTGCCTTTGTAGTGCTTGCACCCATTATGCTGTGTTAGCTTGCTTTTGCCAGGGATCATAGCTATCCGTAAGAAGAGCTGGAAGTGACGCTTTAGGAATCACTGTTGCTGTGTAGAGCAAAGGAATATCCCACTAGGAGAGATCTAGGGTATACCAATGCAAAATCTTGTGTTGCAAAGCTCTGTATTACTTGCAGAGTAATTGCAGTTAGTTGGATATGTGTTATTTATTTTATTGGATGTCATATTTGTCACCTGTTCGAAGCTCGAAGCATATCACGTGTAGTGGAAGTATTTTCAGTACAGTGAGTTTGGATTTTCTGATTTGTAGTTAAACAGTCCCCTGAGTAGTCATTCATATTTAATGTGGAAAAGAGGGACGGGGAGAAGGATATTCAGCCCAGTTTCAAGGTGTTCTGTTTTTAAACCCATAACCTCTGCTTATCCAAAAGCAGACCTTGAAGATAAAACTGGTGTCCAACTTAGCAAGTAATCAGGTGCTCTCAGATCTAAGGAATGAATGTTTGTTCATCAATTTCACTTGAGATTTGAAATCCTCCACAAATAGAAAATGCAGCAACTGCGTGAATATGATGTGTGACCTATTATTATTCAAGAATTGACCTCAGTTATGTGGAAATACAGCAAACAGCCTACATTTCACTTGGAAATGTGTTCATATTCAGTGGAACACTTGGTAGTGATGAAGTCAGAACTGCTCTGCTGGGCAGTGCTTTAATTTCTCAAGCTTTCCCTTATGTCTGTCAAAATGTCAGCATGTCAATTATTTCTGTTCATTTTTGGTAGATAATTTGATGTTCTTTGATGGAAAAGGATTGTAAAGCTGAATGGTAGATGTTGCTGCTACTGTTGTTATTGTAATTATTATTGTTATTTATTTTCATTGCTGTTAGCTTTGCAATATAAGTTGTTAAAATACTGAACAATTTAATTTGATTGTGAGTTTGTGAAACCTGATCTACATTAAGAAACCTGATCTACATTTGCAAAAGCTATGCAACCTTTCCAATTCTTGGAGCCGCAAAGTTCTCTTCAATACAGAAGGTATATCTAAATTAATAGCAATGTGCCTTTGAGTTTGGCACTCTTCACAACATTGCTATTTCTGACATGAAGCTCTTGAGGTGCTGCTAGAAACTTTTCCCCAATTAATTCCCAAAAGCAACATCTCTTTTTTGTGTTAATTTTCTATCTGTAGTTAACATGGAGTATGTATGGATAACAACAAATATTTGCTTCATTCTGCCTTACTGTTTCTGGTATCCTATAAATATGTAAGCAGAATGTAGATCTGGTGTGGCAATGTGGGGAGATATCCAGTTTTCAGCAATGTGAAGCTCCTGCCTCTCTCAGGCACCAGCACATATTGGAAATGTTATATAATGTGCCTGTCGTAGATGATCTGCCTCGAGAAAGTAAGAGAGAGTTCCGTAAGTTTAAATTAGCCATTCCCTTCATTGAGAAGGAGAAATATGACTGGAAAGAAAAACTGGAGGAAGAGAGGACAGGCATATAATTTAAATTTTGGAACACAGAAGCTGACCTGCATTGTGCTGAGGATTTGTATAGTTTGGCATTCTCCTTTTGATTTATATTAAATGATCCTGAAATGATGGGGTATTATAGACAATGAATAAACTCTCCCCACAGAAAATTTGTTCTTTCCTTGTGATATACAGCTCTTACACTGAGGCTGAGAGGTTTGAGAAACTGTCAGACAGAACAATAAGAAGTAAAGAAAAGAGTATTGTCTAGTCACATATCTAGCCAAGTTGGAACTTAAGACACAAATTAAAAGCAAGCAGCAATTCATAAGAAAACTAACAAGTGGGAAGTAATCAGTGTCTTTCCCGAAGGATAAGTCTTGAGACTAATTTTGCTGGTTTTATTAATATCCCAATACCTAAAAGAAAAAAGGAGCTACTTGAATTGTATTGATAACACAATTTTTGGAATTTTTTCCACAAATAGGAAGGTATTTGTCCTTTCAATTTGCTGTCTTCAGATAATCAAAATCTTCAAATCCCTTTGTACTTATCTTGTACTCACAGACAGAATTTTGTAAGAATACTTTTTTTTTTCTTTTTTTTTCTTTTTTTTTTTTTCCCATTAACACGCATTTGGAGCCTGGTCTCAATAAAGTCTGTCCAGTAATCAGTATTTAAATGCAGCTCTAATCTCACAATGCAAATTCTTTTCGGAGCAATTACATATCTCTGACACTAAGGACATACTGGGAAATACTAGCTGAGGACCAAAAATTCTATTGCATAAAGTCTGTTGAAATGCAAGAGAGAAGGACTAGGTGTACTAGTTATAGATATTTAAATAAGATAAATGATTAGAAACACCATGCAGGGAATTTTATGCCATCCAAGTTAACATCTCTTTGGCTCTTTTCTATGCATTTTTCACAGTCACAGTGCTCTTGGGTTTCTTGGCTGCTGGCAAAGGAACATATTAAGATACTGTTTAGGATGTCTAAAATTTGTCAGCCCAGATCTTTGAAAACACCTCAGTACAAGCCTTGCTGTTTTCTCCTTGTTTTTCTTACCTTGAGTTGTTCTTGAGACTTGGCAATTAGTCTGGAAACTGAAGTCGATTCAAATACAGTGTCTGCTTATTAACTTTAGTTCTTTGGAGTGTCTGTCATCCTATGTGATAAAAAGAAAGAGTTGTAAACCTGAAGCCCTCTTAATTAACAAAAAAAAAAAAAAAAAAAAAAATAACCACACGAAAAAAAAACAGAAAAAAAAAACCCCACCACCACAACGAAATCATAAAAGCAGAAACCTGTTTGGTTACTGCAATTAAATTGATGTGGGATATTTGAAACGTAGATGGCCTCTCTTGCTCCATCTCAGCTCACGTGGTTGAATTGAAAGGAATACTGCATGCCCTATTTCTTCGCTTTGTGGGGCACAAATGGGATTTGTAGTTAAGGCAACTTTTCTCTCTCTTGCTTTATTTCAGAAGAGTTCTTGACTCTTATTTGCATTGGTGTGAGTGCCAAAGATAGTTATAGTATGCGTTTAAGTGTAGTTACCTCATTTTTGAAAATTACCCAGTTCTTTGTCTTGGTTCAAAATGCATACAAGTCTACAAAAAAGACTGCCATCAGCACAACTGGGTAGTGACTCTTGCTGTCTGCAGTCGGTGGCACATGCTTCCGTTTTGTCAGACTCTGGTGCACTTCCAACACTGATTTCCATTCCAAGAGCTACCTCATATCTTAGTGCATAAATGCACAGAGGGGCAATTACTGTTTTCAAGTTATTTTCCAAGAAAAGCAAGGTACTGTAATCAGACCCATCACTAGGTTAGGATCCAAAGGGCAAATCTTGGTAAACAAAAGTGTTTCACAGTGCTGATTACAGAGAGAGACTGACGATCAATTAAAACTCCTCTCTCTGAACCTTTATTTTTCAGATAAGGAAGGGCACATAGGGGAAATTTTAGAGAAAATCCAAAAATAGCAGGTGGCTGTCACTGCTGTACTGTGCTCAGTTTTCATCATCAGATTGGAAAAATAACATGTTTGGGTTGCACAGGGATGTACAAAAGTAGGTCTGCTGTTTAAATGCCAGAAATGGGTATGGAGAGATATGGGTTTAATATGGGACTGCAACTCCTGCCAGACCTTTCTCACGCAACACACTTTCAGTTATTTAAAAGTCTTAAAAGGTATTAGTGGCCTTCTGATGAAGGTGTTGCAGTGATGTGTATATTAGTGCACTTTCTGGTTGGTGAGCATTTGTTTGCTTTCATTCACCAAACTTAACACATCAGAAGAATTTGCTCCAGTACAAATAAATACTGGGAATTTTTCCAGCAAATGGAACATTAACTGTGCTGAGGTTTTATTGTCTGCTTGTGGGGTTTGTTGGTTTACTTTTTTTTTTTTAATTTGGGGAGCAGGGAGCAGGTTGCTTCCATTTGTCTTTTTAGATTTAGGAACATTTGGGGTTTTGCTTTTTGCTATCTACTAGTGGCAAAGAAAATGTGGTGGCTCTCTTTGGTATTGATCAGATACCAACTAAACAGACTCATATTTTGTTCATTTCAAGTAATTGCTATTTCATGAACAATAGACTTTTCTTTTGAAAGGGGGCAACCTGATTAATGCAGATGAACTCTTCCATTGCTATTATCTCAACATAGAATGCATGGTATCAAAAAAAATTCTCCACCAGAAGCCACATGCTGCCTCATTAAAAAAAAAAAACAAACCAGGGAACATTTTATTTACTGTGGAAAAGATCACATCAAAATAGAAATAGGTAAAGGGAGGAGAGGTTGGAGCTGTTGCAGTCAATTTCAGCTACAGAGCGCTTTTTGCTGTTGTTGTTGTTTTAAATGCTTGTCAAATTTGACAAGTTTATGTAGCTTCTGAGTTGTGGAACGGTGCATATGTTTACATATGTTTACTGATTTTGTTTCTGCCACCAGATAGTACTTGTTTAATAGATCAAGTGATGTTATATAAGGTTAGAAGGGATGGTCAAACCTGAACATTCTTGGTTTGTTTTTCAGTAGTGGGGCTTTCACCTGAGTGTAAATTTCAGTTTTTTGGCTTTCAGAGCATAGGCTTCAATATGAATAATAAATTATTTTAGTTAATCTGGAGGGCAGTGTCACTTAAGGTGCAATTGGATGAGTGAAAACATATGAACCGTAGGACTGAGGGCCAAGCAATCTATACAGTATTAGGCTTGTACTGATGCCAGGCAGTCAGCCAAATTTGAGTCCAAAAGCTAGAAGAAAATTAATTTCACTTAATTAAGTATTTTGGCTACTTAAATATGAAAAATAATTTTCACCAATTGCACATACTTGGTTTGTTCTCCATTTCAAAAATGAGAAGACAATTCATACAATTAAACTGAGTTGAAGAGAAGCAGTTCAGCATTTTGTTCAACAGTATTTGAAATTCCCAGAAGAAGTCAGTGAATTTAGCTGTTTTGCCTTCCTTACTTGCATCCTGTTCCCCAAATGCAAAAGGCTCCAATTCATTAATTTCCTGCTGGTTGTAATTCATAGGGATAAACCAACCATGTTAGTTTGGTGCCAATCCTGCTAACTCAGTCTCCAGCAACTTACCACCTATAGGAAATCTATGCAACTTTTATGGCTGTAAGTAGCTCAAATTAGAGGTCCTTGTTCTGCATGTCTCTCTACAATCCTGTATCTTTAAATGTTTTCAGAAGTGTCCTGTGACATTCTAGTCTGCCTCATCTTCATCCCATGCTCAGTTTGGTTTCAACTGTGGTAGAGGTGTTGTGGATCAGCTGTGGAATACTGGGCTAACAACCACTGTCTGGGTTTCTGCCATGTCTTTGCCATCTTTGGGCAAACAAATTTTCCCAAGTATTTGTTTTCCTTTCTGATACTGATTGAATGCTCTGGCCTCAAAAACCGCCCTCCTATTACAGATGGCATAGAACATATCTGTCATCTGTTGAACTTGTAGGGTTATGCATCTGCATGTTTTATCTTCTTTGCTACACCTGGTCCAAGACCTGCAGTCAGATCCTGTAGTCCATTTCTGTTCACCTTTCTGTGTCTAGAGCATTGACACAACTTTGCTTCAATCCATGTATGCTTTTTCCTAGCGTTGTTTTTCAATATCAATTGCATTGAGTCCAATTCAGGATGTGAATGCTTGTCTGCTTCACATTTGTGTGTGAAAATGTTGGGGAGGTCAAAACTAAGGTGGCTGCAGCTAGCATAGGAGGAATGTGAAAGCTGGAGTTACTCTCTGAGTGAGCTAAAGAGGAAGAGGATACCAGAGAGGCAAAATGAAATTCCCTGTGGCCAGAAATTTACTTTAAAAGGAAGAGAGATCTGGGAATCTTCTGCCTTCTTGCTCTTAAATTACCTCCTCAGGCTCTCTGAGGTGGAAATACTGCATGCCGTTTCAGTACAAGCAAGGGAAATATATTTTAGGGAAGTCTAGAACATATGACGTGAGAAATGGCTGTGAACTGTCTTGTTCAAACCTCCAGAAGTAAAGGTGAGCAGCAGATCACACTGCTAAAACTTTCTAGTGGGAGCGCAGAGAGAAAACAGTAAGAGATTCTTCCCTAAGCTGAGGTAGGAAAAGAAGCAGCAACCACAACTGGCAATACAAGAGATCCCTGTTAGAAACTAGGAAAAAAAAATTCACAAGAGTGGTCAAGCACTGGAAGTGGTTTGCCCAGGGATGTGGCGTCTCCATCCTGGGAGATGTGGCTCCCTTTCCAGCTAAACCCAGACTGCAAAGGGCCTTGAGAAACCTGAGCAAATCTAGCATACTTTTAGCAGGAGATGAGATGAGATGACTTTGAAAAGTCCCTTCCAAATGAAATAGTTCTGAGAATCTATAGCTCTTACTCAGTTGGTCAGTGAAATATTAGAATTAAGTGGGTACATTACTGTTTGTGCAAGTGAAGTCTGGGGGAAGGAAAATGTTTGGAGATAACATTTAATTTATATAGGTTTCTTAAAATTTATCTGTCAGTGCTGTGATTTTGAGAGGCTCTACAGGCTGTCTCCTTTCTCCTCTTTTTGCTTGAGAATGTGTGCCATTAACACTATACATAAGCACATCTGTTTGAGATTGATAGCTCAAAATTGAGCCTCTCTGCTCAGGAATTGTAAAAGGACTGAACTGAATGTCACTGGTGCACCCACTGAGCACAGCCAAATACAGGCTTCAAAAGACAGCCTCAAATGGTTTGCCATAGGAAGACCTGGGAGATAGAGTACACATTAGGATATTTTATGTATTCTGTTCTAATTATGTTCTCATACTCAGGAAGATTACAGAAAGAAAAAAACATTACATTCTCTTAATAAAAGATTAAGAATGTGGGAGATTTGGCAACTACACACTGCTTTCTGCAAATACACAATATCCTGTGATGTGAAGCATTTCTAAAAATGGAGAAATACTGAGATGTTCAGATTGACATTTCAGTGCCTGTCTGAATTCAGTGTCTGTCTGAAATATAGGGTTCAATAATCCTATTATGTGTGTCTGACACACTCCTCCTTCTTTAGCAAAGTGCCTCCCATAGCTGCTATAATAAGACAGAACAGCAAAAGCCTTATACTCTGTGCCTCATCCTATCATTCACCAAAGCTATATTGTCATCAGATGCAATCTATTGTTTTCTTTCCTGCTGTGTGCTATTGATTTTTCTAACCTTTCCTAATGTTAAATTTGTTTGGCTTTTTAACTTTCTTACCAAAGGTTAATGTTATTAAGTTGAGCAGGTATCTATAAAACTACAAGTGTTATTGCCTATCTTGCCGTTGTTATACTGTCCTTTCATTAAAGTCTGACTGCATTGGATAGCTCTGTCTTGAAGATTTTTGTCATTCCAGAATAATGTGGTGAAGGTTGAAAGGAACTGCATTACAATTGTCATCCAATTCTGTGGCATAAAATATTGGACTTGATATGTCAGGAACAACAGATTTATCTGAGGCTCTTATACCATCAATGAACTTGAATTGCACAGACATTAATTTCAGCAAGACTGTAAAGAGGATGCAGGGGGATTCTAGTTCTCCTGCTTGTCTGCTCCCCCAGTTCAGTCTGACCATTCCAGTCTCTTTGACATTGTGGCAAAAGAAGCATTACTAAAATCTCTGCCAGTTCTATAACTGGTTATCTGTTTTATGTGGAAAGAGAATGAGAAATCACAGTTTATTTGAAGAAAGTGGTGGCTTTAATGGTAGCACTCTATCAGCATTTTCTGATACGATGATCTGCGGCAGTACTTGTGTAAAGCATTAAAGGTTAGGACTGTGAGTAAACAGTTCCAGGAACTTAGAAGCCTCAGTACCCTCTTACTGTACTCACAGGTAGAGTAACCTGCCTTTAATAAACTGTGCATTTGTCGCCCCATTCACATATTTACATTGCATTCCAGTGATATGTGTTTGAGGCCTTTTATTGTGAATATGCACCAAAGAAAATAGCAGGGCTGAAGATAGGTTGTTCATGCATGGTGCATCACAGCTTTCTCCTTGAGCTGAATGACCTTCAGTGCCCTCCAATCACCATGCAAATGTTATCTTGCCTGGGTAGTACCTTGCTGTTCCTCTAGAATAATTTTTTTTGTCAAAGAACATCCTGAGAAGCTAAGCAAGAATTAAACTCAGATGTTTCTAGTAGTAGCATAAAATAATAAATTATAATTTAAGCTGTTGTAGACCATCATTAAAAAAACAACAAACAAACAAAACAAAACAAAACAAAACAACAACAACAACAACAAAAAAAAAACCACCAAAAACCCACCACCAAACTCTGACACCTTGATATTCCCTATGTGGAAAGTAGAATTGCAGCCTTCTGCTGGCAAACTTGCCTGTTCAAGATCAGGCTTGTTAATGACTGCAGAAAGGAGTATTTTGAAATGCTGAGGGAGAGTGAGGGTTAAAGTTTTCATTCATAGATTGGTATCTATAAACCACTTACTTCTGCCAATGCTGTGAAGCCAAGGAATGGCCCTGGCAAAAGATAAAAGGCTTGACTTCTCTACTGCTAATTTAAGAGCTGGCAACTGAGGTTGTGTCTTCTCCCATACTCAGCAGTAACTGTCCCTGCCACTGATTTAGTCTTCATCTGTCATGTTCTCAAGCTGCTCAGAGGCTGTTTGGGAAATACTGAGGTCCTGTTTGTTCACCATTTCTCACGGCTTGGTGTCTATTCTCTTGATATCAGTGCTGATATCAAGACTATCTGAGAGCCCCCCATACTTGGTGAATCCTCCTTTTCCGTATAGAGTGGCTTTGATAAACAAGTTCCCTTCAGTAGTTTTCAGATCTGACTGAGCTTTCCTGAGTGGGACTGAACAACCCTATACCTTTCCTGGGCTCCCTGGGTGTCTTTGGCTGGTGTTGCCAAACTCACATGTTTGTTACAGGCTCCAGATGGCCTGTGTCACTTTTCCTCCTGGTAATTTTTCGTTTTGCCCTTTTTTTAGAGAAGAGTGGAGATATGGCAGCCTTTCAAAGAGTTTTGTGCTTAGCACTGAGTGCAGAATCCAGCTACCTTTTCCTTCACCGCTTTGCAGGGGAAGCAGCATCACTTCTACAATGGAGGTCTTTGATTACATGTGCTGTTGCAGCTACACGATGCTTCATCTTGGCAAGCCTATTATTACTACTTGAAAAAATATTTAGAGCAACATCAGGTCTCAGAAAGGCTGCTACTTTTGCCCAGTTTTCTTTCAGAAGTTTTTGAGGAGAGAAGTGTAATAGAAAACCTGTTATTATCTTCTCGCTTCTCTCCTCTACTTTATCCAAATTCCCTACTGCCTGATGACTTTATTTGATTTTATATGCATTCTGGCTGTGTGGGGAAGCATTTCAGTGGTAGTGAATGTCCTCCTATTGGAGGCTTGTTATTCTGTTGCATGCAATTCACTAAACTCCATGCCTTCACTAATCTGGGAAATTTTGTCTTCTGTACCTTTATTTTTACCACCAAGGTAAAGGCAACTTTAACATTTTTATGTTGGCTTTGTTGTTTGGGATTTTTTTCTGATGTAACAGAGTAATATACTTTATACACAGGGGCACACATACAAAGATTCTGTATTCTGAATGCTTTTCTCTTATCAGTTTTTATTGTGTATAGCAGAAACATAAAATCTGTCAAGTAAGACAAAGCTAGGAGGCTTTTAAGGGGACCTTGAAGTGGTAGGAGAGGGAACTTCTAAATCCAATGTGTATGATCCTTATTTTAATTCACAATGCTGTATTGGGTATTTTTTATTCTTTAAACCTCTTTGAATAGTGACTTTATGTGGTAGAGGCACTTCACTTTTCCTTACTCAGCTTTTTATCAGAGGTTTAGAAATTGCTTTAGCTCTCAGTTAAGAAATCTGAACTCCTGCTCTTCTCTAACATATTCTCAGCCATAATATGACACTGGCTGGTGGATCCCCATCTGGCTCTGAGTCCCGGCAGTGCCAGGGGCCGTTCCTGAATCTCCCTGCAGATTTGGGAGTGGTGCAGAACAAGGCTGTTCTTCAATGGTAACAGGTGTTGCAGTGTCTAGGTTTCAGAGCAAGGATCAGAGAAGGCTCTTTACCATATGGTTTCTCAGAGATCTTTATTCCCCAAGAGGGGGGGATAGAAAAGAAGTCGAACAAAGCCCATGCACCCACTTTTAAACTGGGGGGTAGAGGGCGTGGGGCAGAAAGGTGATTGGCCCCAGGCTGGACTGACAGGTATTTTTCTATAACATAGGGCGGGATCAGGAGGGAGATGGACAGCTGACCAAAGCTTCCAGAGCAAGGGCAGGGTCAGGAGAGATAGACACAGGGACAGAGGAGGAGATACCTTTTGGTGGTACCTGATTTATCGGGGGTGGGGGGGAGCAGGGATGAACCATTGGGATATATTACTATAAAACAGCTTAACAAAGCCCACCACCACAATAATAGCCCAGTGCAAGGAAATTTTTGTTGAATCACTGCAAATTAACTGCAGTACAACCGCACTGTTTCTGGGATGCTTGAACACTTTTGTATGCTCACATTTATACAGGTTTGAATGTATGTAGCAGAGACAAAGTAAGTGCAGCACCAGAGAGGACAATCACTTTCCTGAAAGTTACTGATCACCCAGGGCTCACTACACCAGAACTTGTCCATTCAGCAGAGCATTGTAAAACATGCTTATCCAAACTCACAGATGTACTCAATGAGTTTTGAATGTATACTCCTGGACATATCAAACTGCTGCTGGTTTATAGTAACTAGTTCTACTGTCTTTGGACTCTGTAAGGGTCTTTTAGTTAATTCTGTATCTCCAAGCAGAGACTCTGAGTGGTTGTCTGCAGTTAATTTCATCAAGGATGTCATTAGTTCTCAAAATTACTGACCTTTTTTTTTTTTTTTTTTCTCTGTTTTGTTGCTTCTTCACTAGGGATGTGAGTTAATTGAGACCATGGATCAGGACCTCACAGATTTCACCAAGTGCCTTCAAATACTCCAGAAAAAGATAGAGAAAAAGGGCCTCCAGGTAAAAACAACACATCTTTTTTCTCAGTATCTTAGTAATTCTCCCTTTCTCACTGTATTTAGGTTTATCTTTCAAGTTTGCACTGAAATGAAACTATTTTCAGTAGCCTTGATATTCTGCAGTTTTGCCATAATTTACTGCACACATTGTAAGCATTGATGCTTCTGCTAAAAGGAATTACAAAGTGTGTCAATGAACAAGTGTTAACTTTCTTAAAAGGCAGCTTGTATTGATTTCTGTTAATGAACTACCCAAAGTGCAGAAGGCGGTTGTGGCTGGTTGTTCAAAGCAAGAGTCCCACTTCGGCATGTAAATATATTTTCAAGTCTTGGCACACTAAGCCTTGATGTTCACCCCCTTTCTCTCCTCTTTCAAAGGTGAAATGGAGAGGGAAAATCCTATCCTACCAACACTACAAGTGGTAAACAGTACTTCCTTCTGCAAAATGTTCCTCTGGAATGAAAGGCAGACTTTGCAGAGCAACCAGTGCACTAAACATAAAAGAAGCCATATGGAGTTGTCCAGCTCTTTTCATTGGAAAGGCAAGGGAGACAACATTCCCCCTCCTCTTCCACAGTTTGATATCAGAGGCCTGCTTGTTTTGTCTCTGAGATGCACAGTTAAAATTCCTTGGGAATTTCAAATATGATGTGTCGGCGGCAGATGAGCTCTTGGGATTGTTGCCCTTTCCTCCCCATGGAACAATCATTCATAAGAGCTGACCCCTCTCCTCTGCTCTTCATGTATGAGTGAAGAAAGCGAGCAGCTGTTGTCTCCTTTACCCAAAGTAAGAACAAGACGTGTGTAAGAAAATTAAAACAATAACACAACATGGAAAGAGACATGTAAACCTCTTTTCCCATTTTCATTGTAGCAGGATGAGAAAGTTGCCTGATTTCCTGATCACCGTACTCCAACAAAGAAGCAAGGGATTGAAATGCCCATATCCTTCTCTCCTTCTTCCTCCTCACTCCAGGCTGATAAAAAATTCATCAATTTTTGCTTAAGCTGTTTTAAAACTGCTTGTTCTTCTAGAGACAGTAAATGTCCATGAGACCCTTTGGAGTGCTATCACACAGTGCCCATCTGCAGTTGCATCTCAATACAACACTGTTGTTCATCAGGGTTTTTCTTCCTCATCAGTATAGACAGAGATGGGATGGTTTCACCATACACTTCTCTTACTCTCTCTCTGTGAGCCAGGAAACTCTTTATAAAACAGTTTCTTTTCTATCCCCCTATAACTTATCATCACAAGGGCTCAGAGGAGTGTCTTTCCATCTAGGACAGGAATGGTAATGAGTGCCATTGGAACAGATGAGCCACCTATGCCTAGGATTTGTTTTTAATTTGTCAAGTAAGGTGCTCTCCTCTTAATAGAAATGCCCTTACAATGAAGAACTTAAATGTTTCCTGGATTCATTCATTGTCCAATCCCAGCTATTGCTAGGGAGGGATTTTTTTAATCTATTACAAGAGGTGTTATGATGAGTAGTCAATGTGTGGTTAAAATAAGAGCACTGGGAACATGACAGCTACAGCAGGTGTGTTTAAACAATAAGTAGTCTATTTGTAAAAGCTGGAGTTCTGTGATCACTCTCACAGTAAAGCCATGTTTAGTTGGCTAAGGGATACCACGTTGTAACCTTGGAGGATATTTTGTAAAGTACAAGCCTGAGTGTAATTCCAATAATTGTGTAGTGTTCATGCCAATGCACTAAACCTAAGATTTCAGTTCAGTTACAATTGTATGCTGTTACATGTTAAAGGTGTGCTTTAAGTAAAATCTGAGTTTTTCAGAGGTGCAAGAAGTAACACAGATAGATTTTCTAAAACTAAGCACCATGTTCATTAAATGCTAGCTACTTCTTGTTTGCTGTGCCTGTTCCATAAAACATAAGATGCTATCTTATTCATGCACACTGGATAAAGTATAATGCATTTCTGCTATCGGTCTTCTGTATTCTCTGACTCAGGAATTTGAAGAAGTCATTGACTCCACTTAGGGAGCTAAACTGTGAAACTTAAACAAATGTAAGACAAAACTGTATCACAACTCTATAAATAATTAGTTCAGTTTCTAATTTTCCCTTTGTTCAGACGCATTGGATATAATTCTTTAGTAGGAGGTTTGGCGGTTCTTCAGAATGTCCTGGTAATGCAGAGAGTAGCTTGATGTCTGGTCCCCATGTGACACAGAGATTCTGAGTGCTTGCAAAATACAGTGGCCTTGGTTTACAAATGCAACCTCTTGGATCTTCTGAAACTCTAGCCTCTTTAAATACCTAAACTTGCACTTAATTTAGGTCTCTTTATGGGTAACATTCTGCCATAGAAAATGTCAAGGGGTAAGACAGCAGACTGTTCCAGCCATAGAACTAAAATCTTTGAGGAGAATGCAAATTTTTTCAGCAAAGAAAGCTGCCATAGAATTCTGTGGTCACCTGAGAGGTACACACAGCTGAGAAGAAAA
The DNA here is from genome assembly GCA_024734555.1 of Trochalopteron elliotii. Lineage (NCBI taxonomy): Eukaryota > Metazoa > Chordata > Aves > Passeriformes > Leiothrichidae > Trochalopteron > Trochalopteron elliotii. Next base: position 384,960 of record JANPWX010000135.1, on the reverse strand, counting down.
GGAGGTCCGGGGTCTGAAAATCAGAAGTGGATAAAGAAGGGGTTCTTCATCTGCATTTGTGTTTTTTCACCTCAAGGACAAAAGTCATGTCACAAAAGGCACGTCACAAAGTAGAGATCTTTTCCTTCTGTAAAATATCATAAAAGCTTTCCTTTTAACTGAGAGTATTAACTAGGTGGAATATGTCTTTCTGGTGCCAGAAAAAATATATTTGTCTCCAGTTCTGATTTTTTTCCCACTCTATCTAAAGCACTTGTCAAAGAGGAATAAGACAAAGAGACACTACAAATTTGTTTTCCCATGCTTTATAGTTGACATTACGAAACAAAGATAGTATCTCTCCAATATCTTTAAAAAATTGATGCCACAGTCATGCTGTGTTGGCTGCTATTTCTGGGTAGCAATACGTTAGGCTGGAAAGTTAATTGCATTCAATGTGTACCGTGGATCCACAATCGCATGAGGTTGTTTGTGTGGATGAAATCCGAGTGTGAGTGGCTAAGGTATTTAAAATAGGTGTCCCTCCATTGGTCAGAGAATAAGTTAGCATTTATCTGCTATACTGAATGGATAAAATTTCTGCTCTGATTTGTCAGTCACCTCTAGAGAAGTTCTATGTCATGGAGGTTTTTGAGCTCACTTGAACATATGCAGGCAATATTTTGTTCCAAAGGGATTAAGTTTGTGTAATTTACTTTCCATGTCTCTGTGCCTTTATCCTCCTCCTTTTCTTTTTTCCTGCTCATCCAAGTAGCTTTTGAACAAATTGTAACAACCATGTCAAGCAACTTTCTTGGAGCTCAGCTGAGAGAGAATGCAGGTGAGGTAGACACTCAGTGCCCCTACTTGTAAAGAAGGATGCAAAAAAAGGTAGCTTAGATTTTTACTGGTAGTTAGTTTGAGAAGAGCCTTAGAAATGTCTTTACCACAAGGAAATATGCAGCTAGAGTTGATGGTCATCTGAGATACAAATCTGGGAGAAAAAGTACCTCAATACTTTCACTTCTTGTTCAGTATAAAGATAGGTAACTCTGTCTTCTGGAATAATTAGCCAAATTCATGACTGCTTTTTCCTTATTTTTCAAATAAACACTCTTAGAATAGTTTCTGAATCCTGAGGGTAATTAATTTCTGATTTACACTGCATATTTTGGTTGCATAGCCAAGTCATGCAGAAAGGAGTATTGCAGTTATTTTGTGAGATCTAAGTCACCTAATGATATGTATTTATAATTACATACTGCAGTGAATTTTAGAAAAAAGCAGTACCCTTTATATGTGCAAGCTAGAATCAGTCTTAATCTTCCCTCTCCACAGTCCTCATTCATTTGTGAATTACATTCTATTGGATGAGTGAAGCAATGAAGTACCACCAAGAGAATCTGACTCCTGAAGTTTCTTTCAAACCTAAAGGCTGTTAGATATTTCTCTTTCTGCATGACTGTGAGTATGCATGCACACACATGCACGTGCAAGTATGTATATAAACGCACACCTTTTCTGGCTTTGTTCCTTCCTGGCCCTAATTGGTGCTTTTTAAATGTCTTAATAACTCTGTCTTTATTGCTGCTGTGTGTGTCTTGCACATTGTTTATGGTCTATTAGGTGTGCACATTTTGCTTTACTGCTTTAATCACTATTTTATTCATTCTGTAGTTGTGTGAGTACTTTCCTTTCTTCATTACAAGACCTTCAAATAAACTTATTTCTGTCTGATACTACTTTCTGTTCTTAATTTTCTCTCTTCTTAACTTAACTTAGCTATTCCAAGAAACCAACTGAACTGGCAAAATGATAGGCAAGCTTACAATATCTCTTATTTAGGGATCAACAGATCTTGCATTAGAAGTGTGTTTGCTATTATCTTCGATTTGCAGATTGGAAAGCAGAAGTACAGAAGCAATTTGTCCACAGTCTACCAGGATGCTAGTGGTATAGTTTGGAATGATCCTCCAATTCCCAATATTCATCAAATGCTCTTTCAATAATAGCATCTCTGGTCCCACTCAGCTTGTAGCTGCTCATGCCAGTGAGAACTGAAAGTGTGTTTATCAATTTTGCAGCTCCAAGAATACTCTTAATATAAAGATAGATTTAAGCCATTATCTTTATCTCAGAGTTACAAACTGTGCTTTCCTTAACTGTTTCATCTAAAATACCATTTAGTCTTAAAACTAAGCTCTGGGACTTTTCATTTAGCTTTATTATCTTTTCTGCTTAAAAAAAAGTTAAAGCAGCTCATTTGGTTATATGGGCTGAAGATATAAAAAATGAGTTTTATTGAAACCTACATGCCTTTTAGTGTTTTAATGTTAGTGTGTTTAAATTGATAAAAGCACCAGTGTCAATATGAAAAAGGGAAAATATCCAAACCAACTAAAAACCCTTGGCAATAAAGGGATACTCTACTAACATTTCCATTTTAAAATTACACTTCAGAGGTTCAATCAGTCAGCAGTCTAGTGTATTAACTCTTTCAAGTGAATGCAAGCATTCTTCCCTTTGTACTTTTAAAAGTCAAATCAGTCCACTTTCTTTTATGTTGAGCAAGGCTAAACAAGTTAGTGAAGTCCTGTGTTTATAAAGTTCCAGAGAGAAGCCATGTATCATGTTCATGTATCACCTTCAGCTGGGCTGTGTTTCCTAAGCCCTCTCTGGTTTGTCTTTATATAAGAAAAAAAACCCTGAAGGAAAACCCAAAGTACCCTAAAACAAAATTCAAAAGATACTTTCAAAGAGAGTAATTTTTTTTACATAAAGATGAGTCCCACAGAGAAAGGGTATAATTATTGCAGATACTGAGCTCTGTTTGACTTAGTTTTGGTTTTGTCTATCAGTTGAGGCTTATTATTAAAAAGTACTGCTATACTTTTTTTAGCAGCAAATAAATTGGTTTAATTTCCTGGCTAAATCATAATTTTGCTGCTCATGTTGGTAGTTGGTAATTTCAAGATAGAACACTATTTATTTTCATTTCTGAAGACTTTAAGGTATCCGGAAAAGTAGTGGGAATGGCTCTTAAAGCAAAGCCTAGAAATGAGGATAGTCTGTTACCAGGATTTGAGAACAGGGAGGTTACTAAATACCAAAATGGTGGGGAGAGGCAGATTGGAAAAATCCCAAAGCTGACATGGAGCTGAAACGTGAAGCTTTTATAAGAATCACAGAGTGGTTTGGATTAGAAGGGACCTTAAGGATCGTTTAGTTCCAGCCAACAGCCACAGGCAGGGGCACCTTCAGCTAGACCAGAATGCTCAGTGCCCCATCCAGCCGGGCCTGGAACACTTCCAAGGATGGGGCATCCATAACTTCTCCCTGGAACCAGTTCCAGTGCTTCACCACTGGACCTGAAGGACCATAAGGACACTGAAGCTTATGGATTTATCTCCAAATCCTGCATAGAAGGAAGGGCTGAGAATAAACCTGTTCAGTTTTGGTGGCACTACTGAGTTTTTCTTCTTAATGCTTCACAGAAGGAGAATAAAAATGCAAATGAGATATATTTTAGGGGAAGTTAAATATGTGTAATGAAAAGGTTCTTATTCTGTCAAGTGCTGCATGAAAAGATTTTTCATGAGTTATTAATAGCAATCTTCATAAACCTTTCCTGTCCAAAAGAAACAAATGGATCTAAAGTGTTTCCTGTTAATTCCCACTCCTAAAATATGGAATTTCATAATACTTTTCAACAGGAGTAAATCCCTCCTGTAGGGTGTTCAGGCATATCCTTGAGGACTATTTTAACTCTTAAGGTCCACATCTACCTTCAAGGAGTGCAGTATCTAATCCATCTTTCCTACTGCTGAATTATTTTAATGCTTCCCATTGTAAAGGAATGGCAAAATGTATTTCTTACAATACAAGATATCAGAACTTGCCAGTTCCCAAAGAGAAGCCCTAATATCATGTAAGGTGTCTTCCTGTTCCACTACAGCTGTGAGCATCAAGACACACTGAGTATCTTTGCCGTCAAATAATTTTATGCAATATGCGTGTCTGCAAGAACAGAGTGTATCACATACCAAGAAATTTTCTTACGTAATCCTTGTATGCTCTACTGGGACTTGGACCTATGATGATAATTTTCTTTTAAGACACAAACAGGGCAGGGATTCTGGAGAGCACATTGATTTCAGTTTGTTTAAAAAAGTTAAATCCCATATCAGGCTTTGGGGAGAGGAAGAGCAAGGGAAGAAATACTGTTTATTTAGGCAGTTCAAGGGATTTGAGAGATCAAGGATATGCTCATTAACAGGACTGCAGAAGCTAATAAGGAAGCTAGCAACTGTTCTCTCAACTTAGTCAAAGGCTAAATATATTTGGAGCAGAAAGCGTGAGGTTACTACAGGCAATGTACTGTTCCCTTTGCAACCACCAATTTTGCTCTGTTTGTAACTTTATCATAGGAGATGTGATTCTCCTCCTCCTTTCAGCCCCTTCTGCTTTGCAGGAGCGCAGCTTCCCTGAGAGCAGCTATTGCTGCTGTAACTGCCCCCATGCTGGGAAAGTGCTTGGGCTGCAAGGACATATCATTATCCTCAGAAGACTGTCATGCAGTCATGCTTGCATTGACACAGTCTTGGATGTGGATATTGTAGTGGGAGATCTTGAACAGCCATATCTTCTGACACATGATTTTCTTTTGCAGTTCAAGGACTGAGAGCTCAGTTTGTTGCCTGAGATTTTCATGAATATATTGAGTTTGGGTTTTTGCTTTTTTTTCTTGACACATGAATATGGTGGTGTTATGAAATCTCCCATAAGCTACAACTGTTTTTATTAAATTCTGTTTAGTTAATGGAATGTAAATTTATTGTTAGCATATTAAGAAATTTGAGCTAGTATGATAAATTTTAACTGCAGATTATAATAGAGCATTTTTTACATCTCAGATATGGTTTCTTCTTACTAAATCGAGATGCCTGTCAAGAATTCAGTGTTTTTGGCTGTTGTAGGGATAGTTTCATAAAAACTTCTGGCAGTTTTCTACATCCCTGAGTGTAAGAAACACTGGCTTTAGAGAGCACACTTTCATAAGCTCATGAGCTGCAGTGATGTGGTCCTTAAAGCAGAAGGTGAATCAGTCACAAATTAACTTCTCCTGTGGCTTCTTTTTTTATCCTATTGAAAGAAACTTACTTAACCTAAGTAGTGTATATAAGAATGCTTACTTACTGGTTTTGAGTTGTTTAGGGTTTTTTTGCCATGCCGTATTCCCTCTTTTTGTAGTGTTGTATGGCCTTTGAACAGCTAAGAGAAACAATGAAATTGTGATATTGGTAAAAGCTTTTGAAGTGTTGGAGGCTCTTCCTCTTTTTTTCTTTTCCTTACCTAGAGAGGAGTATTGGGGCAGATGGGAGAAGAAGGTATTAAGACCATTGGAAAGTAAAAGTGTGTGGCTGGTGCTACACACAAATGTTTTAACCTGTAGTCCTGAGGTGTCATTGGTTTCTGCAGTCCTTTGGCTTTTCCTGACATTTAACTCTGCACCTCTTTGCTGATACCAATGCTGTTCAAGAAGGGGCAGAGAAGAGTAGAGTAATTTAACTCTAAACAAATGTTGAGAAAATGAGGCAACCTGGTAACATATGAAAGGCCCCTACAGTATTCCCACAGAAAAAAAAAGGCAGTAGCACAAGCTCAAAAAAGTAGGGACTGAAGGGTCTTCACAGGCTTTGCTAGTTTTGATGCTCATGCTATTCCTTATTAAACCACCTACCTTTTACTTCGATGCAGACAGGGGATGGTCTCTCCAACTTGCCTAAAGAACCCATTGGTTTTTCTTTTAAACAACTGAACAACTAAGTACTGAACAATTAAAGCTCAATATTTTCTGCAAATTAAATGTGAACATAAAATGTTTACAGCTTCACAAGGGCCTCCAGTTTAAGAAATCATGCTTCATTTCTTTTTAAGTGTGTGGCTAAATTTATACGGTCTGGAGGACAGTGTAGAAAAATAAAATACATTCTGTAATTACTCAGGCTGTGTTTAACTTACCTGCTATAAATACTGAACCTACACTGAAAAGGAAAATTGACATCCAGATCATAATGTACTTCCTTCAGTATAAAAATACATCCAGCTTCTTTGAAGCAAATGTATAAATTCAAGATTTCTTTATGCAAGTCTGCACTCCCTTAGAAAAAAAAGTAATTGTGTACTGCCCAGGTATTCAGTGAAATCACTCAAAAGAGGAACCATTCACAGAATAAGGCCTGAGAGACATAGGAAAAATTTTCCATCTTTAGTTTCAGGTCTTATGTCTGTCCCTGGAGAATAATAGGACAGGCTATTATCCCCCTGTTCATCATGAAGATTAATGTTCAGACCAGCTGAAAATATCACTGTTCTGTTGGGACCTATTGGGAGATCTTCAGACTTGTGTGAACCCAAGTTTAAACATTTTAAATAGCGGAGCTAATGCCTCGCCCTAGCTGGGCACAAGTGCCTCAGGCTGTTATGTCCTCTGTGATGCTTCTGCGGGAGAGTGAAGGTCCTCCAAAGCTCTGCCTTACTTGTGAGGTCTTCTATACAGACTTCACTGCTAAATGTTACAATGGGAAAGTGCCTCGGTTGTTACTCTTAACTCAGATTAAACAAACAAACAAAAAAATGTTTGTGTGTATATAGAAATATATATAAAATGGAAATTGAGATTCTGTAAGTTTCTGTATTTTGTGTGGAATGTTTCCCCTTAAAAATCTATGATTTTTTCCTTAAAATTTGACACCTAAACTTAATATGACAAAATTGAACACAAAACCAGGCGGAAAGTTGGTTTTAAAGACACACCTGGTCTAGGACGTCACAGGTAAAGGCTTTAACTCTCAGTAGTGTTAAGTCAGCATTCCCTGTTCATAGGGATGTGGGTGCCTGTGGGCAGCTGGCAGAGTGTCTCATATGGGCACCCTTGGCTACAGATATTCTACCCTGTTGCCTCACAATATCACTGGTTTTTTAGCTTCCTTTTTGGGCTTTCCAAGGGCCCTGGATCAGCATCTGTGCAGGAGCTGAAACAAAGTCAGATTAAGTTGTGGTGGGAAAGGAAATACACATCTTGTCTTCATCTCAACCTTCTAGGGAAACAGGCACAGTAGTGAGCTCTCAGGTCTGTGTACCCAGGTGCTGGTGGAATGCACGGGTGTCCATGAGGAGAGGCACAGCTGAGCCCCTCAGCCTAGGCAGGGAAGGGTGAGGGGAAAAGGGGGAAAAACAGCCGTGTCAGCCCCAAGGGGCGAGCAGAAGAAGGGGCTCCAGCCTCCAGATTCCCCTGGAGAACCCTGGGCAGAGCAGGTGGGTCTCTCCAGAGGGAGCTGCAACCTGTGCAGGGGAGCCCATGCTGGAGCAGGTATCCGCCCATGGAGCACCATGGTGGAACAAATATCCATACTGCAGGCAGTGGAGGACCCTGTGCCAGAGCAGGCAGATGTGCCCTGAAGGAAGCTGCAGGCTTGAAGACAAACGCTCACAGGAGCAGGCTTCTGGCAGGAGTCAGCACGTGGGGGACCCACAGCAGAGGAGTTTGTTCCTGTAGGGCTGGATTCTGTGGAGAGAACCCCAAATTGTAGCAGAACATGGTAAGGAAGGAGCAGCAGAGAGGAGCTGGTATGAATTGACCACAGTCCCCTGTTTCCCTGTGCCACTCAGGGGAATGGTGAGATAGAGGAGTGAGGAAGGGGGTGAAGTTGGGCCTGTAAAAAACATGAGTGATGGAAAGATGAGTTTAGTTTTATAATTTTTTTTGCTCTCTAACTTGATTTTTAATTGGCAATAAATTAAATTAATTTTCCCCAAGTCAAGTCTGTTTTGCCTGTGATGGTAATTGATAATTAACAATCTCCCTGTCCTTGTCCCGACCCATGAGCTTTCTCATCTCATTTTCTCCCGCTGTCCTGTTGAGCAGAGGGAGTGAGAGAGGCTGGGTGAATGCCTGGCAGCCAGGTGGGATTAACCCACCACAAAACCATAAGGGAAATCAAAGGGAAGTTGTCAGGGCTCATGAAGATGTGCAGAGGTACACATACTCTCACTGATACAGGATATATATCATGTTTGTGGGCCAGCAGGCAGAATTTACAGTGTCTGTTCCATCAGATCCTGAGTAGCCAGGGACCCTCCTGTATAACACTCTGCCAAGCAGGCTGCAGGAGGAGCCACAGTCCGGGAAGGCTCTCTGTTTGAACCATGCTCTGTATCCTTTGGGGAAAGAATAGAGGCTTTGAAGGGGGACTCTTTGCAACAAAGAGCCTCTTCTCTGTGCAGTGTCCTTCCCACCTGCTGGTGCTACAGGACTGGGTTAACCTCCAGCACAGGCTGCAGGCTGGCTCTTGTTGAGGGGTGTGGGATCTGCAGGGGGTGAGGCATCAGCACAGGGGGTGGGAGCCCTGCTGGATGAGAAGCAGTGAGTTGTACTTGTGTTGCCCTGCTCATCTTGTGACAACATGGAAATGTATTGGAGGGAGAAATGTATTGGAGGGAGAAATGTATTGGAGGGAGAAATGTATTGGAGGGAGAGGGAGGTAGGATACCATGGTAAAGACTGACAGCCAGAGTTAAGAGAAATGTGGGATACAAAGCTCACAAATCTTCTCTTGAAGATTTTTTTCCTTCCTTGAATTGTTCATTGATGAGAGTTTGTAGTTGGTTTGCATTTTCTTATTTTAACTCCTGGAGGCAGTATTCAGAACGATTAAAAGCACGTGCCAAACACAGCTTTTGGCGCTGGATGCAAGTGGCTGTTAGATCATTGAAGATATTTGCTAAACCATTTTAATCTTTCAGTATAATCTTTCAAGGGCCTTTTGTATTGCTCCTACAAATCCAGGTCTTCCTTTCTTAGGGATATGACAGTTTAGTTACTGATTTCACACTTCCGTAATGGTGATACCACAGTGCACACTGTATAGTTCAGTAGCTCAGTTATGGGAAAAGAAAGGTTAGCTTGTGAACGTTTTTTCATATTGTTTTAGAAGATGAGAAGATTTTATGATTTTTCAGAAGACGAGTGATTGATAGTCCTGGAATCCTTGTTCATTCACAAAATAAATGTGTCTGGATCAAAGCCAGCATACATTTTCCTCCAATGCATCAATAAACAGATTGCTTGAAGAGTTCTAGTGCTTTTACCTGTTCAGAACGGCGTGGTGACAGTCAGGAGTGCAGACAAACCCTTCACACAGAAAATCTTAGGTGGTAAGGAATTCCAGTGACCCTGATTTTACACGTAGAAAGAATTGTAGAATTTTGCTGCAGCTGACCAGCAGTAGCAGAGCAGGAGTTGTTGGTGTCCCCTCTCTACCTCAGGCACAGTGAGCATTGTTTGACCAAGGTCATACAAATATTCAGCACAAAAGCAGGAAGTCAAATTCAGACTGCTTGGGATCCAGCAGTTCACAAGGATTTTGTCTATTAGGTTTCTTTATGTAATAAAGAATTAAGTCAATGGTTATGAAGTTTATGTTGCACAACTAATGCTAGATTATGTTACGTACACTGTGAGACATTCCATTTTCCTGCAAGAGAGGGCAAAGCCAAAGCTTCATTTTTTGAGATGGAACAGTTATTCAACCAGAGATGTAAACACAAGTCAATAGTAAAACTAATCTTAAAATTTTTCTAGCAGCTCAAGTCTATTTCTTGGTTTTGAGATTATTTTTCTCATTTCCATCTTACCATCATAAATGTTTCTTTGCTTTAAACAGACAAATGCAATCTGTTTGCATACTTATTGTCAGTACCAGAGAGAATTAACCTCTTATTTGAAATGAAAAGCATTACCAGTAGAGAAAGCACTTGGGTGAAACTATAAGAAAGTGACGATAAAAAGGAAGAAATGTTTTGTGAGGAAGCTGGAACAATATAATATATAGATTAGTGGAATCAGTGAGGTGAGGGTGAAGCTGATTGAAGGTTATCATCTCAGGTGCACAGACAGGATGGCAGCCTTTGACTGAGAGCTCTTGTTCCCAAGAAGAGTCAGATGGCTGAAGCAACAAGAAAATTCTAGCTAAAGTAAAGAGGATTCTACTTGAGCAAAGTTCAGATGCTGCTGTGTGGTTCAGCATCTCATTTCTGCAGAAATGAATGTCATACATTTTATGTAGAACACTGAGCTAGGGAGCCAGTATAATCAACTCAAGTGGACAATATCTTGCTACATATTTAACATTGGATTGTGGGATTTTAGTAGTCCATTAAATTTACATTGCAATTTTGAGGGTGATATTAAAAAAATACTTAATTGGCCAGCACTAGAGCTCTGACACAGCTATGGGCAAATGAGTTAAAATCTACTCTGATGCATTTGTTACCAAGGGAGGTGCTTGGTGTGTTTTAAAGTCTTTGGTACCAAAGCTGAGGCAAAGACCAGAAAATAATTTAAACCACATCCTCAGCTGACAAATTGCCTTATGAAGAAGAAAATGCTTTTCTTGTAAACTGGTCAAAATTGATGAAGTGCCAAACCAATAAAGCAAGAATAAATACACCATTCACACTACTACTTAATTGTTTGTTTTTCAACACAAGATACTTTTTTATATATATGTATATATATATTTCAGCATCTAGTAAACTTCCAACATACTGTGCATATTACTACAATAATTTTTTTGTCTATGTCATATTCCTTTAAAAATTAAATTAAATGAATAATCTTAGGAATTCTAGAAAATTAATAAAGGCTGTGGAAGATGAAAGGATTTCAGTGAAGTGAGAAGTTGCTAAAAACCCACTGTGTTCCAACCGGATATCTAACCTGTAATTGGTATACTTATATTTTGGATATTAGCAATGGATGGTCTCCATGATCTCAGAGGAAGGGGAGATTTAGTCATGACTCCAGAACTTTTACAACACCTTGATTACTTTTGCCTTCCTTTTTTCCTTTAGGGGAGGTCTTCTTTGAATTTGGTTCAGTGTTGCTGGCTGTTGTCAGTAAATTTGTTTCCTTTAATCTTCCCACCTCCCTGAGACTTAGGGATGTTTGTTCGCAAGTTGTCTGGCTAGAAGTGAACCTATGGAGAAGAAAGTCCTTTGAGTTGTCTGTCCTCTCCCTGGGGAGAGGATTTCTTATCAGAGATAATGAGCATGGTTTTGAAAAGAGTGGGCATCATTTGCTGTCAATTTGAGCTCTGGACTTCACTCTTATATGTCATGGTGATGCTGACATTGCAAAGCTATGTGTTGCACTCTTTTTACCCACTCCAGGCAGTTCCCAGCTTCCTGTGTCCTTAAATACCTATTCCTCAGTCATGAAGTGAAAATCTTCTTTGTATTTAACCCATTTATACTAGAAATAAAAATGTCAGCTGGACCAGCTTTCACAATGTTAGCAAGTCTGCAAAGAGTTTACAGCAGGTTGTCCATTTCAGCAATCTCTGTGAGAGTGGAAGCAGGTACCTGAGCAACTTCAGTCTTACGTGGTGAGAGCCTCAGCTTCCCTTGGTTACTGCACCCTCTAAGTTACAGTTTGCAGGAGAAGGAAAAAATACATCCCCGAACTGCCAGCACAAAGTCTTGCTGGATGCTTTCCTTCTCCTTTTAACTGCCCTGCTCTTTGACAGTGACTTCTAAAACTTTCTCAAGACATACTAATGTATGGGTGTATCTTTCAAAGATGACTGGATCCTACCCTTAGATCTTCAGCTGTTTCTAAGTTAAAGCTTGATAGCCTTTAAAGATGCTGTGCATTTAATTCAGGTTATAGATATTTGAAGAGAATATGCCTGCAATGATCTAAGCTGTTCTCTGTAGTTATTTGTGATTTTATGTCCTTTTTTCAGGAAATGTATGACACAGTGTGAAAACAAATTGTGTAAGGGGCCTGGTGATAGGACATTTAAGTGAAGCATGTACATTTCAATTGAAGTACAGCGTGTTAGTCAAATGTTGCCTGCTGGGCTCGTTAGCAGTAACAGGATTAATTCTGGCCTGTGGTATGCAGGAAATCATAATGCAAAAATGAATGGCCTTTCCTCTCTGTAGCACAGAAATATCTAAATTCTACCAGTCCTTGGGTATTCATTTTGTCTTAGGTTCTGGAATGACAAAGAGTTGTGTACATGATTTCCTGGCACATATATTTTCTTAAGTTCTTGGCAGAGTGACAGGAGCAGTGATTGCAGGGAAGGAACTGATTGTTTTGATAGTTTGTGATTTTTGTGTTGTGTTTTTGTTTTTTTTTAACAGAGGTGATAGCTTTAGGATGAAAAGGTTCACTTAGCCTCTCTGTGTTTTTTAATAAGCAATGTGTGAATACCTAGACCTTCAAATAAAGGCTCTAAAAGTCTACAATGTCTGGATGTCACTTCTGCCAAGATTATCCAGTGAAAGGTGGTACTATAAACTGTCATAGAAGTGCAGAATTTTAGCTTTTCTCTCTGTCTGTACCTCTCATACTCCAGCTGGGTTTGTTTGCATACCTGTCACATACTTGTGTTTTTCATTTTCACAATCCATGCAAACCCTAAATAATAGATACATTCCTTTTCAGGTATCTTTGTTATCCTCCTCCCAACACACCTCAACCCCATACCTCTGGTTTCTGAATGCCCTTTCAATGTGTCTATTGCATCCTATATTGGTTTTATTTTCTTCCTTTTTGGTAACCAATCAACAAGACTGCACTGTTGCAACTGAATAAAGAGTAGGACTTTGAGCAGGATTCTGTATTAGTTGAAAATATAACAAGTTGGGAGGTTTTGCTACATTTTTTTTTCAACTTGCAGTGCTCTGGCAGTCTCTACCACAGAACTCTGCAGTTCTGTGCATTTCATTGCTTGAGCTGGGTACTGTACTTCATGGGAAACACATATGTGATAATAACAAAGAAGGATTTACAGGAGGAAGAAGACACATTTAGAATGTTATTGCATCATTTCAGTTCCAAGTCAAAGGAACTCTGTATTTCCCTCATTCTTACCTTTTATATTGGTACCAATCATCAAAGCCAAAACAAACAAGTTTGTGTATGGTGAGATATATATAGACCAAGAAACTATACAGTAGTTACTTGGCTTGAAGATTAATCTAGGTTAATATTAGAGCTTCAGTCCCATTGCTTAGAGGAAAAACAACATACATGTGAATCCTGATCCTTTGTCAATATGCCAGAACCTTAAATCGATAAGAATTACCTTAAGTTCACTGTGGTTCCAGGTTAGTATAGCTGATTTTTGCCATGGCTGTTCTTGGGGAAGGAGGGGAGCATTTTAGTGCTGGTTGTCTGGTAGGGAACTAATGGGTGTTGGTGGGTCTTATTAGTCATGTTATTTTCAGAGAATTGATCCACCCTTTTAACTCATAGTCATCACCAGTCAAACAAAAGCAGTTTGTTTTAAAGTGGAATCAATAAAAGGGAAAACATATAATGGTATGGTTTAGCTGGGAACAAATGCCTTTTACCTTTTGCTATTTTGTCTTCTGTTTAAGGGTAGTTTTTCTTACCATTCATATTCTCTTGGTTGTACATTTGGTCTCTGTGATGTAATCTGCACAGAAAATACATGCTGTCAGCAGTACAAGGATAGGGTTTTTTGTTTCAGTGTTTGCTGCTAGTGCAATGTGTTATATTGATCTGCTCTGGCCTCTGAAGAATTTTCCAGGTGCTATTGAGAAAGATGGTATATCTCTTCAAGACCTTAATTTTCATGCAAAACAACATTCAACAGAATCATAAAGCTCTAGACCTGGTAATAAAAATAGAAGCTGATGCTATTAATACATCATTCCATATACACAGAGCACCATTATGTGGCTCTTGGGTTGAGTAAAATTTCATGTAATCACAGAAACCATAGACTTAAGCCCTGTAAAGCTGGAAACTTAACCAGATGGCCATTGTCAAAGCAGCTTCTAAAGACTCCAGAGCTTCAATGTCTTAGGGTCCTAGATATGACTTAGTGTTAGCTTTTTAAAATACAATTACTGAACATAACTGATCTACATAATGGAAGTAATAATCATAATAATACTTTGCACTCAGTGACCTTTTATTTAAGGACCCAAAAGCTCTTAACCAAGCCTTATGAATACTCCCTTTCTGCTTATAGGAAATAAAGTGTTCAGAGTCTGGAACACCTGTGTGAGAGAATTGAGCAGGAGCAGTCCAACTCTGGCATATTGCAAGCAGTCAGGTGGTGTTTTCTGTGTGACTGGCACTGGAGACTGTTCCTGTGACTGTCTGTCCCTGACAGCTGGGAGGTGATGTCCTGGTTGCTTGTTGCAGAACTTCCTATTTGGTAGTATTTTTATCCTGAGCAGGGCCAGCCTTTGAGTGGTGTTGCTTGTACATTGAAATGCTGTGTGGCAGGAATGAGAATGACACATAATGGCCTAACCTGATATTTCCTTTATTTGCTCTGTGAACTGTGAGTATAATAATGAAATGATGTAAAGAGCTGGAGATTCTATGGCTTGGATATACCACACTTACCCAAGGAGCTTACATGTGCAGTGCTGTATCCTAGAATCTATATATTCTGGACAGACAGGTAAATACCTTCAAAAACTGGCCTGTATTTTAGGGAGAATGGTTATGTCCTTTTAAAAAGTGTGACATGTTGGCCATGGATTTATGGTGCTTTAAGACTCAGCTTAACAATCACATAATGGTATTTATCGGTAATGGGAGTAAATAACTGTATTTGACATTTGCTTTCTGTAGTCAGTAGGGTTTTTTCTTCTTTTTTTTTTTCCTCAAATTGATTTTATGGTGGATTTTCAGGGTCCAAAGATCATTCCTGAGAGTTCTCTTGGTGAATCGTTTTGTTCTGTCTTTTAGATCGATGTGATTGTGACTTTGGGTGGGCTTGGAGGACGCTTTGACCAGACAATGGCATCGGTGGAAACACTTTTTCATGCAACAAATATCACTCCTTCTCCAGTGATAGTTATCCAGGAATGCTCACTGATTTACCTGCTTCAACCTGTAAGTGTTGTGAAAAGTTACTTTGTAATAAAACTGACCTTCCACCCACCCTGACACCGCAGGTCTTTCACCATTAAATGTTCACTTTATCAGTTGTGTTCTGTAGGGTCAGAGATGAAATATAAAATACATTGCAGGCAAGTGGACACCAAATGATGGGCTCTGAATCCTACTTTGGAAAAGATTATGTTTAATTTGCTCACAATAGATTTGTTGAAAAGGGGGGAAACAAGAAAACCAGAAAGTATGAAAACTGAATAGGGTAAATATAGAATATTGATTATAAATGGGAAAAAAATAAAATTAAGCTTTTAAATTAGGTTCCAGTAAGTCTAAATTTAGCCCACACCCTTTTTGCATGCTGAGTAGCAATACAGATGTCTTCAAAAAGAGGAACCAAGAAGAGATGTAAGAAGATGTTATGAGGGAGTTCCTGACGTACACATCAGGCAGAGCTCCTATGCACTCCGAATGTTGCAGTTCATTATGACAGGAATCCATCTAGCATCAATGAGGGAATTTATTTAAGATGTGTTATTTCTGTGGTTTTTCAGATCTGTTATTGCATTTATTGATTCACAAAACAACACACACAAAATATCTCGCTGATCTGCTTCTGAGATTTAAATTAAAGGCAAATCTAAACATCAAACACTGTTCTCTAACAGGTGATTAATTTATTTTTTGGAAAATATGTTTTCCCCTTGGCAAGGTTTCTAAAAACTTAGCTAACTCTCCCAGTTTCTCTTGGAAAGCTTATCTATTAAAATAAGTAACATTCACAGGTAAATTTGACACAACCTTCACCAGATGTGCTTCATGGTAATTTGAGAAAAGCATTAATGAAGTTCTATGAGATTATAGATTCAAAGCCATGGGGGCAGGTGCTCTATTAACAATTTGAAGCACTGTGTCTGCAGGAAAGGTAGTGGGCACAGGAGCTCTTTTGCCAGTATGATGAGGAATTACTCTGATCATTAGTTGTGCAGCTAAATAGATGGAGGCAGCAGAGTGAGGGGGAAAGAGAAATAAAGGATAACTGCGGGCAAAATCTAAAAGTGAGGAGTAACTTGCTTGTAATTGATCTGTGAGTGCAGTACTTCACTGACCACTGTAAATTTCCTTTAGGGTATTTTTAAGAATATGTTGAAGAGCTGAAATAAGCTGGACAATTTCCAGTTTAACTTACAAAACTCTTGCTAAGACTGGAAAGATTTCTAATTATTTTCATTCATCTTTTCCATAAGCGGCTTTAAAATGACATGCCTAAGGATGCTTTCATGAGTCTTTCATGAATAATTAAACCCTTTACAACTTGAAAAAAAATCGTGATCTGTGCATTTTAGATAAAAATGGGAGGTTGCTAATTGTTTTGTTTGCTGGAAACTTCTTTGTTCTATTTTTAATAATGCCATACAGAAAGCATTTAATATATTTTTGTATATGGGCAGAGTTCCACAGGAAATTTCAGGCATATGTATGTTTCTAGCATACAGAAATAAGGCGCAGATATAGGGGCAGGCCATTTAAACAGTCTTAGTGCTAACTTTGACACAAAATTGCTTTTCATTGCTGGTTTAAACTTGTCACTGTTGGCATCTTCAGTCAACTGTTGTGGTACCTCCAGAAAATAACATTAATCCTGCATAATTGTTTTTCTTTTAAAAAGTAAGTAGTTGTTAAGCTGAGAGAAACAAGGATCCTAAGCTTGGAAGTACTCTCTTTTTTTTTTTTTTTTTTACCTTTTTTCTTTTTTTTTAATGGAGTTCAGCTTGATATTTTTCTCTTCCAAACAGCCACAATCATGACATTCTCTCTCTCATTTTCTTCCTCTTTCCTTTGTAATTTAAAATCAAGGTAGGAGGGAGTTTAACGCAGTGGGAGACCCACTGACTGTTCGAAATGCAAGTCTGGAAACTGTGCAATAAATGAAGCAAGGTTTTGAGATTCAAATGCTGATGCAAATGGTAAAGTTGAGAGCACGTTGCATTTTCTATAAATGTAGAGGGGAAACCTTTCTCTCTTGGGAAGAGGAATCTCATCTTTATTGGATTCTTTGGATAAAATACATGAGCAAAATATAATTATGGTTTTGCTTCCAAATAACACTTGCCTTTGGTTCAGTGTAGCTAGAGAGTGGTTCTCTGTCAAGTGTACCTAGGCAGAGTCTGAAATACTTGGATACAGCAGATAAACTGGTAATTCCTTATGACCCCTAGGAAGGATATCAAGGGGAGTAACAAGTTAAGCTGCTGAATTTATAATTACCAGTGCAGAAACTAAGAGGAGGATGGTGTGAGTAGATATCTAAGGCCACCAAAAATATATTAATTGTTTGAAAGAGAGAGATTTCACATTGTTACAATGTTGGTGTGGAAGGTTATGGTAGAAGAAATACATCCTTATTTAACACACTTGTAAAGGGTCCACAGCATTGCAGGAAACATTATGGAATTGCTAAAAGTCTTCAGGGTTGTAGGAGGAAGACAGCAAGGGCAATGCCTCATTTGGGATCCAGTGCAGACTACCAGGCAAGGTGGACCAGGTAAACAAAGTGTTTTTTCATCATCTAATAACATTATCCAAGTATTGAATGTAAAAGTAATTAGAACTTTGAGTATTGAACATTTCTTGGGAAATAGATAGATAGACAGTATAAGTTTTTGAATTATATAGATAAAAATGTTTTGGCATGGAAAGCGAAGAAAACTACAAGGAAGTAAACTCTCTTATGTTCATTTCTGACCTTTAGGGATGAGCTCCTGTAAGGAAAAGAGAAAAAAGATGGGAATAATTACATCCCATAAATACCTGTCTCCATGATCTCTATGGAGAAACTGGGTGGGAGGCTGAAATGTAGATATATAGACTGTAAGTATGTAAATTTAGATAAATTAATACCAATATATGTCAAACCACTAAAAAATATTTAAGAAAAGAAAGCAGGCATGAAATGAGTTTCACCTATGGAAGGGCCCAGACAATGAGAACATAGTTTGTAGCTACAGAATTTATAAATTGACAGTGAAAGATTTTCTCTTGTCTGAATGGGAAAGGATAACTAATGACAAGCAGCCTAAATGAGCATGTTTGCTCAGTCTTCACTAAAGCAAAATATTCCTTTGAGCAGATAACCAACACAGTTAAAATCGGTGCCAAAGTCTGAAGAACTTAAATTGCTTCAGAAAAAAAAGCAAATAGAAGATTGAGCTGCCTTTGATTCTGCCAACTCCAAGGGCTGTTACTTTTTGTGTGCCATGCAACACTAATTAGGATAGGAGTCGGAAATAGGGAGGCTTTGTAAGAATTCTAAGATGTGATGCTTGTTGTGAAGCATTTTCTTATGTGATGATTGGAGTTTGAAATAAAAAGAAAAAAGAAAAAAATGTACCTGTGTACTGAATAGATGTCATATTTCATTCTGTACTGGGGGAGGGAGGAAAGCTTGAATTTTTAATAAGGAGTAATCAGTCTTTATAAGCAGGATATTTTATGCAAGAGTTCATACATTTTATGTTTGAAATTTGGTAATATCAATTACCATTAGACTGTACCCTGGCTGAAGAGCATAAAGCCCTTAGAGTCATGTTTATCATGCTAGCCATGCTCAATATGAATGGCTTAAGGTTTCACATACATACTTTCTCATTTTCTGGTTGTGTGCTTCTCAGGAGTACAGAAACATTAGCTTCTGTACACTGAGCATAAATTATCTTTTATCTGTGAGTTTTATGGCAGTTTGTAATACAAGGTAATAGGATTTATGACCAAGAAACGAGAAGATGTCCAAGAGTTAATGAGGCCTGTCTTTTACATATACTGTGCAGTTCAGTTTTCTCCACACAGGATTCCAGCCCTAGGATGTAGAGAAGAATTGCTGCCTACACATGAAAATCTGTTACAGCAGCATATTTTTGTCAGTAAACTAACTCTTTTGAAAGACTGTGTGAATACTTTGATAACCCTTTTTCTTGCACCCAGCTTTTCTTGTAAGTGCATGCCTGCCCTCCCTGTGCAAAATGATGAATAATTTAACATCGTAGGTAGTGGCCCAGCAGCTAAATGTGAGCAGTAAGAATCAGGAATCCCATCCCTTATTCTTGGCTCTTTACCACCATTTCCTTGAAGAGAAGTATATTGGGTAGTCTTTTGTCCCCACAGTCTCCTGGACTGTAAATTGGGTAAAACCCAGAGAAGTATATTGGGTAGTCTTTTGTTCCCACAGTCTCCTGGACTGTAAATTGGGTAAAACCCATGTCCTTCTCTGAATGGGTACTGTGAGGCTCGTTTGGTTATTTACAGAATGCCATTACATCCTCTGCTCTGCACTGGGCTGGAACGTAGTGTCATGGTAATAGTAACAACAGTATTAGCAAGGCCCTTAATTAACATAAATATTGCCTTACAGGAAGCTGTGCAGATAATTAGTTAGCATGGTCCTGAGCACAGTTTCAGTGGGAGCCAGCCATCCTTCTCGCAGATGGCGTCTGGGCACGCCTCGGGTCTAGCACGGGCCAGGAGCTGCTTCCGAAGCATTTGGAAGGGACTGCCCTGTCATGGGGCCAACAGAGAACTGCCACATGCATGTGGGCACTGCTGTGCAGCTTGGCTTGAGTTCCAGAGCTATTACCTGAACCGATTTACAGATGCAGACAGAGTGACTTGGCATGAAGATCTGCTCCTAGATGGAGACACTGCAGCAGATGTGAGAGAAGGCACAAAGACTGGAAACTTTGCAATTCTCTGAGCCAATGTTATTTGATTTGGTTTGTGTCCATGCTTGTAAAGTTTAATGGGAAGTTCAGGGTATATACCTTCATTTGTGAGTTTTTCTCTGGCAGACAGTTCATGAAATTTGCAGGAACCTCAAGAATGAGTTATCCGATCAGTTCTGTACCACCTCATACATGTAAGAAGCAGATCTGGCTTGCACTCAATGGAGAAAATCTTTAATGAACGTGTCTCCTATGGGGGATAATTTTGGCATCTGGAAATTTAATGTCTCCTTTTCCTAGATATGTATTTTTGATGGGTAAATTCAGTTTCAAAAAGATTGCAGTTGTAAAGGAAGGCATTTAAACATACATCTGATATTTAAACATGCATTTAGTACTTAGAGTGTTTATTGTCCTGAAAGCCTCTCTCTCCTGTTTGGTGTCTTCTCTCAAAGAGCACTATTGGAACTCAATTTCCTTGAGAAAGCAGTCAGTCTCTGTGCCTCAAGCTCCCTGTGGAATTCACAAATATACAACTTCCTTGTTCTTTGATAAATACCTCTTTTTGTGACTTTTTCAATGAGAAAGCCAGCCATTCAGCTGGACAGAGACACTGAAATGTCAAAAATATTATCTGAGGAAAAGTCTTAATCCAACTTTTCTCTGGGAACCTAAATTCTTTACAGAAAACCTTGCGGAAACAGGTTTTGTGCTTCCAGAGGTTTAGTATTACATTGAAGTGGCTTCTCAGAAAAAAAAAAAAAAAGTTGCTATGTTCGTAGTTAGGTGCCTTTGTTACTAGTCTGTATTTTTATTCTTCCCTGGGAAAATCCAGCTGGACCAATTCATTCTTATCCTGTGGTAATGTAGTGGGCCTGTGCAAATGTTACCTACAAAAGGCCAGAGGTCTAAAGGGCTTAGGTTTATTTCATGGTAGTTCATGGCTATGATGTGGTGTTGCTTCATGTTTTTGCACAGGATTTCTCTGTTTTACTGAATATCAGCGATCCAAAATTAATTCATATTTGTCAATAACATTCTGACCTGGAAAGGGTCTAGTTGCTATCTTGCTTCTCTCTGTTACAAAAGGAAACTTCTGGGTGGATTTTCTCTTAACAGCTACATTCTTTGTAACTGTGTTCTATTCCAGCATCAGCAGACATGTAGTGTGAAGTGCACAAAGATTATATAGAACCTTAGAAATAATAATTAGCTTTTGAAATAGTCAAATCCTTTTAAACAGTTAATTTAGCATCAGTTAAAAGTGCATCCTGCATCAACTTTATGGATGACATCTAATGTCATGGATTTCTTCTTTATAAGGTAGACAAACAGACAACAAAAAATTCATAAATCAATTTGTTAGCTTGCAGGTAACCAGTTAAAAAAGTACCTATCTTTCAGAGAGGAAAGGAAAATACCAAACCACCATTGCCAAGTGAAAAAGAATAGTCTTTATTAAAATGAAATTTTCATCTGTTCATAATTGTTAAGGAATAAATCATACTGTATAGCAGGATATGATAATCACACAGCTGTGTTTAAATTCACATCTTAATGGGGTCTGCAAGAGAAGACAATGTAAGAAGTCTAATTGGTTTACTTAGGTATTTCTAAATTCTGAAGTCATCCAATGTGATTCTCAATCAATAGCTTGCACTTGGTGTCAACAGTTCTGCTCACAGATTTTTTCAATATTTGTCCAGATTTTTAATTAGTTACTACAGCTGCTGATGGATGATCATTGAGGAGAACCTTTGCCCGAAATAAAACTCTTCCAATGAGATTCATGCTCTCTGTTGTTGCCCGTAGCTGCTGTGATATGATCTTGTCACTATGATAATATCTATTTTGTTGCTTTATGGAAACCACAAGAAGTTTTTTGCTACAAAGCTGATTATCTTAGAGCTGGTTTGTTAGGTTTTTTCCCCAAAACTTGTCAATTACTTTTCTTTCCTTCAAAATCTTAATCCATCTTTTCATTCCCTCCCTTAATCAACTCTTTTTGCAGTGGTCTGATACTTTGGGCTTTTGTGTGCAATGTAGTATTAATAATTTTGTGTACTATAAAACAATTCTACTACTTTACGTTAAATGGTCAACAGCAAAATACAAAATGTTTGTCTTTGACATTTTCTTATTGGTAGGAGCCAGTACATAAGCTGGGATCAATAGCAAGCTGGTAAAATTTTATCCTCTTTTGACAATATTGGTAAGCTGAGGGACACCACAGCAGTGTTTTCATTTGCTGTGTGTTTGCTTATCTTTTTTCTGTAACTGAATGGAGAAAAGCTGCAGAATGTGTGTCTGTGTGTTCTTTCCAGTTTTGTTTGGGTTTTTTCCCAGGTAGGATTTACTCCTGTATGGGGATTTAGTAGCAAGCTGAAGAATTTCTAAGCTTTTTGTGAATAGATTTTTAGCCAAAAAGGGAAAAAAAGAGGCAAAAGCACTTTAAAAGACTGTTAATATGGATTCCAAATTTGACCAAAAGATTTAAATACTTTGTACATAATTCAGTAAGCTTTCTATTTGTACCAGGTGACATATTTATATACTTTACAAAAGCAACATTATGCAAATGCTTGTCTGTATGAAAGTGTCATAGACAGGTATTTTGCAGAAAGATTTTGTAGTATTTTTATGATTATGATTTAAAGTATTTGTCTGTGATGTAACACCTGGGAGGAGTAATGCAATGTTTTGAATTTCAAGGTCAACTATTGGACATGAAGAAGTAAGAGGACTCAGAGGAATAATTATTAACACTTTCTGTGCCTTGCCTTATCAGATGCTATCCTCCTTACTAAGTAGACATCATACTGCAACATCTTATTTTCTTTGTCTAATCTTGTTTCTTCCACTTCCCCTTTCTTTTCCCTCTGGATTTTTCCTGGATCCTGTCAACTGTCTTTTCTCGGCCCATCATCTTACCCTAATTTTTTAGTTCAGGTTTGTCTAAACTGTTCTAGCTTTAACTTAAGCAGTCACTGCTACGCTGAAGATTCTTCCCAGGATTTGTCTCTTCCCAGCAGTCACAATTGTCGGCTATGAAGAATTAATTGATCAATGCCCAGTCATTCTGGATTCATCTATTCATGGAATCATATTCCTCTCACCGCGTTTCGTCTTTATTTCATTGTGCCAATGACCAAAGTGGCCCCATATTTCATACTGGAATCTACTTCAGGGGTGATACCTGCTACAGTGTGCCTTTGCATCACCCTGAAATCATTGCTATGCTATTACTCTTTGTTCAGCTGTATTGTGTTAGCCCAAATTTCTCAAGTCCTGGGATTCTGTTCTACCCACTAAGTGACACTGTCTTTCTGAAGGCACCTTACTGCCTGGCTCGAGGTGAATTTCACCAGAGTTTTGCAGTAGCAACTTTCCTCTTTGAGTATTAAGTGGATTTCAATGATAGTTTAGGGGCATGAAATTTTTTTCATTCCCTGCCTGAGTTACAGAAATCTGCGACAGAACCTTATTTGGAAAGAAAATTAATGGGAAATATTTTATTTCATACAATCAAAAATATAGCAGGGAAAAATCAATGTTATTGTTCCTATCCTGAATGTAAATAACAGTAAAAATTGAAGTGATAGGAGGTGATAAGTTATTTTCAACAACAAAATCAAAAAAATAAAAATGCTGAACACTTAATTGTTGACCTGAAGGGTTTATAAAATCCTTTAGAGGTAAATTTAATAATGGTCTTTTCTGTTCTTATCTGAGTACTGGTAATAGTTGAAGTTGTAGAAGGTAAGCATCTATATTCTGTCCTCAGTTATATTTGAAAATGTGTTATCTCTTCAATTCAATCCCTTTGTGAAATGACTGAGGCTTTTGCAATCCCTTACAGTATCACTGTTAATTTTGCATCTGCCAGAACAGTGTTATCAACTGTATGGATTTTCAACATCTACTCTTAATATTAAAAAAGGGTCAGGGCAGAAGAATGATAATATTTGGTAACATCAGAGGTTCTAGGGAAAATGCTGTACTACACTGATAAACAAGATTTAGGTAGAACTATTCAGCTTTGCCATGGGAAGTGATTGACTTGGCAATCTGAATTTTCTTCATGTTGATAACAGCTGATTACATTACTTCAGGACTCTCTCTTCTCTAACAGAACATCCCAAGAGCAGATGGGGATCAGGGATTGAATTCCTCATTGTCTTTTAAGGCTGTAATGTGTCTGTCACTCTCACGACAACTCCAGTCAAAAATGCCAGCACTGCAGTTGGGCCAATGACCTTCAGGGCAGTACACAGGCTTCCTACTCTTAATCCTAAAATCAAGGGATTTGGAGTGAATATGTTTCTGTTAGAAGGAAGAAAAGGAGTCTGGAAACAATCTTCCAGGATCTGTGCGGGGGTTTCAAGAAGATGAAGCTAGGCTTATTCCTGAGATGCACAGCAGAGGAATGAGAGACAGTGGCCCTAAACTGAGATGGAAGATTCAGAGTAGCTATAAGGTAAAGTTTTTATTCTGAAGATAATTACAAATTACGTACAGGAATAGGTTGCCCAGGGAATCTCTGTCCCTGCCAGTGTTCAAAACCTGATGGGAAGGCTGCACTCCCGAGACTCCCTCCCAGTCCCTAAGTGATTCTGGGACACTTGTGGAGATACAGGCAGAGTGAGTAGGTGTGTTAGAACCATCATACAAGTATCTGTTGAGAAGAATTTGTCATCTCCTGATACAGAAGACTATGGCCACATCAAGAAATAGTGGTTCTGTCCACTCTGCTCTCTTTTCATGGTTTTGTTACCTTACAAAGGCAAGTGTTGTAGTCTCTCACGTAACCTTGCAGAAGAAAATGCTGAAAGGATAAATGATATTTTTTTTTAATGCACTGAGTAAATGCCAGGGAGATAAACTAGGTCTGGTTAAGCTCATGGCCAGTGTTAGAACAAGAGTAAATTGCTTTAAACTAACGATGTATAAATTTCCATCAGAAATTATGCCATTCAGAAGGAGCTAGACAAACTTGAGAAGTGGGCCCACAATCTTCCTCATGATGTTCAGCAAGTACCAAGTGCAATTGTCCCAGTTGTAAGTAGAGACTGGAAAAAGAAATTACTGAAAGCAGCCTTGCTGAGAGGGACTTGAAAGTGCTGGTGGATGAGGGGCTGGACATGACCCAGCCATGTGCACTGACAGCCCAGAGAGACAAACATGTCCTGGGCTGCCTCCAAAGTAGCATGGCCAGCAGGGCAAGGAGGGGATTCTGTCACTCTGCTCCTCTCTGGTGAGACCCCACCTGCAGTGCTGCATCCAGCTCTGGGGCTCCCAACATGAACCTCCTGGAGTGAGTCCAGAGGACGCCATGAAGATGATCAGAGGGCTTGGAGTGCCTCTTCTATGAAGACAGGCTGAGAGAGTACAGTCATTCAGCCTGGAGAACAGAAGGCTTCAGGAAGACCTTGGAGCACCCTTCCAATATTTTACAGGGGCTTATAAAAAGGAGGGAGAGGGACTTCTTACATGGGTAGATAATGACAGGACAAGGTGCAGTGGTTTTAAGCTGAAAGAGAGGAAAGGAAATTCCTCTCTTTCCTACTAGAAGGAAATTCTTTGTTGCAAGGGTGGTGAGATATTGGAATAGATTGCTCAGAGAAGTTGTGGATGCACCATCCCTGGAAGTGTTCTAGGCCAAGTTGGACAGGGCCCTGAGCAACCTGGTGAAGTGAATGGTATCCCTGCCCATGGGATTCTGTGACTATGAAATTAGAAGGAAACATCCCTAATCATTCTTCTGGTGAGATTCCACAACAGGTTTACAAAAGGGAAAAATCTGGAAGAGGGGGTCAGAATCAGAGGTCATTGTGCTGATTTTACATCCTCGACTATCCCCACCAAAAGTGAGCACAAAACTTTCAAAAGTTGTTAATATATAGGCATTGTGTTTCCAACTATCCTTAATTTGCTGCTTTTTAAACATGAAGCAGCATTAATCCACTGAACCTTGAGTCACATGAGCCATGCTGGTCTGTGATCAGCTGTTCAGCAGTGCTGGTTTGTGAATGGTGAGCATGAGTGCCAGCCCCAGCCATGGAGTCTTTTTTCACAGATGTAGCTTCCTTTTGCATTTTATTTGCTGTAGCTGGAAGTACACTGTCTCCCCTAACATCCTTGCAGATAATCATAGGAAGTGTGGGTTAGGTGGGGGGACAGTGGGGTGGATCAAGAACTGGCTGAGTGTCAGAACTCAGAGGGTTGTGATCAGGAATCTGCCTGGAGGCCTGTAGTCAGGAATCTGCTGAGTCCAATCTTATTGAACTTGTTTATCAGTGACCTGGATGAAGGGATAGAATGTACACTCAGCAAGTTTGCTGATGGTATGAAACTGGGGAGAAAGGCTGATACACCTGAAGTCTGGGCTGCCACTCAGTGGGATCCTGATAGGCTGAAGAATTGGGTGGACAAAAATCTAATCAGGTTCAACAAGGGCAAATGTAGGATCCCGAACCTGGGGAGGAATAACCCCAAGCCTCAGCACAGGTTGAGGGCTGACGTCCTAGAGAGCAGCTCTGCAGGGAAGGGCCTGGGAGTCTTGATGGGTAACTGTCGCAGTAGGACATGAAATAAAGGTGCTTGGCTCCAGTCAGGAGGCAGTAGAAATCAGAAGGCTTTATTTAGAATTCATTCAGCTCTTTTATAACATGCTGTGCTAAGAAGTCATGTTGTTGGTCCATAGGATTGACACCTCTCCCATTGGCTAAGTAGCAGAAATAGCAAATAACACCTGTTGTTATGGGAAAGGAATATTGTTTACACAAGGTTGTTTTGGGAAAAAGAAAACTGTTGAAATGTTTCCATTGGGAAGAGCTCAGCAATACTCAGGCTTAGAAAATATTGAGCCCCCAGGTAACAAATTGTGTGTGAGCCAGCAGTGCCCTTGTCGCCAGGAGGAGCAATGGTATCCTGGGGTGCATAGGGAAGAGTGTGGCCAGCAGGTCACAGTGGGTGTTCCTGCCCTTTTACTCAGCCCTGGTGAGGCCACATCTGGAGTGCTGTGTCCAGACAAGTAGCTACTGAATGTCCAGTGGAGGCCACAAAGATGATCTGGGGTCTGGAGCATTTCTCTCTTATGCTGTGGGGGCTGGGCACATTCAGGGGAAAGAGTGAAAGATGATCTTGTTAGTGTCTATAACTATCTCAAAGGCAAATGCCAATAGGATGGTGGCAGACCTTTTTCAGTGGTCCCCAGTGACAAGATGAGGAGCAATGGCCATAAACTAAAACACAAGAAATTCCATCTCAATATGAGGAGGAACTTCTTTACATTGAGGGTGGCAGAGCACTGGACAGGAAGCTCAGGGAAGTTGTGGAGTCTCCTTCTGTGGAGGCATTCAAAACCCTCCTGGATGCATTCCTGTGCAACCTGCTCTAGTTGACCCTGCCTTTGCAGGGCCATTGGACTAGATGGTCCCCAGAGGTGCCTTCCAACCCTAACAATTCTGAGATTCTGAAATTCTGAAATCTAGGCATTGCTTTAATGTATGCTGTAAGAAATCAGATATTCAAAGGTGGTTTAGCAATCAGGGAGAGTGCACAATGTGAAATGGTATACTTTTTGGCTAGTGATGTTACCAGTACAGAACAAATGTAAGCATATGACAAAGCAGAATAATTAAATCTAAGCCTGTGTTAAGCACTTCATTGAATAGTGGTCTGCAGATGTAAGTACAGTTACCTCATCTGATGTGTAATTCCAAGTTCAGATGTCTCTGCATTCTCCCATCCACATGACAGTCAACGTTGTTTCATGGGGAGTTATAGGCATTTCTGTGGCATCAACATCTGTTTCTGAGTGGTTAATTTTCATTAAGAGTTCCCATCCTTTGTTAATTGAATTATGGCTTTCAATTTCAGCAATGTCAGATACCTGAGGGAAAAGAAGGAGCTGCACCCAGAGGGGAATCCTTCTATTCTGGTGAAAGAATAAATTATCAGATTGAAGAATAATTAGCTTGCAGAATTCTCTTCTACTAACCACAGTGTTGGCAATGAAATGTACCCTTGTGTTATGAGTCTGAGGTCTTCTACCTCATGCCTTAAAGGTTTTTAGATGCAAGCATTTAAAAGCTGCATTGCAGTATGTATATCTCTCTCAATAACGGGGGCATATTGTTCCGTTCTTTCTCAGATATCACTTTTCTTTTAGTGCAGGGAAAAGAGGAAGACTGGTAAAAAAAGGATTAAAAAAATATAATTTTTTCTTCTATTGTTAACCACCAGTGGTTTTGCCTCAGCTGGGGGATGAACTTCAGAGCGAAGGAAGAGCAGATGAAGATCTGGAATTAGTCTTCTATGGCAATGACGCCACAGGCAGACAGTCTCATTAGCTGCAAGCTTGGTGATTTTTTTGAGGAGCTGCCTTTCTCCTTTATGTTAGAGGAACCTGGGAACAGAGAATGAAACTGTTAAGATATTGACTCTACCCAGGATATTGACTGAAGCTTTAAAGCAATTAGAAGAGCACCAAGAGAGGACTCAGTAGGTCTCTGAAGAGCCAGGATGTCTCTGCACAAAATCCTAGACCCTCATGTCCATTCAGGATTTTGTGGAAGTTATTTCCACATGTTGTAGGTGTGTAAGCTACCACATGCAGCCTTAACCCACCCATGCTTAATGGTTCTTGAAATCCTTGAGGAATGTGGAAAGTCTGGTGTATTCCTGTAGAGTGAGATGGATGGCCAGAGGCAGAACTCTTGAGCATCAGCCTGAGTTATTATAAACAAATCCAGCTGTTCTGGTGTGCCAGATGTATGCCACAAAAGAGGTTCACTTCAGAACCTCTGCAGATAAAGGGAGTAGCTCATCATCCCTATTACACATATTTTATCAATTTTCTGTAAGCCTAATGATATAACTGAATTAGTAATGCCTGTGTCATTTCTTGGTCTTTCATCTGTCTGACTTCTGGATTTCCTTTCCTGTTCACAAGCATTCAGTGAAACTGCAGAAATACCAGGGCAACATGTAATTTCCAGTTTATCAATTGTAATGTCCTTCATGAACATCTCTTTTTTTTTTTAATTCTCTTTTGTACTTAAACCTAGTTCCAGACTGCTGTACTAAATGCATTCTGTGTCTCCTTAGGGAAGAGGTATTATGAAGCTATTCTTTTAGGAAACAAGTTTTCTAGCAATAGTGTAGGAATTTTCAAAATATTTCTGGTATGGAAGCCCACTGAACTGTCAAACATAGTCCTCAAACACTCTTAAGGAGATGAAATACTAAACAATATTCTTCTTTATTCCAAGTCATCTGAGAAAGTGAAGCAGTTGTAATTATTTAGTGCAGTCTGTTCAAAGGCAGAGAAGCTGTGGTACCCCATCTCTGGAAATGCTCAAGGCCAGGCTGGATGGAGCTTTGAGCAGCCTGGTCTAGTGAAAGGTGTCCCTGCCCAAGGCACAGTCTTCAGATAATGAAGTGAATGCAATTGCTCGTTTCTGTAGCCCTTGAAAACCCATGCATGATGATGTTCAAATCTCTCATTTTGAAAGACAGTAGGAGCTTGTGTTTCTGAGACAGCCTGAGTCAACCCCTGCAGTTCAGTGAAGCTGACGCTCTGCTGCTGTCTCCTCTTGGAAGGCTGTGCCTGCCAAATGCCTGCATCTGGTTCTCCCATGCAAACTTCACTTTCAACTGGGGGAGTGAGAACAAGATCATCTCTCCTTGAAGTTTGGTAGTATTTCTCCATGGGACTCTGGGAATGCAGGGTGATTTTAAATACCATTGTTTTATCATAATTGGACCTTTTTTCCCCATCTGAGGGATAAAAATCCTATGTTGAGTCAGCAAGAGGTTACCTGAAGCTGATTGTTCTGATAGCTCCTCTTTTGTAGTCATCCTGGAGAGGGGGAAAGTGAAATAAATGTGAAAATCAGCTTAGTATTTAGACATGCTTGATAGTGGCCTCTATGGTTGTTATACTGTACTGAACTGTCATTCCATGATTCCTTTCCTTCAGCCTGTACACCTAAAATACAGGTGGCTGTGTGTATTCTCAACATTTTTTATTGTGCGGGGTAACTGATGTACAAAGTCTTTGGTGGAAATAGTTATTTTTAGAAGAATCCATAAGATGACAGATAATAACTTGCCTAGCTGTTCATATAGGCTCTGATCTTCCATTAGTGAATTTTGGACTACATGTCATGTCACACTCTTTAGCTGGATCTCAAGGTATATTACTCCTGTATTACAGAGGGAGAGAGAGAGAGAGACAAAGGCATGGGGAAGTGAAATTATTTGCTCAGGTACTCAGGGAGTCAATACCATAGTGAAAATTGAATCCAGTTTTCCAGGTTTCTATCTCCAGTGACCTGTCACTGGGACCTGTTTCCTCCTTGGTGCTTGTGACTTTATTAAGTGACCTTTAGAGATGATGGAGATTTTTACTGAAAGTGCTTAATCCTTTCAGAAAAATCAGAGAAGCTCACTTTTCCATAGTAAAACTCATCCTAAACTTCCTTGGAGAAACTGTGAAGAGATTGATTTGTATAAATAATCTCATTTCTTTAGAAGCCTGAGAAAAAAAATCTTACGCTTGACTCTGAGAATGCCATGGCTTAGAATCACCAAATATATATATGCCAATTATAACAGCTGATTATTTCTAATAAACAGTATATCCAGAAAAGAAAGAAACAAAGAGTTAGTCAAAGTGTGTCAGACAATTATTAGAAATAATAACTTCTACATTTTAACATCTTTCAGCTTTCTGCCTCTGTGCATGACCGCTGTGCCATCCAATAAAACATTTCTCATCTCATCAGAATTTAACAAGTTCTATTTCAATTGTCATAAGAAAAAGCAGTTCACAGGAGACATCAGAGGATGGATGTTTGTTCCCTCCTGCTTTTTTTAATGTGTTAGAGATGTGTAGGTTAGAGATGCAGAAGGGAAAATGACTGTAGCTATCACAGTCTTTCATAGGCGAGTGAGCAAAAGAAAATCCTGGGGTATCACATAATAGAGCTTACAGCAAGATTTGTTCTCATTCTCTGAGGTGTCTACAAAATACATATATCATGTCCCAGTACAATGAGCTGTCATGAGCACAGCTTACTCAAGCATAACAGGAAGTTGTATGTAGCCGTTAGTATGTAGCCAGACAAACTTTAGTGGTTGGATGAACAGGCACATTTTTCCCCTCTCTTATCCAACCTAATCTCTAAATGTAGATGTATAAATCCCTAGGCAAGTAGCTGATTCTTTCATTTCTTGGAAGAGCTGCTGGCCTGTATTTTCAGGGAGGCCAAGTTTCTTGGAATTAGTTTAAAAATACATAGTTGAATGCTTATTCAACACAGTTGTGTAAAACTAGCATACATTTCTTTCTTTTTTCTGAAATTAAGACATTTCAAAAATTATGTGTCAAGTAAAGTATTTGAAGTGTAGTGTTCAGCACAAGGAAGTGATTGAATAAACTATGAGAAAATCAGAATCATGCCTGTCCTTTAATAGAGAGAAGGTAGAGGAGGTTTTTAAGTGTTGGGTTAGGTCTGTAATCTAGGCCAAGTTAGGCAATAACTTCGAAAATGGAGCAAAACCATTTGTACTTAATGTCCTGCAGGAGTGAAATTGGTGAAAAGCTGCAGAGAAGAGAGGCAATGCAGATCTTGCAAATTATATATGGACTGGAGAGTGCTATGGACTTTAGACAGGCTGTAAAAGGAGAGCATAAAATGAATTACATTTCATGTAACAGGGTAAGGATATGGTGATTATTTACTGGGATAAAAATGTGAAGCATTTGTGGTCCTATTGTATAATTTAAGAAAAATTTCAAAAGATGATCATAAGCATTATCTGGATCCATGGTAGATTGAAAAGGAGATTGAAATTATCTCTAAGTTCATAGAAGAGGATCTGTTGCAAGTCTACACACACACACACAGAGTCATTCACTCTGCTTCTTGGGTTGACTGCTTCCCCAAGCACAATTTATTCATGTCAGGGACAAAATTCTGCTCTGTTTGATTTATTTGGCACAAACAGAATGATTCTTTGAGATTCATTGCTTAGGGTTTTGGTTTGATTTTATGTTAAATGAGTGCAAATATTCACCAGTGCACTTTTAGTACGCTACTCTGGAGCCCAGGCACTGTGACAAGTACAAGGTGGTGTGGCAGGTGGAGGCACAGCCACAAAAAGATTGGAAAGGACTTGGAAAGCAGAGGGAGATACACTGGAAGGATGAGCATTTTTCTTACCTGAGTTCTGTTTCTGCATCACAAAGCAATGAGTTTCCCAAATCAGCCATAAACAAACTCTTCTATTTCCAAGGACAGAGAAGGTCATGCAAAGCAGGCCAGTCTTTTCAAAATGGGCTATAATTGGCACTAGCTAGAGCCTTAATATTCATTACCTGTAATTGAGGGGCAGATAAAAAGTGTAATTTCTTTTCGTCATCCTAAGAAATATTCCAAGGAGATAAACAGAATTGCTTCCAGTCTGTTCCTTGCAATTTAATGGCCCTGGTCATAAGTGAGGGTTAAACAAATGCAGAGTAAAAGACAGAGCTTCTAAGAAGTAATTTTGTCTCTGAGTAACTGATGTGATTTCTGTGACTAATCATCACATAAACATGATACATCATGTAATACATAATGAGGAGAGTTTGGTTTAAAGATTGTAGGTCTATGTGTTTGACTATAAATATATCACAGTTAGACATGTATTTTCCCCTTCCAAAACTCCTGACATTTTTTTTCAGCTGTATGGGTGGGGTCTTATGTACCTGGAGAAAATTGCATAGTTCTAAAAATTGAAAGCTGCCTAATAAAGAACATTTAGCCTAGTTTCATTATAGACCCATAATGTGATCCCAAAAATGGAACATGGTTTTTGAAGGGGGTATTATTAACCATAGTGTTATAACTGTTATGCTCCCAGGATGGATGGATGAATGGACAGTATATTATTATAAGTCATTTGGGGATGGTGTGCCCAAATGTACCATTTTTTTTATTATTATAGAAGAGAAAAAGCAATATAATGATACTTATTGGAAATTATTTGAAAGCTACTCTGAATTGATTGATGTTTCGTCTGGTTAAAAAGGGTATTTCCATTTTATGATATTAAGACAGATTAGGTAAAAACTGAGTAAGTGTTTTAAAATCCAGCTTCCATCTTGATGGAAGTGGAAAGATGAGTCTGTTTTTGTAATCTGTAAAGTAGCAGAACTAAAACACTCTCAGTCTTCTCCAAATGTCTGTCTGTGTTTTTTAAGAGAAAAAATAAATATAATATTGGCTTTAGAAAGAAATATCCAAAAGACATATATCCTAGAAATACATGCACAACTTCAGAATTGTGTACTCTGCCATTTACTTCATTGGGATTTTTAGAAGATTTAGTTGTTCCATGTTTGACACTCTTTGGATCTAAGACATTGCTCAGACTAACAGACCTGTTTTATGCATCAGCAGGAAAATGCATGTGTTTATGAGAAAGCTAATTGGAAAGTGGAAGGAGACTATTTAGCACTATCTGAACTTTAGTGCCCACACGAATGAGAAATCTTACACTTCTCTTAGACTCCTGTGTAATTGTAATGCCCAGAAGAATGCAGCTCTTTGCAGGGGGACAAGACCTCATTTGCAGGAGTTAATTTTTCAAAAGGCTACCTGAACCCTTTATCAAACATTGTATTACCAAAAATTGTTCCTGACCCCTCAACTGATTTAACTTACTGTCTTAGCAATACTAGAAATAAGCACCTTCATTTCTGTATGTGTGAGCACTTAATGGTGAAAATGAGATTACTGCAGTTGTTGAGAATGGATGAGGAGGGAGTTTGATTCCTTATTTCTCTCCTGATTGATATTTATGATGGGTGGAAAACGTGGGTGTGTTTGTGTACACAGGTAATAAAACCATACAGACTTTTATAATAAAGCACTGAGTTTAAGAGCATTTGTGGGTTCATCAGCAGATAACCAGCCACTTTTGAGAGGGTACAGGCAGAACACATTCTGGTAGAAAAACATTCTCTTAGGCAGCAAACACACACTGTATATGTCATGCATTTTTATTATTGCTTCCATATTCATTAAAGTTTAAGGCCTTAAATGACTTGTCAAAATGTTATGCCAAGCTGAAAAACATTGCCTTGATGTGCTGTAGCATAGCAAGTCTTATTGGCACTTCTAGCAGTCTCAGTAGACAAGAAAAATCCCTACATTTTTAAAGTCACTTGTATGTTTGTCTCCAATGTGCACTTCTCATTTTTCTTCATTCTTGATATATTTCTCAGAATTTTATACTTTTTTTTATGTAACTGCCATCTAAAATGTGATGGGGTTTGCTTTTACATGTATATACATGGTCCTGGTTAGTGAAGGTCAAGTTAGATCTGAACTTTCTCCAAGTTCTTGGGAGGTCAGATTAGAGGCTTAGTCCAAGGCCATCCCTACTGTTTCTTTTATTTATGAATAAGAGGGATATGTGTAGGCTTGAGTCTTAGCATGGTTTGACTCATGTTGCTCTTGGGACAAATAGAAAAATATGCTGAGAATAAAGACAATGGAAAAAAAAAAAAAAAGTGGGGAGTGAGCACAGTGGAAAAACAAAGAAAGAAGAAATGAAGGCAAAAAAGAGAATAAAGGTGTGGGAACGGTATTCCCTGTGTGCTTGTGCATGGACTATATGCCCCGTAGGATTTGCCAGCAGTGCATGGGGATGATTTATAAATATGATACGTTGTAAGTAAGCACCTGCTTCTAGCAAATCAACTTTGATTGTGGCAGTTTCTTAGTTTTTAAAGAATATAAAGAAGCTCTTAAAGGAATTTTGATAGGCTTGAGTCTGGGATAGAAATGGATGGGGAAAATGTTTTGCATGCAGGATAGTGTATCATACCTTTATGTAAATACCCTGTATGTATAACATTACAATACAAAAATTCTGTTTGATTCTAAAGATCACTGTCACAGCTGTCTACAGATAACTGTATTGGACAAAATAGGGAAACAGTGTTTTAGACAGTTGGTCAATACATCTGAAGTAAGAAAGAAAAATACATGGAGGATAGACAGTGATGAGGCATTAGAAAAATGAACATTCCTATTTTTAAACAATGTTCTAAAGTCATTATTAACATGTTTTCAGAAAATGTTCAGTGTGACTCACCTGAGCTCACACTGGACCCTGGGGAATGTTAGTGATGGTGATATTAGTGAGAGGAGAAGCAGGTGGGCACTGAGTGCACTTGAAAACACTATTCTGATTTTTCACTGATGTGCAAGAAAAACACTGTGATAGCATGACCTACAACAGACTTTCTTCCCAGTGATAGCTCAGCTCTGCGAGATCTGTAAAAAGGAATCTTTTGTAATAACATCCCCTCTCTTCTCAAGAAAAATCTTTTCTGCCAGACTTTGCCATTCTCTGAAGTATCTTAGACCTCAAATGAATATCAAAACAGTTAGACATCTTTACACTCTGGTTAGAAAAACTTGATTTAAAAGTAAAAGCAATTTTTACTGGATCTACTGATGCCAGTGACTTAGGAGTGCGCAAATGAGTTTTTATTATTCTGGAAAGAAACTAAAAGCATTAACTTTTGTTTTGTGCTTGTCTCTGCCTAAAGCAAATTTTTATGGTCTAGTTAGGTTCCCTTGAAAACAGGCTTTTATAGGCTTTTATAAGTAAATACTCATGGATGATTAACCGTCCTAAAATAAAACTGTTGTCAGATGTTTAAAATGTGTGGTGCATAAGAGAGAAGGTGTGTACATGGTGACCTGAAAGCTAATTTCTACATTTCAGTGCATCTGCAATGATTAGTAAAACTGAGGCACCTGCAGATATACTGCCAAGGACTTGAGCTTGGGGAAAGCATATCTTTTTAATTTAGTTGATTCTGGGGTTTGAGAGGAAAAAAAAATTGTAGCATGGTGAAGTGGTTTCCTAACTTCTGCAGAGTAAAAGTAAGGATGTCTTAATCAAGGCAGACCTTTCAAGACCAAGAGTATTTTTAGGAAGTATAAGTGGAACTAAGATCAACTAAAGAAATAGCACATGAAGAAACATGGATGACAAACCTGTAAATGAGTCTACAGGAAATGTTTTTATATGTTCTTTTACTGTATCCATCAATAAAATACCAAATACTGCTGTCTGGTTACTTTTCACTGTCGGAGGAAACCATTGCATTTTGTAAATTGATTTTCTTAGGGTGGTATCTTAGTTTCAAGAGAAATCTACATTTCAGATAAGCATTTTGCACATTAATTTGGCTTTCCTCTTTCATTCTTATTTCAAGCAGTGATTTCAAGTCTGTAATTAATGCAATGGACTTGGTTGAATAACTTTATAACTGACAAGAGACAGTCCTTTTTGACCTTCATTTTAATATTGAAAAATTAGGAAAAATGAAACAAACTTCTGCCAAAGAATGAATAAAAGATGGTTTGGAGGATGTCCTTTTTTCAGTAAAATAGCAATAGTCTGTTAGGTGATCCATTAGTCACTGATAACTGGTCTTAGGAAGAAAGTATATAATTTTTTGTGACCTTTATTTCTGTTCAACTTATAAGAGAATCTCAGTTTTAAAATTGTTTTTATTTTCTGCTTTAGAAATAGTAGGTCTCACTCAGGACAATGTAAAAGTTTGAATTGCAATTTTCCCCCATTGTATGTCCCAGTGTCATGAGCCTTTTCCACTTAGGAGTAAGATGAAAGCAGACATCTGAGGTGCAGTGGCTCAGGCTCCCTGGATACCAGGGGGTGACTGGGGGGCCTGGCAGCCCAAGCTCCTCCACAACCCCAGCCACGTGGCAACCCCAGCCCCAAGCACTGGGGACCTCCATGGCGATGGGGACAGAACAGAATGTGAGCCCAGGAGGGCAGGGCCATGGGGACCTGGGGACACTGCGTCAGGTGCTGGTGGCCCCAGATTGTGGGTGACAAGCAGAGTAGAGGAGCCCCAAGAGGCTGGGCAGGCACAGTTAGAGATGGCACTGCCTTAAGAACCCCAAGAGGGTGATGTGAAGGGGGTTTAGTGTTTAAAATTAGTGATATGGTTGTCAGTGGGTTCACCTGAGAGGGAGTTCCAGGTGCTTTTGCTTTCTGTTTGAATCAGGCCCTCCCCTCTGCACATACAGCTTTTCCATAAAGGCCCCCAGCCTAGGTTCTGCTTGTGACTGCTGTTTGCTGGTAAAACTAAGGTTGGCTCCTTTACTCAGCCTTTCTGGGCAGTGTTGCAGGCACACAGGCAAAATATTGCAGGAGGTGGACAGAATGTGCAAAACCTGCCTGACTACTGGTGAGAGATGTTGCATCGCCTTGACAACAAGTATGTTTTCAGGCTGCTGATAGACATTTTGCTTATTTCTTTTGCTTATGAGACCTGCTGTTTTTCAGACAACGGAAAGAGATTTTGTCAGGAATATGAGCCCTGGGTCAAAAGAATTATTTACATGAGGGATTAAAACTGAGCAGGCCCAAGCTCTGCATGGAAGTATAAGGTGCAGCAACAGCAGCGTGTTTCATGGCATGCAGAGGCAATTAGCAGTAATCTTATTTGAGTATGAAAATGAATAGTCATTCATGTTTCTCAGAGTAGGTTTGGGTTTTTGTATTTCTCCTTTTCCAGTGACTAAGGGAGCTCTCCCCATCAGGCAGGCATTGTGGAGCTGATCTTTAGACTGCTACAGAAAAAGCATCCTGGAGTGCCTGTTTTCAGCCTCTCGTTAATAATACCTAATCTGAAGGTGGGAAAGAATTGAATGCTTTTCCACATATCATCTGACTTTCTTGTTTATACAGGGATCCCTGTGAGTCTTTTCCGAGGGGAGGAGATGTTTGGTTTAAATTAAAACCAACTTTGGGCTAGGCAGGGGCTGCCAAAATCAGAAATGTAAATGCCCTGTAAGGGTCTAGGTTGCATTGATTTCCTCATTTTCCTCAACTTAGCAGAAGCCCCTGCAGCATATTTCAGTAGGGATTTAAATCCATGATTGTTGGATAAATCTGTAGAAGTAACAAAAGAAACTCCCTGTCTTTCAGCCATCTAAATTTATAGTAAAATGTTGCCTTGCAATGAAATGAAGATTTGGCCTGCAGTCTGCTGGGTGTTAGTTGTGCTACATAACTGCACACAGTACTAGTCCTGTAAACTGAGACCAACTGCATGTCAGTAATTTGCAGAAGTCATTAACAAGGTTTTTGTGGAAATGGTGAAAAATTAAACATGATCAGATGGATGGTTAATAGGCATTTACTGCATAGTCTAGTCACTGAAACATAGAATCTTTCATTCACAAAGTCAGAACACATTTGTTCATTTTGTTCTGTGGCTCTGCAGATGGCAATGTTAACAGATTATGCATTTTTGGAAATGTCTTGAAATATTTTTGCATGATGATATGAAGACAGCAGTGAAGAAGAAATTCTAGAAGTACAATAGGAATGTTCTGTTTACCTGTGAAGCAGAAAGTACTTTAAAATTTTGTGCAAGCTTATCTTAATAAATCCCCATGGTGAACTCTAGCTTTGGCTGTTCTCCAACCTCTCAGTCTTACAGTCATGCAATTTTTTTAACCAAAGTCAGAAGTCTTTATTATGGAAGCAAAAGAAATTACCCTTATTTCTCCCTTGCCAAATAAATAGGTGCCTACAACAAATAGTTATTCATCTCTCAGCTCTGTAGATGTGATCAGCTGGTGGCCTGATTATCCTCCTGTGCTTCACATTGTATATCCCCAGTATATAACCTGTGTTTGTTGTTTAGCCACATCTGTGTTCAGATTAAGCTTCAGTGTACAGTGAACCAGTTCATGTTGTAACCAAAATTTCCTCTTTAACTTAGAAAACATTAGAATTTATCTTTCTAAGCAAGGGGTTTTTTTCTTTTCATCAAGGGAGTAGTATTTAAAAATGTGTGCAATGTGAATGACATTATAGATATATATCTGTGTCATAGGACAGAGGCTTAAGGGCTTTAGACTTCATAAGAATCTCAAATGACATTCCAGATATCTTAAAATATTTAAAATTGCAGATTAAACGTATTTGCAATTTTTAAAAAGCATATTTTGGTAGTGTACCATTTATCACATGTCCTTTTTGAAATATAGACAAAAATGCAGTCTCTGACTCCACGGTGCAGAAAAGCTGTGCTACAAATGTTGACCTTTGGTTTTAGAGAGATTGCCCTTCCCAGATTTAACTACACTCAGTTTATAGAATGGGTTGTTGAATGTTCAGAGCTGGACAATCCATTAAAAAAAAACAAAAAAAAAACCCTTATTCAATGGATTATCAAGATTTATGGTAGTAAACATTACATATGATCACAGTTCTGGATGTCATACCTGCACACACTGTAGAAAGATAAGTGATGCAGGAAATGCAGTGTAATTTCAGGTAATACATTCCACTAGATGCATTTACCTCTGATCTTGGAATGTAGGGAAAGAGGGTAATTATTCACAAAACCTGTCTGCTTTTGAGAAGTTGAAAAGGTAAGTTGCTTATATACACAAACTTTCCAGTAGAAAACACAGTAGTCACAGTAGTAGTTGTCCAGAGTTTTAGTATGTAAACTTGTAGACTATTACTTTCAGTGATAGTTGGAACAGTTCATAGGAATATATGACAGGCAAATGTTTGCTTGCAGCTCTTTCTGATTCTTCTGATTCTAAAAACAAACATAAGTTTTGGCTACATAGACATTTCTTTGAACATGCAAATGAGATATATGGAGTCTGAAAATATTTGAATCTTATCTATACACTTGCATGTATTGACACAAAGTACACAAGCACAGAAAAGAAAAAGATTAGGCATCAAAATTGTGCCCCAAAGCACAATTGGTATTTGAAACAAACTCTCCAAACTTAGAGTGGATTCAAGGCTACCTCAGCTGCAGACATCAGGAAACACAGTGGCATTTTTAACTTCACCCATTAGGAGTATAAGATGCAATATCCCGAAAGCAAACCTGCTGCTTTGAGCATGAAACTTTAACTACTGCCACATTTCTTCTGGCTGTATCTGCAGTAGCTCTAGGTTAGGGGTAATAATTCAAATTTAAGTTTTTGTTAGATCTTGCTCTTTCTTTGTTTTCCAGGATTATAAAGAAAAAAAAAAAGGTGAAAAAAATCACTGGATTTTTTTCAATTTTTTTGTGAAAACAGTAGCTGCTCTCATGAAAACTGTCTACCACTTACGTGTTGTGGAGAAAAAGTTAATGATTGCACGGCTGATAACTGCAAAGACAGCAAGTGGAAAAGGGCATAAGCAATGAAGCAGCTAGTAGTTCTGATCTATGGGAAATTAACCCCTTTGCAAATCAGAAACACCACTAGGTTTATATCTGGCATTCCCAGATGCCAGTGGGCCCTCAGAGCCAGAGCTGTCTCTTAGGAATGATGTCTAAACTGAGGACAGTCTGGAAATTGCAAGGCAGTCTCTAATACAGGTGTTGTTTCAGCAGCTGTTTAAAGAAATGAAAGGATACACCCAGCAGATAAGAAGAGAGGCTGTATAGAAGCAGTAAGACAGAAATATGTATTTTATTTTTGTGCATGGAAATCTGGAGCATTGACATTTTCCCACTTTTTTTCTGTTTCATTAATTTACTCTAGAACTAAAATAGATGTAAATGTCTTCCATAGATGTTTCTCCTATGATGGTCTGAGAGCAGGTTTCTGTCATGAATCACATTTTGGAGTAATAGAAAACCAACACTATATTTTAGGATCGTAAGTTTGGGGAAAGCTCTGATTTAAGCTTGTATTTTCTCGGGTTTGGTTTTCTCACCCAAGATTCCGGCTGTTAAGAGTCCTTGGCCCTCTAAAAGTCCTGAGCCGCGTCACGTAAAAAGCAGAGTCTCCAAGGCCTTGTTTTCAGGTTTCTCGTGTTGTTTATTGTTTGATATCTCAAAGTTTTCTCTGCACCCAGCCGAGGTCCGGACAGCGGCTGGGACACGAGGCGACTGCCCCCCGGTGAGGCGGTGCTCTACTCTTATACAGATAACTACGTGTCCATTATTTACTAATTTGTGCCAATGCCTAGTGCCTATACTAGAAAGGTCACTTGTACCTTAACCCAATCCCCTCAAACTACTTTGTGTCATCACTACCTCAGAAGATGGAGGACGAGGAAGAAGGAGAAGAACTTAGGGCAACACCCTAAATCCTCCATCTTGTCCCCCATTTACCTCTATACTAAGAATCCTAAAACTACAAAATTTTTCACCCCGTGCTGTGCTAAGCTACTATTTTCACACCCTTGAGGTTTGCAATTCTTCTCCTAGTGCTGGAAGCTTTTCCCATGAACTAAAATCAAACTCGGTGTCTTTCTGGGCTGTGTGCCAAGGTCTCCAACCCCCCTGGACCGGCTTCACATCCCCCTGTCCAGGGTTCAAATTCTCTTCCTCAGGTCCCAGGTCACCCAAAGGGATGCCCTGGACTCCGACAGTATTTGAACTTTTTGATTGTACCATATTTGATTTTGTCTTTCCCTGCACATAGGTATAACTATTTCCTAAGGGAAAAATGTGTTTGTTTCTAGAACAAGTCAGTACTATATAAGCTATCATTGAAATGAAGAAACATGTGTAGTTATAATTCAGGAGAAAAGGAGAGGGTAGAAGTTTAGTAAACAAGAAGCTCTTTATTTATTCTTTAATCTGATTATTTATTGGTTCCTTAGTTAAACTTAGAATGTAGAATAATAGTAAATGTATTATTTAAATCTATGTATAAGACTTGTAGGTAAGACTACAATGGTTACATTTTGCCACGTGTCTTAGTAGCCATGCACAGCTTTAGTAAAAAATTTGAGAGGAACCACCTGATGCAGTAGAGAGATTGCAGATCTAATGATTTATTACTGGAGGTTTTTCTGTGTGTCAGTATATTTTTGAGTTTCACTTTGGGAAGAAAGTTGTTTATATGGAGAGGATGAGAGCAGACCAAATGGAGCAGAAATACAATGTGTGAACTGGGTTTATTAATTTGTAAGCAAGTCATGAAATGGTGCATTTTTTTAAAATTTGTGTTGAGAAGGTTAAATTTCAGTTTGGGA
The DNA here is from genome assembly GCA_024734555.1 of Trochalopteron elliotii. NCBI lineage: Eukaryota > Metazoa > Chordata > Aves > Passeriformes > Leiothrichidae > Trochalopteron > Trochalopteron elliotii. Next base: position 343,251 of record JANPWX010000135.1, on the reverse strand, counting down.
CTGGGGGGAGGGTGGAGTGTTTGCTGTTTCCAGTTCTGTCAAACAGTTAGCCAAAATCTCCTCTGGTGGTGACAGACCTATATTTGGAAATACCCTCAGCAGGTTCCTTAACAAACAGCTCCTCCAAAGTGCCCCTCTTCCTTGCCAGAGAGTAACAGGTCCTTCCACACAGCCAGAACCAGTCTGAATCCAGAATTTTATCTGGCATCCGCTGAGCCAATATTTTTTGTCTAAAGCTAAAAAGTAAACCCTTTGTAGTTGTTCATCTCTCCATTGTATTATAATAAATAACTACTCAAGAACAATTTATCCTGAGCTGAGATTTTGTTGCATGCCTTTTGTCTGTAAAAAATTACTAAGATACAACAACAGTATTCATAGAATGTATCATGTGATTGTACGGCATTTAAAAATTGTTGCCAGCCAAAGACAGCAAGTTGTTTCAAGAATTTGCTTTCCAAAATCTTGAATGTCCTGGTTTGAAAGGAGAGGTGTCTGCTAGGAAAGGCAGGAGCCTACCTTGAAATGGAAAATGTAAACCCCCTCCCTCTGAATTATTATACTTTTGAAATTAAGGGGCTCTCAGGCAAAGATATGGGAATAGGAATAACAGTTGTTTAGTAGGAATTAAAATAAAAATGCAGTAGTAGCAAAAAGCAAAACAAAAAAGACCCCCCAAAAGCACTAACAGAGTTAGAATACAACCTGAAACTCTATTGGTCAGGGTGTTGGTAGCAGTGCAATTAAATCATGTCTATAGTCCTCCTGGAGTGAGATGGGTCCAGTCTTCCTCTGGAAATCCAGTGGACACAGGCTGCTGTGGTGTTCCAAATCTCAGATTTTTATCCAGGTGGGAATGCTTGGCTCCTCCCACTGGGTGGAGCATCTCACAATGGCATGATGTTATGTTACCAGTCATGCAGTGACACTCAGTGGCCCATTAACAGAAGATCCCCTCCCAGAGTCATGAGGGATGGGTCCTGGAAGAGATAAAGAACACTGCCCCACCTGGTTTTAACAGATGGTAATAGAATACACACTTTTGGTTACATCTTGCATTGCAACCTAAGACAGTTTGCCACTTTCTGTGGAGACATACTGTGTTTCACTCTATTATCACTCTTGTTTTAGACCTTTCCAGACCCTGTGTCTCTGACAAAAAGCATTGCAGACCAGTAGAAGGAGGCTCTTAGTACCGAAACACCTCGTGGTGTCTGATGTCCACATTGCACACTTTTCAGGGTTTTCTTTCAGACTTATTGTAGTCTGGGTCCCTGATTCTGTGAATGCCCATTAGTGGGCAGAGTGCTTTAGGTGCTCTTGTTAAGAGATCTTCCAGTTTAATTTTGTCCAGAAGGAATTTTCTCTGTGTGCTCAAGTCACTGTGGATCCCAGTGTGGAGACAGTCCACTGTATTAAAAAAAATTCATAAAAAAATATTACAGTAAACATACAGGAAATTGTCTATAGTAAAACCCTACTAGTATGTATGTTTCTATTTTACAGCTTTTTCTATTTTACAGCTTTAACCCCTTTAAGCTTTCTCTTATTTTATACATGCCAAAACGGCATCACATGTAGGTGTACTTTTATTTAAATTCATTATAATGCTAATGGATTTTTTAAAATCCTGATGGATGTTTTTTCTCTATGGAAATTACTTCTACAATTTCAGCTTTCACCTCCTTCATTTCAACTCTAATTTTTTGTCTTGTCCTCCACTACTGGATTCAAAGTTACTTTTATGCTGTTGAACTCCCTGGCAAATGTCGATGTCTGACCTAAGTGCTTCTTAGCACCTGTCAGCCTTCTTTCTCACTCTTATTTAAATTCTCAAAAGCTTTATCATTTTTGTTTGCCAGCAGTTTCACTCCAGTTGGATGAAAGTTCTGCTGCCTCAAAACCTCTGATGCCCCAATAAAACTCTGCTTTAATTTCTTTAGTCTTATTTAACACAGTCAAGTCTGAAATTTCTGCTATGTTTGTATTTACAATGGGAAGCATTTCAGACATCTGAATTCATTGTTTTCAAATTTTTTTCTGCATGAAATCCAAGTTCAAGCTTCCAGTTAGACTGATGTAAACTAGATGGGGGCAACAACTGCATCTCCAGTTTCACTACCAAAAGATAACTTAGCTAAAATTGAAGATTTGTGGATTTTGGATAAAATTTAGCATGGCACTTAAGGACCAGATGTGAAAACAGGGATGATGCAGTTAAACAGATACGTATATTTATGGGCTTTTACAGTGTCTTTACCAATTGACAAGGGAATTATTTGAATGAAGAAAATGAAAATTCACTGAGTTTTGATACCCTCGTGGCATTTTCAGGACTTCTGGGGAGTCATAGGTTGGTGGCTGAGAGCAAACAGGTAAAATGGTTTCCTCACCAACCACTACTGATAAGACAAGACAGCAATGACACACCTTCATCAGAAATAATGTTTTCTTGAAGTTAACAGAAAACTCATGTTAAACCAGAATTTATTAGTCCTTGAGGCTGATAAGTTGCTGTCCTGAGAAACCATCCTAAGAAAGGAAAAGGAGAGAAGGAGAAATTGAGAAAAACAGGCTGTACGAATTTAGAACAGAGACCTGTTGGAGTTTTTTTCTTCCTTGTATCCTACAAAGTCAAGTTACAGTTTTTTGGTGTAAAGTGGAGATGAAGGCCAAGAGTATTTGTTATGTTATGTACAAGTCCTTCACATTTGAACATAGTCATAAATAATTCTTTTCCAAAACTCATTGTATCTGCAAGCTAAGACAAGCAGATACAAATTTATTGTCCAGACACTAACATTTCCTGTTATATGTAATCTCAGATTTGACTTCTGATGAACTTCATTTAAAAAAAAAATACTGATAAATTAGTCTCCATTAATGTCTCATATTAATTAGTTGAAATGACACAGTTTTGGAGACTTAACAAGATATATTTTCTAAATTAAGCTCAAATATCAAAAGTAATTTAGATTAGTAACATATTGTAGAATATACAGAAGCATGCAGCCCCAAGTGAATGAAAGAACATATTGGCTAACTATTTTGGCATTCACCATGCTAAAGCAAAGCCAAATTAACTTACCTTTTTTACTAATATTATTTATCTTTAAATATTCCTTCACAAAGTGTCCATATAAAATCTCATTGTGCAATTCATCTACTGTAGATATTCAGTAATTATCTAAGCAAGTGGTCCTCAAGTAAATAACCAAGGATGTTGTTACTACTTAAAATTATTACATTGATTCAGTGTATAGGTTTTCTTTTGTAGATGAGTGTTTCATTAGAGTAATCCCAGGTTAGAGAGGAGTTGTCTTCCATTCACTTCCAAAAGAAATCTGGAGTGGCTCTTTTACTGTCTGTTAACAAAAACATACTATTTTCCCCATCAGGCAAGGTGAATTATATTTTAAAACATCATATGTTTCTCTCTTTGTCTTGAGGGCATTTTAAAAATCTGTTGCGTTTAATATTTCTTTGCCTTATTGACTAACCAGTATAGTCTTAAACATAGTCTGAAACATTTGTCTTCATTTCGTTTCTTGCTAATAAAGTCCAAAACACCCCAGAAGAAATGGGTGATTTTTTTTGAGATGATTTCTGTCTGGTTTCATTCTGCTACTATGCTTAGCCCTGTAGCCCGGACACGTGTGGCTAATTATCTATGCTTCGCCCTCCTAAAGTGCCATACAGGGATTGTTAACTATTAACTTTTTGGAGAGACATCCATCGAAAGGTTTTGTAGTGCTGTGGTGATTGACAGCTGCCTGTCAATTACATGTCAGTTCCTGTCTTGTATCTCTGCTGTAGGGCTTTAATTTCTGTTTTACATGGGAAAGTGTCTTGTTGCTTTGTGTTTGTTCAGAGTCTGCCCTGGAGCTCATTTGGTCACCTCAGTGCAAAGGCTTCCTGATGATGGTTCCACATCCCCAACTGTCTAAGTGGTGTAATGCGGCCAGCAGTGGCCTGTGAATGTATACAGGAATGTTTCCCACTCTAGTAGTCTGTCAGGAATGAGTCTGACCTTTTTCCCAAAACCTCCTGAAGAAAACAGCCATGAATGTGGTTGTTTCTTTACCTGGAGGGTTATGTGACTGTCCTTCCAGCAAACCATTGCAGGCATCTCTACAGCTGGTCTCAGTCAGGGTTGTTAAGAAGCAGATTCTTAAGGCTTTGCTGAGTAGGAAGAGCAGCTGGGGATCAGGGAGGAACCAAGACACACATCATAAAACTCTTTCTGAAGAGCTTCATGTCCTGAGCTTCTCATTATTAAGAAACCGTAATCTCTGCTTGCCCTGATTTTGGAAAGAGTCCCTCTGCAAATCCTGTATGTGAACATGAGTGTCTGCACAATGGCTGCTTATTTTCAGCCAGGAATATATTATTTCTGCTTGTTTCAAAATTGAAGATAACACATTTAAAATATTTAGGGCTTTTTTTTTAGAGATGCTTTTGTTGATACTCAGTCAATCAAGTCAAGGTTGCAATATACTCCAGATAGCCACATTAATCTCTGGTATTTGTACTAAGCACTGTATGGTAAAAACTAAGCATTAATGATGAATATAGGGATAATACACCATTGTGCTAAATTTAAAAGAATTTTCCAACCTCTTCCCCCACTGCTGTGTAGGCTTCTTAGAGAAATATAACTTGTTCAGTAACAACCAGCAGAAACTGATGCACAGAAAGTTCCACCAGAATACAGGGATGAACTTCTTTACTGTGTGGGTGGTCAAATATTGGAAGGGATTGCCCAGAGAGCTTGTGGAGTCTTCCTCACTGGAGGTAGTCAAGAACTGTCTGGGTGCAATCCTCTGCCATGTGCTCTAGGACAACCCTGCTTGAGCAGGGAGGTTGGGCCAGATGACCCGCTGGTGGTCCTTTCTAACCTGACCCATTCTGAGAGAAGTTCTCCTGGTCTGTGAAACTCCACTTTTGTGGCTGGTAATGGTTTGAGGAAAGTGTAGTGGGTTGATGCTGGCAGAATGTCAAGTACCCACCAAAGCCTCTTCCCCACTCCCCTCTGCAGCTGGACAGGAGAGAGAAAAATATAATGAAGGGTTCATAGCTTGAGGTAAGGACCTGGTCAGATCACTCATCAAATAACATCAAGGGCTTCCAGCAGCTTGTCACAGAAGCCACCCCTGTGGCTTCCCACCAGCCAAAACCAGACCATGCTAAACCAATACAGGCAAGCAATAGGATTTTTATTCTGAAATCTTTGATGTTGTGATTGCAATTCTCTCCTAGTACTAACCCAGCAGCATCTCATTTCGTGGAGCAGGAGTAGTGGTGAAATCACATGCTTTCTGAGAGGGAAATGTAGCTACAGAAGTTTAGGAAGACAAGAAATCCAGTAAGGAAGAGTAATGCACCTAATTCCTTAAGCAATCCTTGATTATGTATTAAGTTTATTACTACTTTAAATAGCTTAAAATTGATGGTTTAGCGTCTAGGTTTTTCAAGTATTTGGCTGTATGTGTTCTTTCTTGATTGTTTTTGTTTCTTTTTGATACTTTTGTGAGGTATTTTATTCTTCTATCTCATTAATAAAGCCTACAAACAGGTTTGGCCTAGCAAGTTTCTGTTTTATGGGGGGGTTCAGTTCCTTTTCCAGAAGATGCATCCTGACTTTCTATTGTGTGAAAAAGACTGAAAACTTTTATATACAGAAAATGCAATATGTATGAGTCAAAGGGTCTAAATAGGCAGTATTACTTGTTGCAGCCTTTCTGCTTTTGTGAGGGTGAGCCATGAGTTTTAACAGCACTGCTGTTCTGTTGACCCTCATTTTACGTTATTGTCAGTGTTTTTCATCTTGGGTGATAGTACTCTGTATTTGGTGTAACTTGTTCTGCTGTGATCCCCTCTTTCATGGATTCAAGTTCTATTTTGTTCCCAGACAATAAACTGGAAGAATTTCATAGAACACAATAGAATAGGTCAGCTGGAAGGGACCCACAACAAGCACCTAGTCCAATTACCTAACCACTTCAGGACTGACCAAAAGTTAAAGCATGGCTTTAAGGGCATTGTCCAAATGCCTCTTCAGTACTGACAGGCATGAGGCACTGACCACTTCTGCAGGAAGCCTGTTCCAGGGTTTCACCACCCTTTGGGTAAGGAAAATGTTTGCTTAGGTCAAGCCTGAACCTTCCCTGTTGGATTCAGCTTTTAGCTGTTCCCACATGTCCCAGCACTGGGTACGAGGGAGAAGAGCTCAGCACCTCCCTCTCAGCTGCCCCTTTTCAGGAAGCTGTAGGGAGCAGTGAGGTCGCCCCTTGGCCTCCTTCTCACCAAAGCAGACAAACACAGAGTCCTCAAGGACGTGAGTGCTGTGCCCTTTGCCAGCTTGGTGGCCTCCCTGGGACACATTCAAGTATCTTCACATCCTTCTGGAACTGAACTGCACCAGCACTAAATACAGAGGTGATCATCCAATCACCTCTTTTGACTGGCTGGTGATGCTGTGTTTGGTGCATTCCAGGTTGAGGTTTGCCCTGCTGGCTGCCAGGGCACACACTGCTGATTCCTGTTGAGCCTCCTGTCAACCAGCACTCCGAGATCCCTTTCTGCAGGGCTGCCCTCCAGCCACTCCTCTCCCAGTTTAGTCTCATGTCTGGCATTGCTCCATCCCAAGTGCAGAATGTGGCATTTGGACTTGATCAGTTTCATGCCATTGATGATTGCCCAATGCTCCAATCTATTCAGATACCCCTGCAAGGCCTCTTGTCCCCTGAGACAGCCACCTCCCAGTTTCATCTGCAGACTTGCTAACTGTGCATTCAGCTCCTGTATCCAGGTCATTGGTACAAATATTGAACAGAACTTGCCCTAGAATTATGCCCTGAGGAGCACCACTGATCACTGGTCACCAGCCAGATGTAGCCCCATGCATGGCAACCTTTTAAGCCTGGCTCTTCAGCCAGTTCTTCAGCCAGTGTACCACCTAGCTGCTCATGTCAGTTAAACAGCATGTCCAGAAGGATCCTGAGAGGGACAGTATCAAAAACTGTACTAAAATCCAGCAGAACTACATCCACCATCTTCCCTTCATCCAGCGGGCAGGTAGCCTTATCAGAGAAGGATATCAAATTAGGCAGGACTTTCCCTTTGTGAACTCATGTTGACTAGGCCTGATGATTGGATTGTCTTTTAAACAATAGTGCCCAGTAGGATCTTCTCTGTAATTCTTGCAGGTGCTGAGGTCAGTCTAACAGATCTGTAGTTTCTTGGAGCTTCCTTCAAGCCCTACTTGGGAATCAGAAGGGTGTTGGCTACTTTCCAGTCAGTGGGGATGTAACCAGCCTTCCAAGATCTTTGGTAGATGACTTAGAAAGATCCTTCCATTATATCTGCTTGCTTCTTCAGTGCTCCAGGATTAATCTCATCAGGCCCCATAGACTTACAAACATTCAGCTGATACAGTTGTCTCTTCACTGTGTCAGTGTCCACAAATGACCAGCACTTTTTATGCCCTGAGCCCTCCAAAGCAGATTCGCAGGGGACATTCTCCTTGAGTAGCTGAAGTTTGCTCTCTTAAAATCCAGGTTGGCAACTTTATTGGTCTTTTTCTGTCACTGCACCAAAAATTTATTACTTAACTATTTCATGCAAAGGCTGGGTATGCTATCAGCATGTTGATAATTTTAAATACTCATTTGGGGAATATAAGAGGTCCTCCACGTAAGTCTAAGGGAAGCAAAAAGTAAATGCCACGTGAATATTTTTTTTCTTTCAGTGCCTGCCATACAATGCAATTTCTTCCTTTTTGATATTTTAAATAAAGCTTTGATCCTTTTGGGATGCTCCCTCAGAATTATAACTGGGATGACACATGTGGTGCTGGAAACACACATTCAGCATGCAAATTCCTGTGAGAAAAGATGGCAGGCTGACTGTGTTTGTTTATGGTAAGAAATCACCGTCAAATATTTAGGACTCAGGTTGGCCTATTTTAAATGATTTTAGTGTGCTTGTGAATATTTCTCTGTATTTTGTGTGCCAAATCTGTCACTGATGACAGTGATGACATGGATAAATCTGTAATGAAATGCAAGGGGACTGGAGCTATATCCATTACAAAGTGGCTGTTGCAAATAGACTTCCTACCCCTATGCAAGTGTGTCTCATAATGGAGGAAAGTGAAGTTCTGAGCAGTACAATATTCCATTCCCCACCTCGTCCATCAACAAAATAATGGATTTTTGTGAGGACTGTAATCTCCAGCTGACTACAAGAGAAAAGAAAAATGTGGGGGAAAAAAGAAGAGAAAAAAGTTAAGTATTTGAATGACCAGCTTGAATTTTCTTTAATTATACTTTTTCTTCTTAACCTGAGCAACACGTCTTTGAATTTCACAGATGTAGAAAGAAGTCAGTCAATCAGTCATTTTAGAAAGGAGCAGTCAGTGCTAGCACCAGATCTGGGGCATAATGTGTCTTGAAAGCCTGGTGTTATAAAGCAGAAGCCATTTTCTTGTCTACTGAAAGTAGATACGGTTTCTTATCCTAGGTCAGTGAATATCTTTATAATAACAGCAAATTATTTCTTCCTGTAGCTGAGGTCAAGAAGGAATGCAAAATTGTCTTCTAAGTTCATTCTTTGCTACTTCCAGCCTCTATCTTTCTTGCCTAGAGGTATATGACAGTTACAGTCAGAAATGGAAGGGAGAAAAGAGCATGTGTGAGATTCCCCCACTCAGTGAGAGGAATTCTGTTCATCAGTTTGTTTGCACTGAAGAAATTATAGAGGCCATGCTTTTGTGAAGCCCCTAATCCTAACATGAAACCTCCAAATATGAAGCCAGTTCTATGAAAAGGATGGTGGTATATGGGAGAATTTGTGGACTCATGTTTTGCTGCCATTGTATAAAACATTAAAAAAAAAAAGGCATCATAGGGATTGAGAAGTACAAGATTGAGAAGTACAAGAAACTGAAAGAAGGTGTTGACCAGCAGCCTGTTGATCATTCTTCTTACTTATGCAGTATAGAAGATTTCCAAGTGAGAGTTTGAAGTAGGAGAGCTACAGAGATTTGCCAGTTTGTCTGGGAAGACTCCTGGGAACAGATAAACAGATTTGAATTTTGTGAATTCTTGCATAGCATAAAGGTGCCTTCCAGTAACACTCAGCAATTCAGTGCTAAGAAGAAGAAATTGTTTCTTGCCACAAGTTAGGTGAACATTATCCTGTCTTTTAAATTAACTCCCACACTTCTCTAATACCCAGAAAAATAAGATAATATAGTCTAGAAAGAAGGGATCCTATACACTCTTTCCCTGTAGAAATACACAAAAAAGGAAGGGCAGTGACACTAAATTTATTATGAACTGATTCATAATGAGAAAGATTATGCTGTATTTTTTATCACTTAGGAATTGCAGAGTATTAGTGCCCTTAGTAAAGGCCCCTCTAGGCTGACAATTTAACTGCAACACTGCATAATAATTATACAGGCAATATGAAATCTTCAGCAGCTTGTCTACTTTTCACTCTTATCTGCAATCTATTATACTCTGTAGTCTCATAAATGGATATAAAGAAAATGGTTCTGATTTTTTTAAGGCATCACTAAAAATGCTAATTAAACCTATAATCATGAGCCTGCTGAGGATAGGGCATCAAATGCACAAGCTCAAGGATAAAATGTCACATTGGGCCAGTCTAAGGCTGGCTTGAATTTAGAAAAGGACCAGGGGCTTCTTGATTATTGTAGTTTCACCCTGTATTTTTGGGTGTATTTTCCACTGATTTGTGGAAAACTGGAGAAAGTGTTGTGGAATCTCATTTGCAAGTGGGAAGTTTAAGCAGAATGAGTTTCTCCTTTTGGCAGTGTTCAGAGCAGAACAAGAATTAGTATTTATGGCATTTGTCAATCTTTAAGATATGTCTGTGAAAAGGAATTAAACTAATGAAACTCCCTTCTAAAGTAGCTTTTGTATTCCCAGGTATCTTTTTAGGTTGAAAAAATATTTCCATCCCTTTATTTGTGTGCATGTTAGCATGCATGCTGCTGTCACTTTTAACTGCTTGCAGTAGTCTAAGGGAAGTATGCTTTCAATTTTTTTGCACCTGTGATTGCTGGGGGTTTGCCACACATAATTAACTGGGCTGCAGAAGACAGAGAGTTGTTTCACAGCTCATGCTGCAACAAGTGATGGGCAAACAAGGGGTTCACTCCCTGTGCTCAGTGACATGAGAAGTGTTCACTCAGGCTGGTTTTTGCTAGGACTGCAGAAGATGTTCCTGTGTGAATGTGTGAAATTCTGGAATCATTTGCTGTCTGTGGATAATTTGTACATTAGATATACAGCATCAGCCATCTAAATGTATAACCTCAGGGTGTAGTAACTCTTTTCAGTTTACTGGCACTCACGTCCACAGGGATTTATGTACCCTTATCATAAATTGATTTGAAACAGATGTGTTCATTAATTGGGTCTAATAATGATTATAATATATTCTGTCTTTCCTTCCTGGGATTTTATTCACTGTAAAGTCATTTTTTTATTAAGTGTTCCTCTTGAAGGGTAGCCTTGGTAGGGCTCTGTCTTGCAAATAACTGATGCACTTAAGTCTATCCATTTCAGCACAGGAGCAATATAAACTTTGATAGTAGGGATTGGCAGGACTGGGTCCAGCTGGTTTTTCTCTATGTGTTTAAGCAGTCATTGGTATGACATATGAGAGCTTTTAGATGTATGAGTTTTTGCTGGAACTGAAACTACTTTTCAACAGTAATCAAAGGCCTGGTTGGCTCAGAAAACGTTCTCTGAATATAACATAATAGCAATTTGGCACTGTGTGTATTTGTGTGAAAAGACAATTGATGATATTTTAGTGTTATAACAAAATGACTCTTCTTAAGTACATCCTTTTAGAAAAATTGGCTGTGTTTATCTTGCTCAAAATCTCAGCCTAAAAGCTTTTATTATTGTTAAGCCAAGCTCTTACACAACTAATGATTAGTAGAAATATTTCTGGAACTTTTTTTTTTTACTTTATTGCCAGTCATATTTGATTTTAAATATAAATATTCTCAGTTTTGTTTCATCCTTGTTCCTTTTCTCTTCCTTCCCTCTGCTGCTGTCTTTGGTGATTGTGTTGATTTCCACCCATTCCCTAAGTCTTTTTTCTGTATACCATTTTCTGCATCCAGATGTTTATGTACTGGAACAGATTGTGTTTTTTTCTTTTTCCCTGGGTAACACTATGACATCTGTATTTAGTATTTTGCTGCTGTTGTTGCTTTCAAGTGTGTGCTGCCATCTATGGAGTTATCATAGAAATAAAGCTGGTAAAAAAAGATGTTTTTTCAGAAGATCACGAAAAACAAAATCTAGGTAATGGAGGAGGTGTCATAGAGCAGTTGGCCAGATCTCAAGAAATCCTGTTTCTCTGTAGTCCCAGATCTCACACCAAGCACGGGTGAAAGTATACCTTTTAGAAAATCAATGATTTCTAGTACTGACATTATTCAGTTGATTTCGTTAAATCAGAGTAAGCTTGCTTTGTCCTTCAATCTGGTAACTCATTCCTTTTTCTTTTCCTTCCCTGTTACTTTCACATGTCCTAGTTATTCTAGCAGTTTCCAAGATACGTTTACTATATCTTTCTTAATTTGTTTTTCAAAGCTTAATTTTAGTTCCTTATATTTCTCCAGCATCTTGTTGACTGACTTTATGCCTCTCCTCAATGTTCAGTTTCAGCCTGACAAGTTCCAGGTTTCCCTCCTTCAGATTCCTTCAGAATGCATTACTGAAGATTAGTCCCCATTCTGTCTCTCTTTCATAACATTTTGTTCCTTGATATCTCTTTTAGAGTGTACATTTATTGCAATGCATCTCTTCAAGATGGTCTGAAAAGCACTTGGAGAAGCAATTTTCTCTGTACTGGAATATCCATGCACATAGAGAAGCTACCACTTTTGCCTTGATGCTGTTCATGTGCTTTCAGCTCGCATATTTTTGGCTAAGGGTTTAGCATCTCACAACCTTGAATGGGGTTAGGTGTATGAATTCCTGGCAATCAGACTTCTATTCATTTCAGTTAGATGTGGTAAATAACTGTGTCTTTACATCTTTCCTCAGCAAAAGGACTGTTGGAATGGGTGCATATTTAACCACTGCTTCTCAAATGCTTTCTTATAACACAAGGCATTAGGCATCAAAAAGAAAAGTTTAACCTATGTGGATAAAGCATTCTTAAAAATATCTTCTGACATTTTCTTCTTATTGCTGAACTCAAAAATTGATCTTATTTTCCAGCATCAAAACAAAATGAAGGAAAAAAATCGATGCTGGAGATTGATCAATGTTTTTCAAAACTGACTTAATAAGATAAAAATCAATGCAGCTGTATTATTTGCCATTCTTTCATCACCAGGAACATTCAAACATGGTAATATTTGATTCTTAAGTTAAATGTGAAAATATTTCAGTTACCACCTACAGAGGCAAAAAAAAACTATAAGGAGGGATTTATTTAGTCAAAGTTCAGTTTTCTTTTTAAACCTAGTTTTGGAAATTTGACTTCTGCAGAAACTGAAAACAGTTTGATATTTTAAGTGACAGTATATAATTATTCCTTTAATCACACAGACTTAAATAGAAGAAATTATTACTTGTATTTTCAAATTACAAGCTCTGATCCTCCCTTCCTCCTGCAAATATCAGTTCCATCTTGCTTGTTTGAGAGATCTGTACTCAAAAAATTGGAGATAAGCTTGGGAACTGAATTACCCTCATGGCAGGTTCACAGTGCTTTGAATTTAGAGCTTTACTGTGCAAATGTATTGGTTGATTAACCTTTTTTAGCAAAAATTAGTGGGTTATTTGTAATTTGTTTGTTTGTTCCCAGCATTCATTTCCCTTTTCTGCTCCCACTATCCTCAGTAATATTAAGATCCCTTATTGATTTATTTAAAGAAAAGCCTTAGAAACTGACTTCTGTTATATTATTGGACCGATTCCTAAAACGTAAGTTTGGCCTGACAGTCGAGAGGATTTTTTAAAAAAAAAATATTTGATTTTCAATATTCCCATTCACCTGCTGCCTTGGGTTTAGCCCTTTGGGTTCCCTATTTGAAATTTCTCTTAACAACTGAGTGCCAGAAAATGTTCTTTTAGGGAAGAAAATTATTGTGCTCACATAATCACTGGAACGTGTGAACTGGGATTTTTGGGAAGTACCTTGAAAGACTCCTGATAAAATCCTAGATACTGGCGAGCCTCTGGTATTGGCATCTTTTGTTTTAAAGATTTATTTCATGAGCACAGGAAGACAGCTTTCTGCATAAATTTCTACTGAATTGATTCCCTATCTGCATGCTAGGCCAGAATGTCATCAAGTAGGAAATGCAAACCTGATAGTAGTTAGACACAGACTTTGAGAATATGGAACTTCATCAGGTTCTCTGTGGGGCTAGCTACTTTCTCATCTGCTTTTCATATTCCTTTACTAATTGATTAATATGGTGAGTTTGCTCCTCTCCTCCAGTAGCTGTGAGCATCAACGTGTGCATTCATTGGGATCAGACAGTCCCACCCCTTCATCTCTCATTCACCATCAGCTTCATTATTGACAAGATCTGTAATTGCATAACGAGAGAGCTTGTACTTGTAGCTCTCCTCTTCCTTTCCTCCTCCCTCCATGCTGTGAGAGAAAAATGGCATGGCATATTGCATAGCTAAAAGCTTATCAAGCCTGAATTTGTTACACCTCTGAATTTGGCAGGCAAGCATTCACAACCACTACACATATGCATGGCTCATCACCACATGAAGCTGGACATCCTGAGAAGATAGATAACATTGGATTGGTTTTCTTGTTCCTCTGCAAACAATCCAATAGACTTAAGCTATGCAATCTGATATTCCCTAATTGACAGCTTTTCCAAGGTTCATTTGTTAACTGAGAGCATGACATGTATTGAAGTTGTTTCCTCATAATGCATTTGGCATTAACAGGAGAAGCTGTTGAATGCCTCAGACATCAATGTCTCAGCAATAAGATATTTTGCCTACAGTTTTGACTTCCTAACTAATGACTTTGTATTTGCAAGGCATGTGAAATTAGCAGAGGACAGGACAGGGCAGGAGAAAAAAGCAAATGCATTCTCCTAAGAAAATTTGTGAGACTTTTTTTTTACTGCTTGGGACATTTAGTTGAGTTTTATGGTTCGACTTTTCTTCATTTCTTTTGGTATAAAACCTTGATTTCTTGCTTAACAGAGTGTTCACTGAATAGTCATAGAGCTCCAGAGTCCTTTCATTTTGGTATATTTATAAATAGCTGTATCTGATTTTGTTTATAGCGATGAAGAATTTGTGTGTGGAAGATGTGCTCAAGAGTTTTGCTTGCCTGCATCCACAAGAGAATAAAATAAAATGCCAAAAAATCCTCTATTTCAAAGAATCTTTAGCTTCTCCCACATGAAGCCAGGTTTATTCGAAGGAATAAATTATCTGTGTAGAGGAGGCCAGAGGATGATTTCTCCACTGATCTTGTCACTACTTTTCATTTGCTACTTTGTTGTAGCTGGTTTCCATAAACACTTTCTTAGTTTTTTAGAACACAGATTGTGCCAGAACTGCAACACTCAGCACTTTTCATTCTGTTAAAGATTTCCATTATCTACTCTTCCTTGTAACTGTTCATAGGATGTTCACACAGGATCTGTAAGTGCTAATTAAGAGATTTATCACAAATGCATCATCATTAATAGCTGTTGTTTCTCCTGCATCCCATGAACGTTTTAGTTACTAGATAAATTTATCTTGGATGAAAAAAAATTTTAATTTCAGTTTTTTTCATTACTTAGTGTGAGCAGGTTACTCTAAATATTTAGGTTAATTTCTCTAGCACCTAGTTAAGTTTCTGCATGTATTCCTCCTTCTGGGAAGAGTACATGCGTGGAGAAGTACATGAAATTTTACACATGTTGTCAAAATAATTGAGGCGCTTCAGTGGTGCTTTGACTAGCACTGTTTAGTGTTGATGTTTCTTTCATGGTGGGGTGCTATTGCCAGCTAGCAGGAATCCCCAGACCACAGAAACATCTCGTGTGGGTCCTTCAGCTCAGCAGGCTGTGCGTGGTTCAGGCTTGGATGAAGGAAACGTGCTCTCTCTTGGGTTAATAAGGATGTTTATTCAGGGCAGCCATGTGGAAGGGGCCTTGCCAGAACCCCTTCTCATCATGGGGGAAGCATGGTGAGAGAGTTGAGAGAGAGAGAGGGGGCATCCTGTGTCCCTTTTCCCAGCTCGCGGGCTGGGCGGGGAAACACTGACCCAATGGGGAATGGAAGGAGGAGGGGTTACATCAGGAAGAACCACAGGGGTAGGAATGGGGGGGGTGGAAGGAACATACCAAGTACAGACAAAATACAAATACTGATACAAATATAAAAACCTGAAACTTGCGTTGCTACAGTTTAGGAAGGGAAACACAGCTGTTTAGATGAGGAAAAAATGAGTGAATGGATCAGGATGCCTTCATTTCACAGGAAGAAAGAGCCTAGCTTTGTCAGAAGGACCTATTCAAATAATGCCAGGGAAGAATGAGCAAAGCTAGATTCTGCTTAGAAAAGCCTAGAAACAAACTTTTGAAAGCCCTAAGGTCTGGAGCCTAAGCACACATCTCTCCTCCCTCTGTAAACATCAATGGCCTGACTTCCTGCTGCAACCAAATATTCCTGAGCCCTTGGGGGACATTCTGGACCTGTCTCCAAGTACCTCCTCGTTTCTTTGCAAGGTCTGCCATCAAATGCCATTTGGGCACCTGGCGAGCACTGACTCCAGAAACACTTCTGTCTTGCAGGGCAAGCACAGGCTGCATGTGGACACAGGACTGGAGGGCTCCTGGTGTGGCCTCATCCCCGTCGGGAACCCCTGTGAGAGTGTGACCACGACTGGCCTTAGGTGGAACCTCAGTAAGTGAGATGCCTCTGGGACGGTGGGTTTGATGGGTCCTGACTCTACATTTAGAGCAGCTTCACCAGTGATGAAGGGCCTTACAAGTTTGAAGGTGAAGCATTACACTGAATCCCTGCCAGGCCATTTTTATTCCTAGAAATGAAGAGTTTTTTATAAAAAAAGCGAGAGAAAAATGTTTCAACCTGAGATATCACAGGCAGAAACATTTTCCATTTGGGAGTCATTGTGCTCTTCAAACAGAACATTTGTTGAGGTCATGATACATTACCATCTTGATACATTGCCCTACAGGGAGAAGAAGCCACAAGTGTCTAAACTCCTGCTTATAAGCCATAAAGTTACAACAGACAAATAATAAAGTGGTACAGATTATTAAAGCTACTTCACTTTGCCTGAACTGCTTCATGTATATTGCCTGTTTCTCAACCCTGAATGAATAGATCCTTTTTCTCACTTTAAAGTGCAAAAGAGTCCATTTGATCTAGAACCAGGGACATTTATCTGTAGAGAAAGGAGGTTTTATGACCCAAAAAATATTGAAACAATCTTCATCCTCCTGCCTCTTCCCTTCACACTGAGTCATTTGGGGTGTATTTACACAGGAAAGTAATGGGATATTTTCAGTAAAGGTTCATTAAAACTTAAGTGGGAGCAAAGCAGTAATTGAGAGGCACTAATCTCAGTCTGATTGACATGTCCAGGCTTTAGAGCCATTCCGTGCAGAAAGGGCATGCTGTTCTCACAGTTTGCAGTGCAGTGCCTTCACTGGCTAAGAATGAATGTGAGTGACCCACTATACCAGCCAGCAGAACATCTGCTGGTTCCACTGAGAGCTTGAGCATCTGCAATTAAAGTGGTGGTAGGCATTAGTAGCTCATTAATGATAACAGATATAAGTATGGCATTAGTTTTGGATTATGGGAGAATTGCCAGATGAAGAGCTGTCTGGCTAGCAATGTTTCTGTCCTTTTAAACTGGAATGGAGGAGCTGAATGTGTTGTGTGAGAGACATTCCTTTAATTTAAAAAAAAGTCAAATATTTTCATTTGTACGTATAAACACAGTTGACATATAAGATACTGCATTTTTATGTGCTCATCTCCTGTTATCCAGCAACTTCTGTGACCTGTTGCACTGAGGTACTAATTTCTCAGAAAATGTTCTATCCTTCAGAATGAGGTGCAAGAAGCTCAAACCAGCCTCCTGTTAATGAAGGAAGCATCTCTGAATCCTGTGTTGTATTGCAAAAGGCAACTGTGTGGATCAAAATGTGGTAGATGCAATGAGGTCGCAGCCCTTTCTTCTGATTTTTATTATTTGAAAAAGCCATTTTTCAGATACAGCAGATTTTTTTCTGTTTAATTCCATAAATTTTATCAGATTTACAAGATCCTTATCAGAAAGCTGGTAATTTTAAAGATGGTCTGTCTGCTCTGTTTCTTTGTTACTGTTAAATTATGATTGCCTGATCTGCTAAAGCTAAAGAGAAAGGGATTGCAAGTCAGCTGTGCCAGCTGGAGGAGGATGCAGGGGGGAGATGAAAGGGCAGCAAATATTTTTTCTCTCTAGGGTGGGGTTAAGATATCAGTTTCTTAAATGTTGGTTATAACTAGATATGGACCTACGGGGTTTTTTAATATGCTTAATTTTATCTTTTTTTTTTTCTCTGGGGAACAAAAAAGTATTTATATGACTGTTTGCTGCTTATTTCATCTTAACAAAACATCATCATTTCTGCTTCTCCTCACCCTTGTTGCTGTTATTTCCCAGGAGGAAAGAGAGCAGACCTTTACAGTGTTTTCCTTAGTGATGTATATACTGCATCCCGTTACAGGCTGTTTTCAGTCTCAATATTCATATTTCTCCCAGGTTGTAGTTCTTTCATTTACTTCTCCACATTAATCACAGATATATCTGTAAAACCAAAAAATGATCTGGTCTTCATTGAAGAGGCTCAATCTATCTGAGACATCAACGTCATTACAACCTGAAACTGCTCTCTTGCTCAAGTGACTAGAGCTAACCTTTCCACTCGTCCAAATGCAGAATAACCTTTGAACAAGGTCATTGCTCAAACACTGATTAAAAAATTAAAGTGCACTTAGATTCCCCAAGAGGGCAACCAATATCTCCAATACAGCATGTGGTTAGTTGTGACTTGGTTGGCTTTTTTCCCTAATAAACAGAACCTACATTGTGATAGGTAAAGTTTGATACTAGCTTCCATAGTTAAGTTAATGCACTTACTTCAAAAAATATTAATCCTCCTGTAAATTGGGATGTAGAAGCAAAGGATCAACTGGGAAGAAATAGAATAATAAGAATAGATACTGAAGTGTGATATGGATGTCAGCCTTGCTGCTGATGGCTGGCAATGGCAGAGCATCACCTGTTCATTCATTAACAGCAACCTGAGCATACACCTCAGTGTAAATATATTGTAAACCTTAGTGGATAATTTTTTGTGGTTATAAATTCATTTTCATGTGCAAATCATAAAAGAAATGGAATTTTTAAACTGAACATGACATGAAAGGCCTATTCCTGCAGTTTGTTATGGAATTAATTGGATGTGACCTATCAAGTTCGGTTTTAAAAAGTAATTTTTGAGCCCTCAGCATATTTAGGTATCTGGGCAGTAAACTAATTTCAGAATTTTAGTTCAAACGCTGATGCATTAGGTGGTAGGGGAGCCCTCATTTTTACAAACAGTAATTTCCACCAAATCAAAATTCAAATAACACTGCAGTACAAGAAAGAGCTGGCTTTGCATCAAGATTTTTGATGTTTAACACCAATTTCTGCCTGAGCATATCTAGATTACTCTGCCAATTAAAATTTGTAAAATCTTGAAGAGGTAGTCAAATGTTATCTGCATCTAGTGTGCAGGTGCTGTCATGATACTTCATAGATTCTGAATACAAAAAGATAAGGATAAATAACTAGGACAGAAGCTGTATTGAGGTTAAGAGTAAGCTACCAAAAATCTCATTTCAATGGCTGAATTTGATAAACCTGAAATCTGTAAGATATTCTGCTAGCAGGGAAACAATGATGTCTTTTAATATTACAGAATTCAGTACTTTTTTTGTATGTTTGTTTGAGAATGCAGCATGTATGCATGCTTTTTATGTAAAAAATAGAATTTTCATTTGTTTTAGTTCTCATCTTACGGGTGAAAGAACTTGGAGAAGAAAGTGGAAAATTGATTAGAAAAAATATTTTTATCCATATTTGCTATTGTGTAGCACATACTCAGAACACATTATAAACATATTCTTTCCATTCCCAAAGGGATACAGATCTTTTCTGTATTAAAATCTGATTTACAGCACAGGAATCAGATAATGCTTTATCTGATTTGACTCACCTGGCTGCTTGCTGATAACAGCTCTCATGTCTAATAAATAAATAACAAAAAATCCAATAATGCCAGAATTACCCAGCATTCTTCATTAGGTCCTCAGTGGTGCTTTCATGGAAGGTAAATAAGAATGAAGGTAGAAATCAACTGCACTGCTCATCAAAGAAGAGGTTGGAGGGTAATGGAAGACTTTTTTAGGAAATTCTTCCCTTTCTGTGAAATCGCTTTAGAAAATAATCTTGCCAATTTATTCTTCATCCCTATGGCCTTTTAGATATGCTGTATGTCATGCCTGTACTGAAAATGCCAGCGTGTGTGTGTGTGTGTATATATATATCTATAGCTATCTATATATAGCTATCTCTCTCTCTGTATATATATATATATAAACCTCTGTGTGTATGGTATTGTGCTATCCAAATAATTTTCATGCCAATTTGCCTTCTTTAGGCAGGAAGTTAAATTGCTGTAAAATGCTGCCATTGGAAAGAGTGCCACTGTCATTTCACTTCAAAAGGCAATAGCAATAACAAGGGGAGCAGGACCTTTCTCTAACTGTAATAACAGAGCATGCAGTGACTATTAATGTCACAGGTATATGAACAGGATCCCCAATCTTTTTGATGCTGTTTACATTGATAGTAAAATTGAGATGTTTGCACTGTTTTACTTCACTGGAGTTTTATTGATGTTGCGTTGTGAATGAAGCAAAAAGTTTACAGAAGCAGTTGTGGTTTGTGTTTTAGGAGAATTCATAGTCTAAAAGATGAAAGAAAATTAGTAAAATTCTGAAAAAAAAGAAAAAGAAAGAGGGTCAGGGACTCTTCTGGGAAATGTTGTAAATTAAAATGGACACATATCTGTGCTAGTGAGGCTGTTTGTAAAAGCACTCTCTTACCTGTTTCATAACAGAAATAGTTTATATCACACATTTTGCTACCCCAGTTCTGACTGAGGCAAACTAAGTGGCGCTTCTGGGAATAGCTTTGTTTTCAGTGGCAGAGTAAATAGCTACACAGCTGGATTCCCATTCTCCTGTGCTTTCCTCTCTTTCCCTCCCTTTTCTTGTTCTTTACTGGCAGAAGATACATTATCAGTGATGTATTTTTTTCATTTATCCATTGCAGCTCTAAGACTCTGGGTAGGGGTGGAATGGACAGAAATGATGTTGCTGATCCCAAAGCATTGGGTGGCTTTGACCTTTGGCAAGCTGTTTGCCCACAGGAGTGCTGCTGTCTGCCTTCCAGGGTCATATCATTTATTACAAGGCATGGCCTGCTGAAATACTTTTCCAGTGAAGCAGATGTTCTGATGGTGGCAGCCTGGCATCCCACTGGCTTACTGCAAGTCAGCAAAAACGATGAGGGCCTTGCTTAGCATTGCATAAAATGATTTTGAACCACAAAGACCATTTGGTATACATTAAATGACTGATGAACACAGAACTCAGGTGTGCTGGGCCTCTAAACCTGAATTTGCATTTCTTTGCTGAACAGTAGCTTGAAAACTCAGTCAGACTTTGTGAAAAGGCTTGAAATGGGGATTTGAGGTCACACATTCAGTTCATTTCCGCATGTGTCAATAAATGTTTGGAATCAGTGGGAGAGAGATTCAGATCCAGCTCCTCTTTGGCAAGGTAGCAGGTCCCTGGCATTTAGTTTGGAAAGGCTGCTTTAAGGTGATAAACAGATATGCTTTTCCAGATCACACTGTTGGGGCAACATTAGTACTGTGGGACTCTACTTACAGAAAGATTTGTGTGAGTGCCTTAGTTCTGAACTAGCTCAAACCACTTCTAGTGGTAAGGTTAGTTCAGCTGGAAAGCAATCTTTAATGGGATATAGAGCATGCATATATGATCCTTCCATGCAGCAGTAATAGGCAATAACTGCCAGGAAGGAGTAGAATAAAAAAATCTCAGAGAGACTCCAGCACAGCTGTGCACAGAGTAGATGACTCTCCAAAACCTGAGTAGTATCATCCTGAAGTAAAATTTAGAATCACAATAGAATGTCCTGAGTTGGAATGGACCCATCAGGATCATCAAATCCAACTCCTGGACCTGCACAGGGCAACCAAATGAGTCACACCATGTGCCTGAGAGTGTTGTCCAAGTAATTTTTGAACTGCATGACCCCAGAAAAGTCTCTCTTCATCTTTCTTGTAGGCTTCTACTGGAAGGCTGTAATTAGGTTCCTCTGGATGGCATCCCATCATTCAGCTGTGTCAACTGCACTACTCAGCTTGGTGTCATCTGTAAATTTGCTCAGGATGCACTTAGCCCTTCACCTACATCAATAATGAAGACATTAAATAGCAAAGGTTCCAATACGGATCCCTGAGTGACACCTCTTGTCACAGATGTCCATTGGGACTCTTGAGTCACTTACCACCACCCTCTGAATGTGACCATACAACCAATTCATTATCCACCTAATAGTCTACCCATCAAATCCATCTCTCCCCAGTTTGGAGAGAAGGATGTGAGGAACTGTGTTCAAGACTTTTTACAGAACTCCAGATAAATGACATCTGGAGCTTTGACCACTTCCCTGGGGAACCTTCTCCACTGATGTTGTCACCCCATCATAGAAGGCCACTGGGTTGTTCAGGCAGGACTTGCCCTTGGTGGAGCTGTGCTGGCTGTATCAATCACCTCACTGTCCTCCATGTGCCTTAGCATGGCTTCTAGGAGGAGCTGTTCCATGATCTTCCCAGGTACAGAGGTGAGAATGACAGGTCAGTGGATCCCAGGGTCCTACTTTTTACATTTTTAAAGAGAGGTATGATGTTTCCCTTTTTTCAGCCAGCTGGGTCTTCACCTGACTGTCAGGACTTTCCAAATATCATGAAGAGTGGCTTGGCAACTACATCAGCCAATTCTCTCAGGACTCGGGGATATATCTCATCAGGTCCTATGGACTTACATACATTCAGGTTCCTTAGATGGTCATGAACCTGATCTCTACTTAGAGTGAGAAGTGCTTTGCTCCCCCAGTCCCCATCCTGCTGTCCATCCACTCAAGAGGTGTGGGAAGAGAGGTTGACACAAAGATTGAGGCAAAAGAGGTGTTGAATACCTCAACCTTCTCCTCATCCATTGTTACCAGTGTTCCACCACTGTTTATTGGTGGTGGGTGCACCCTCTTTGTCCTTCCTTTTCTGGTTAACATACCTGTGGAAGCCCTTCCTGTTATTCCTTGCATCCCTTGCCAAGTTCAGCTTTACCTTGGCCTTCCTCAGCTGTATTTCACCTCTGTGCTCTTCCCAGGTTTCCTGTCCTTGTTTCCACTGCACATTTACTTCTTTCCCTTTAGTTTGACCACCAGTTGCCTGCTCAGCCATGCCCATCTCTTGTTTTCCCTGCCTGTTTCCTTGCTCCTGGGGATTGCCAGCTCTTGTGCTCCATGGAAGGCTTCCTTAAAGATCTGCCAGCTCTACTCTCCTCCCCTGTCCGTGAGGGCAGTTTCACAAGGGATCTCACTGACTATCTCTCTGAAGAGCTGGAATTTTGCTGTCCCAAAGTTCAGAGCCTAACTTAACTCCTTACCTGACCTGTACATCTCAGGACTGCAAACTCCACCTGTGTGTCGTCACTGCAGCCCAGGCTGTCTCCAGGCTTGATGTCCCCAATTAACTCATTCACCTCCCTGACCAGAACACTTATGTGTGTGCAGCTACATTGTTGTGGCACATTGCAACTATGGAAACTAATTTCATTATTAATGTAGAGGGAAGAGGGTTGTCAAGAGAGCAAAATTCTGTTCTTTCCTTTGCATCCCCTATGTCACTTCAGTCCTTGCTTCTGCTAATGGAAATGTAACTCAGAGGAATGAAGAAATAGGTGCTCTGCTTCAGTCCAGCATTGGTGCAGATAATCCTCATCACTCTGGTGGCTGTAGGTTGGTGAGTACAAAAAGTCACATGAAAATCAAAGGCAACCTGCTGCTACTGAAGGATGTCCACTGTAAAATCAAAACACCTTTCTGAGCAAGAGGGAGATCTGCAGAGAGCCAAAAAGCTACCATTTAGATTGGTGGGGTTCCAAATTAGCTCAGTGGGTTTCAGCACTGACTGTGAATTTTCGTTGGTGAGTGTGGGGGCTGAATTTGTCCAAGAAAGAGACCTCATAGTTTATACTGACGACATTTAACCCTAAAGGCATTCTCATCAGTCACCCTGTCCACATGGATACTGGGAAATCATCTTTTTTAGACAACAGTGGCGTCAAAGCTGGAACATAATATGGTGTACTTCAATGAAAGTCAGTGAAAAATTGGCCAGAGTACAAATGCCCATTTGTCATATCCCTTGCAAATATGCTTTAATTGTTTTCATCCTTAAATGCCCAGAACCAGCCATAATAAATGTAAATGTCACACTGCCTGGAGATTTCCAAAAACAAGAAAGCTCTCTGAGGCAGGTGGTGAGTTTTTGCCAGTTCCCAAAGTCTCTGCAGAAGCACAAAAGGGCAAGGACCAGTAGGAGGACAAATCAATCACATCTGGCTAGAGTGTTCTGGAATTAAAAAATGAAATGTGTTTGTCTGTGATGACTCAGTTAATGAATGTGTGCTATTTAGATTTTTGGGGGGTTGTTCAAGCAGGTAAGCATTGCCACAGCATTGACTCCTCCTTTGCAATTTGTTTGTAGACCTTTTAGTTCTGTTTACATTTTTAGTGCATACTAGTGTATGTGATTGATCTCTTCTTCCCAAAAATATGACACTGAAGAAAATTATTTTCTGTGCTGTGATCTATTCCTGTAGCCTAATGGCAAACAGTCCTGGCTATCTCCTCTGCAGTGTCTCAATTCTTCATTTAGTGTTCCCTTTGTAAACATTTTGCATGTTGTATCTGAGGGGCACTACTCTCTCCCAGTTTTTGGCTCTAGATTTTTGTGGAAAAGATGTTTTTTCCCTGCTGTTATATCAAGTTCCACAGAGGATGAAAGTCTGGTGGGTGTCATCACTGACTTTTTGTTGTGTGTTATAAAAACTTAGCTTTTGGCTGTAAGTTGTTTATGGCATCCTGATGTGTAACTAATAAGCCATTAACAACTGACTGTAGTGAGCATCCTCTGGAACTATTAATTTTAGACATGCATACTGATTACACGCCACTAAGCAAAGCTGATGTTTTCAGGTGAGCTGGGAGATACAAATTTTTGATAGATGATTCTATGTCTTGCCATAGAAGCAGCTGTGACTTCTCTGGGACAGTAAATTCATATGGTGGGGGGGAGTCAAGCCAAGCCAAGGGGAAGAAAAAAGAGAAAGTGGCAGAGTGGCGATGAGAGATTGCATCCAGGATTAGAAACATGTTTTTGAGAAAAGGCAGATAACATCAAAATAGGTAAGATAGGAATACAGAGATTGAGAAAATGAGAATGGAGGTGTTTTAAGTAGACTGTTGGCATCTTCCTTTTTGAAGCACTGAATTGAGACCAAAATTTCTGTCTCGTTATTTCTCTGCTGTTTGTGATCTCTCTCATTTTCCACTGTTGTCCAGGCTTTATAACCTACTTCTACTGTCAGTAAACTGGTAAACTCAAGTGATGCAGGCCTGTCCCTAGGATCTGCCTAGGTATTGATCCAACAGCAAAAGATGGCATTGGACATTTGATTTGAAAACAAGTTGCACTCCTATGGATATAAATTCAAGACTGAATATAAGGAAAGCCAGAAACAGAGAAATAAAACTAATTAATGTTTGGATGTAATGGTACTTAGAGATTTGAGACACCAACATCACTCAGTGTCCCAGGTGTATTCTCTAGGAATGAATCTGCAGTCACAGTTAATAGTGCAGATATGTACAACCTCAGCCTTTCCCACTGCAGGAACGGAAATACCTGGGAGGAATAAGGCAAAAGACTGCTGCTTTTCTTGTGGTTCAGGCAGTTGATTGTCTGGAGTGTTTACTCTGTGCAGGTACTTTATCTACTTGCAAGTTAGCTATTCATTTCTCTTAGCACTCAAGCTGAGTTTTCAGCACCCTAACATTCCTGAGAGCTCTGCCTTGGTTCTGTAAAGCACAGGATAGTCCAAAATGAAAGCTGTAGCATCATCTTTAAGATGCTACATAAGATGTTAATATGTCTGTGTCATTGCTCTTGAACAGTTTCACATGTGCCAATGGTATTATCAATTCTATCATAATGAGCAACACAAACCCTTGAGAAATTCAGCATAAATGTTTATACACATATATACAATGCAGTTTATATAGTAAATAAGGCATAAGTACAGTATGATTGATTAGGACTCAGAGGGTGTCAGTTAAGAGAATACTATTTGCCAAAATGAATCTGGCCTGGTGGGTTAGTGGGACTTTGTAATTAAAGAATGACAGCTAAAGAATCTGTGTTAAAATTCCACAGGCAAACATTAATCCTGGTATTCCCTTGCTCTCAAGTCCATGACTTTGCAGCCTTAGCATTTCTTAAGAGTTGTCTTCTATGTGTATTATTTCCAGGTGCATGTGGGTTCATATGCAGTTGACAGCTAAGGCATATGTATCATGTCCCATTGTACTGATAGAAGTTTAGGTCAGCGTGTGGCAGCAGAGTTTCCTGTTATTTACATTTTGAAGCTTTTCCTTGTATTTAATATGAAAAGTTAAATGTTTCAAAAATTCCAAATATTTTTAGTATCTTTTAAGTAGTAATACGTGTCATAAACCAAACAGTAAATCCAAATAAATGGAGGTGGAATGCTGTCACGAGATCCTACAATCTGTATAGCTTTCCTGTGACATGACTTCTGAAAAACCTGATAAAAGGCTCCTCTTCTATGAGCTTTCAGTTCAACTTTGGGGATTCCTTTATAACAGCATTTTAAGAAACTCTGCTCCAATTAATTTTTCTTTTTCTTTCTGTATTCTGCAGATACAGTATGTGATAAATATATTCTTATGCTGTTAAGAATTATAACACAGCATTTATAATCTAATTGCCAATAAGAAATCTCAGAATTGTACGTTTAGGTTTCCCAAGCATAGGGCTTAACTATAATTTACCCAGGCCCCAGCAATACCCCTGTATCATTGCTGATTGGCAGGCCACTTAATGCTGCTGTTTATAAGGCAATTTTCTAATCAGCTGCATGAACACTCATCAGGAGCTTGCATCTTGATTTAAAGCAGAATTGGAGAGTTAACATTTGTTTTGCTTATAAAAACAAATGGGGGAAAAAAGCAAATTACAAAGAGAAATAACACAAATACAAGCTTTGGTTTCATGAATCTGGATTATGCTTTCAAAAGTTCAGTATAGAATTAAAAGCTGTGGCATGAATGAATCTGCATTCATCAGGCTATTTCTTTTGTGCATTTTGAAACTGGATGATGATAGTTTAAATATTAGCATTCTTGTTTTTAACAGGTGTTACATTTCCAATCATTGTTTAATAATTATTATGTGATATAGTAGATATTCTGTTGAGTCTGGTGAGTTGAAACTGAGGCACAGTTAGTTCTCCATTTATTTCACATTTCTTTTCCACTCGAAAAATAATTAATTATTCCATGCTTTCTTTCTATCTATTGAATTATTTTGTTCCATAATAGAATAGCTTTAATTTTAAAAATGTGATATAAATCACATGTAAACTGTGTCAAATGTGTCTGGCTTGGAAGCAATTCATTATATGATTTAAGAAGTTTTAAAAAGATGAGCTTCATTTGACCTGACAAGTTTATGAATAATTTTGACCAGCACAAATAAAGTATGTTTTCCAAATTTATCCCCAAGTAATAATTGTAAACACACCTTGTAAACACAGTTCCATAGGCTGTATATCCAGTATATGTTGAAGAATTCATGTTTTAGGAAAATATTAGAGCTTAATATTGAGCTTGTGGAATTAATAGGAGAATTGCACACTGACTTAATATTAATATTTTAATCTGGAGGTGCCCCTGTCCCTTCCTTACTAGAGTTACTTAAGCCCTGAACTCATCAGAAGATTTAGACATTCATGCATTTTTATACATGTTACTAGTTCCATTGAATATAAAGGGATTATTCACAGGGTAGAGTTAAATGTGCAGAGGTACTTACTACAAGTCAGACTCTGAAGTGGAAGTTCAAAAATGTCTGAAATGGCTTTTCTGTATGTAAAATAAGTGGTAGTGACTTTAATCTCAATTTCCAGGGTTAGCTGCCTGGGCTTGTGCCTATTCTAATCTCTCTTCTCATTCACCAATGCTATAAATTCCCTTTTTCAGTTCTGCACATTTTTAATGTATTGCTGGTGGACTGTAGTAATTTGCATTAATTCCTCCTGATTTTACTGTTGAATGCCTAGGCAAAGCATGATGACATGGTAAGACAAATGACTTTAAGATATTTCTCACGTCTGGTTTCTTTACCTGTAATTCAGCACTTGTGATTTCCTACCAGTACAGATGTCAGGTCCATGTATCAAGTGAATTTTTCATATGAGAACTTTGGAGAAAAGGGCCTCTGGATACCTACCGGAATTTTAAACAATCATAAACTTTTCATAAATAGCCAAAAATGTTAGAATATGGTACATGTCCACATAGTTGTAAGAGAACAAAACACTCTGGACAGAGTAGATCAACCACAGAGGATATGAGATTTTTTTTAAATTTTTTTTTTACCATGCTACATATTTGCCACACTTTTGTGTCTGTCTCTGCCATATGTGAAGCAAGATTTTCAGTCTACCTTAAAACCACGTATGCAGCCAACACAAGGCACGTGCTGGGGAACTGGGGAACAGGGAATGATTTTCACATCATATTATGGGCTGGAATGTGTGAAATACTAACTATGACATAAATCTTTTTGTACTGGAATAATTTAGTATTGTTCTTTTTATTATTATTATTTTGAAATATGAAGTGTAGTTATGTTTACCTTTTGAAGTTCCAATAGCCTGAAAACTCTTCCTTTGGCAAGTGCAAATCAACAAATGCTGGCACCACCCTAAAAGACAGCTTTCTGTTGTGAGCTTCTGTAGAGATTTATACAGCTCATTTGCAGTGTACAGTAGGAAGGTCTGTGGGTTATTCAGAGCTTGCGTGTGCCACTTTGTTTTTGCTGCTGCCTTTTTTTAGCCTGTGTGTTTATGTTAGCATAGTTCTGGATCATTTAAGACTTGTCTTGGATTTTTGAGAGCTCTGCTGCTGGCAATTAAATTTACATCCTAAATATCCCGAGAAAACATTGTTGTCAGTGAATTTGTAAATTAGCTTCTGTTCCCTTTAATACCATAATTACTATAGTGTCCCAGCTGACATAATCTCAAAAGAATTTTACTGACTGTTGTGAGATTCAGTCTTTCCAGTTTATGCTGTTCTCCAACTTCCCAGAGTAATGATTCCCTAGATGTTTGTCAGTCTGGGTTTTTGCACCCATGATTCCTGAGTTTCTCTGCCAATTTTGTGTTCTCTCTGCTCTCATGCCAGTTTCAACAAATTCTTTAAAAGTTACAAATAATGAAGACAGTCTTTTTTATAAAAAACCAACAAACCACAAACAAAAAAATCAACCCAAAAAACTTATATTGTTGTCATGGCACAGCACTACTTGCTGACTCAGTGGGTAGCACACCAGGCTGGGGATCCAGCAGTGTGGCTGGAATACATCATTATCTCTGAGTAGTATACTGCCTTACTTGTCCTGCTGCTTATCTTGTTAACTCCTTGGGGCAGGGACCACACAGTGCCCTCTGTCCTTCCTGGTAGTCACATACTACAGGGATAAACATAATTAATTGCAAATGGGAGGTGACTTCTGGAGTTACAGCTGAAAACTGTTACCATGAAATGATTCCTGATTTAAAATAAATGCATATTCTCTGAGTGTAAGAGACTGCATCTGGATTATTATCTTCAGAAATGGTACTGTGGAAAAAGAAGAAAATCATTGTTTAACGTACAGTGCCATCTACAGAGCAGGCTATGCAACCTGCACTTCTTTCATTATCTGGGGGGGTTGTTTGGGTTGTTTTTGTTGGTTTTTTTTATTTTTTGTCATAGTCCCATTAGCATTAATGGCTAGAGAGTGTGTGAGAAGTTTTTGTCAGATGCCAGCAGCGCTGGAGGATGAAGATGAGAGTGGTTTTGCTCTCATCTGTTTAGGCCATAATCAGCAACATCCATGTGCCAGCTTCAGCAACAACAGCCACTCTTAACTTTCTCTTAGAAACCTATATTGTTGGGGGCATTTTATTGTCTTTTTTAAAGTGCAGTTGTTTCTAGAAATGCTGCGTCTGCAGCCAACCTTCCTAGCAATCACATGACCTACCACAGCAGTCTGACAGGCAGGCAGAGGTGGAAAAAGGGGGAAAGGGACCAGAGAGGAAAAAGCCAATCTGTGATCATATTGTGTGAACATGAAGTATATTAAGGCAACTTGTCAACTGTCTTCTCTGTTTAGAGTCAGTTTAAATGTGGGGATGAAGGGCAGTGGGTCTTCACATACTGTTACCTTAGTGTAGAAAAAACTGTTAAGCAGTAGTTTTGTGTTTGCATGGTTCACTGGTTGAAATGACAGTGCAAGGAGAGTTGGATTAAATCCCCAAAATCTTCGGAATGATCTTCAGATGAGTGTTAATTTTGATGCAGAAAACTGTATTTATTTTTAAAGACAGAAGAAATGAAAGAACACCGAAGTATTATACCTTCCACTCTCAGGAGTCCATTATTTATGTAACATAGCAAATTAAGTTATTGTGGTCTGCAAAACAAACTGTTGTCTGTCCTCTTTTGGCTCCTGAACATGGCAAGTTATGTGATCTTTAATCTGTTACTAGCTCAGGACCCACTATTTGTCATCTTCAAATTAGTGGGTTTGAAAAACAGAAATGGGAAGGGAGGGCTGAGAATGAACTCTGACATCCAGGGCAGAGACGAAATAATTTTTTGGCAGATGATCTTGCACCTTGGCAGGTGAAGAGGGAAAGGAGAAAGAGAAGGGTCTTTGTTTCCTTTTATATAGTTACATGTAAAATTCAGTGAATATAAAGTAGCAGCAGAGAAGTACTGGGAGTCTTGAGTGTCTGAGACAGCTGAAGTTGCACGTTAAATAGAGTTTATGAGACTAGTCTGCCATTTGTCATCTGCTCTGTCACCGTCAGCACATGTGACTGTGTAGGTGAGTGGGGGCGTATGTAAATAATAATTCTCCTTTATTTAATATACATTAAAACTGAAAAGGGACAGAAATATGAGTTAGCAGAGTGCTACAAAATGTGAAGTTAATTATGCAGTAGTTATCCTCAACATTCCCATCTTTAAAGTGGTTTTGAACTGCTTAAGTGCAGCAGTTACTGCAGACTGTGATTAGATAAACGGATGCAAATAGTAATTGTAACTGATAAATGATTGATGATGGCTTTATATGTTTATCATTATATACTGTTGTAAACACTTTTTACTCAGTGAGGATGGAGTCTGGAGGAAAATTGATGATGTATGAAATATGGATTCCAATTGTAGTGCTTTTAAGAGTATAGAGGGCCAATATTGTAGGGCCAATACAGAGTTGTTACCTGAGGAACTGGTGAACTTTGCCACTGAGCACCAAACATCTGCCAGCTGACGTCCAGAGGCTTGATACAAGTGCGGCTGGGAAGGTCAGTTACAGGAGAGAGCCTAAAAGTAGAGATGGGGAGGCTGAACACTGATGAATGATGGCTTTTGGTGTGGAAGGCCCCCAGATCCACTGCTCAAAAGGAGAGGAGGTGCCATTTTTCTTCATTTTTCTATTGCTTCTCATGGCTCCAGCCTTCTTTCACAACTTTCCAGTGTCCTGTCTCCTGTGGATCTATGAGACATTTGTAATGCATTATTTGATAGCCACAGAGTGACTGTTAGACCCATGTTGTAGGAGCCATTTGGGACAGAGCAAATGTGTTTGGACCACTGGAAGTTAATGGAAAGAAGGACACGAATATGCATGTCTCTAGAAAAACAGGGTGGGATAGGAGGTTTGTGCAGGGGTAATGGTGCTATAATTCTATTTGGTTTGTCACCTGCCATTTGCTAATTATTAATCACAGTAACAACATTTGTTAGTTACATTAATTGAAAGGGAATTTTATTGCAGCAGCTTGAATTTAATATCAGCTCTTTGTGTATCAAACAATGCAAAAAGTAACCTGTGGTAATTAAATTACAGGTTAAGTCTTCATTCTACATAAATTATTCTGTTCACCGAGGAAAAAAATAAGCAGGATATTACCAAAGAAAAGGCCCAGATCATTAGCAGCCTCTACTCCCTGTTCTGTTCACTTCACTGGCAGTGCTGAGATCTGTCTGTTACTTTTCCTGTGGTGTTGTAGAACTAACAATGAACTTGCCATCTTTTCTGTCATGTGCCTGCCCTTGGGCTTGTACAAAAGAAGGGAATTAGGTTGTGTTTTGTTGACCTTTTAGTTACAAGGGAAATGGTAGTCCTGTTTCCTTACACATCAAATGCTGCCAGGCTATTGTCTGTGTTAACCTTTGTGGAGCACCCTGATGTGATCGTTACCCTAGTGCCAGGACACAGATGTCAGAGAGAATTGAGAAAGGATAAATTGGAGGTGCCATGCAAAACAGCTCAGCTAAAGACATTTTTCTCCTGCACTGAAGAAAAGGTATTCTGTATGTGTTTAACTACTTAGCTGGTCTGCGAGTCCTGTAATTTGCTTAGCCAAACAGAACTTCAAAACAGATGGTTTCTAAATTTGGGGAAAATAACCATTACAGTATTTTTTCCCTGTGCAGTCTGCAGTTATACTTTAGTACTGAAATTATTTGAAAATTAAACAGGAAAATAAAATTTGGATCTTTACCAACTGAATACTAATTTCAGGAACATACAGTTTTCAGTATGTATTAGGTTTTCATCTGCACATTTAGCCTAAGATTTGTTTATGCTCTGATTTAGTGCCTCTTGCTGCTTACTTGCATAAGCACTACCAAATCAGTCAGTTGGAGTCACCGGAGTATTTAGCCCCCAGCTGCATTTGCTCATAAAAGGAGAGATGACAAGTTTCCTCCTTTGCGGAGGAGGAAGTGGAGAAACAAAAGGAAGTAATTCATTGCACTTAGATAGCACCTGCCACCAGCCACCTCTACAGGCACCTTACCAATAGTGAGTGCACTGCCTTGTGTGGAAAGCATTTCTTTGTGAGAAAACTGCTTCATCCCCAGTCTCTTGATTGAAGAAACTGAGGTGCAGAGCATTTTTCTCATCCAAAATTGTAAGTGAAGGTAATCAGAAGGTAGGAACCTGAGTACCCTGGACTTTGGGATTAGTTTCTCATCATGATAGATATTAATTATGACAAAGGAATTCATTCTTTTATATTTAGGAGGTTTTTTTATATATGTGTAATATTATTGCACATAGTATTTTCAAAGTATCTAAGAAAGTTCTATTTAGGAACTCTGCCTTTCTCTTAGAATATGTTGTATGTGTCCATTCCTGAACATAAACGGGGTGTCTAGGTGTAAAAATGGAGCTAAAATTGTTTTTCTGAAAAGCCAAGTATAGTATTTGGTCCTCCAACAGTACTTGAACGGTTAGTTGTTCAGGATGAGAGCAGCAGCATGTTCTCAGATAGCCTTGAGATAATTCATTACCCAAGAATAGGAATTGTCTTGGGTTGGGGATTCCTAGAGGGAAATTTAGGTCCACTTGATGGAAGTCTTTGCTCCTTCCAGGAGGCATGTTGTGCGATGCCCAGCCATACTCTGCTGCACAAGGCTCAGCTGGGCTGTGGAAAGCACTGCCGCAGAACACTGTGGACCACAGCAAACACAGTGATACAGTCTCCACTTCAAGAAATCCCTAAGCTGCAGGTTTTTGAGGAAGGGTGTGCTGAGGAAAATACTGCTCCATATTGTCTGGTCTTGTAAGTTCTTTCCTAAAGCCCTCTTATGGGCCACTGCCGGAGGGTCCTGTGTCAGTGTCCTACCAAGATAAATCCTTGGGATGACAACAGAGGCTGCGCTCCTCCTGAGAGCACAAATATGTTCTTCCAAATACGTTTGGGCTTCTCTCCAAGCTGTTTTGTCCTCTACCCAGATTAGGGACTTAGCTTTTAAATTGAAAATATCCTTTCTTAGACAGAGGACTAGAATTATATGCCCTTCGTGAGAGAGCATTCCCTTGTACAATGTACCACCTGTACTGTGGCAGTAATATGTGTTTATCTCTGCTGAAAATATCTAACCTGCTACATGTTTTTTACCATCTTTAGGCTATTTCTGCTAGTGCAG
Organism: Trochalopteron elliotii; assembly: GCA_024734555.1. Classification (NCBI taxonomy): domain Eukaryota; kingdom Metazoa; phylum Chordata; class Aves; order Passeriformes; family Leiothrichidae; genus Trochalopteron; species Trochalopteron elliotii. Next base: position 309,699 of record JANPWX010000135.1, on the reverse strand, counting down.
CTGTAAAATACAGCCTTTGATTGCTTGCTAAATTGTCAAACTCAGTTGGCAGTTGAGTCTGCCTTGGCATTTTGATGGGCTTTGGTTACAAAGGTTTCAGAGTAGGACTTTCCTCCTTTACTTGAAAACCTGCTTTCTAGTTGGGGTTTCTAAAGGTGGTATTTTGGATTTGCAGGCACTAGTGGAAGTGGGTTTTATGGGCCTGAAGTGTGGAGCCTAAAGCAGAGAACAAGATGACTTCCCTTCATACACTCTCCTGAATTTTCAGACTTTTTAACAAGGGAAAGCGTTTGGGTTCCTTTGCTTCATTGTTTTGTTTGGTTGGGCTTTTTTGAAACTGGTGCAGTTGTTGCTTCCCTGCCAGAGGTTTGTTGGTAAATACATGTATCACAGAGTATGAAGCTACTAGAGTGCTTAAGGTCTCAAGCTGTAAGAGTAGTGATTTGTGTAACTGAAAGCAGTTATTTACTGCTTTTAGGTTAAATGCTCTTGTTGGGCTGTGGTTGCAGACTGTAAGTGCATTCATAGCATCTCACCTGACAGGTGGAAACTCCTCACTTCTTTCTTTAAGCCCTCTTTGAGAAAGAATTAAGTGACTTTTAATTCTCTGCAAATTCCCCCCATTTGTTTCTTCTCTGATGTATGCAATCTCTGCTGGTTCAAAGGGAATAGTTTTGGGCAGAATATAGCCATGAACTAGGGTTTGACTAGCCCATGTTGCTTTTAGAGTTGTAGTTTTTATGTGAAACAGTTTTAGGACTGAAACTGCAGTTTGGATGTTCTATCAGTAGCTTCTTGGCATGTTGCATCACTGACTTGAAAGGTAAAACCACAGTATAACAGCAACTTGATGGTGCATTCTAAAGACTGTAATGTCTCTTTCTTTAGCTGCAGATACAGTAGCAGCTGGCAGGAGCATAAGGTTCCAGAATGCTTACCGCTGCCATTATAACTTTGTGGCTTTTATGTTAGTACATAACATTTATATACAGGGTAATGGGAAGGGAAGGTGAGTGAAACATATTTGCACATTCTACTAACAATATCCAGTGTTGACAGGTTGTATTTTATTCCAAAGGAAATGCCATTTTTGGGGCACTTTGCAGGGGTCATCTGATGTTACAATTCACAGCTTGATTGGTCATTGTGATTGTTAGCCTGCCGTGTTATAACCAAAATTTCAAGATCCTATTTGTCTTGAGCTTCCTTGTCATGAGTTTACATCTAAATCTGTAAAATACTTCAAATTTAGAAAGATAATTGAATGATGCTATACAAAGCAAAGTGTGTAATTTTTCACATCTTTCTCAAAGATCCTGTTTTTTCAGCACCTTGTCTCCAAGAACCATCAGGTGGATGAGATCCTTCACATCGATAAATGTAGCCAACACCATGCAGAAGAGAACCTTCTCTCTTCAGTCTGATTTTTCATTCAGATGCTTTAACTAAAGCATTACTGAGCTAATGTAGAAAATAATTGAAGTAGAGAATAATTGAAGTATCTAGCAAAGGGCTGTGAATTTTTCCCATATGCAGAAGAGAAGTATTATGGATATTAGTTTTGCCTTTTTTTTTTCTTTTTCCCGTTTGGTCTGGAACATGTGCAGTCTATTCTCTACAGGAAAAGAGAAAAAGAAAAATGAAAGGAAAAGAAACTCAGATGGTCCCTTGTGGAAGGAGACATATATATATATATATATATATGGAACGTGGGAGTTACAGAGTAATGGATTCAGGTTATCAGGGTGATTTCATTATATGGTAATCAGAGTAATATACTTTCAAGTAATTAATGTTAAATTTTGTTTTGAAGTAGATTATACTTTTTTTTTTTTTTTTCTGTTTGCAACTCCTAATTCTGGCAGAAAGCTTATTTGCCAAAATTAAGCCCCTGAAGGTAAATTCCTCATCACAGAGTCACAGAATCATTAAGGCTGGAAAAGTGGCCCAAGATCATCAAGTCCAGCCTTTGACTGAATACCACCATGCCCACTCAACTATATCACATCTGCTCATTTTTTTAACACTTCCAAAGATGCTGATTTTACCACGAGTCCCAGGTGAGAAGTAGAGTGTTGACTGACCTTAAGCACATCCAGTCTCTAGTCCAAAAGTGGTGCTTCTGATGTAACTCCCTTTTTGCAGTGTTACTTCGAGTTGCATGAATAACACCATTCTCATCACATATTTGCCTGTTCTTTATGCTTCTGTAGCCTAAATTACTCTGCCTAGCTGCCGTTTAGATGCAATCTTATCTTGGAAGAGAAATGGCCCATGACTTGAAAGTTACAAAATAAACATGAATGTTTCAGTCTCATGGACCTCTTACAGAAAGTTAGGGGATCCTTTGTGGGATATAAAGGCAGTGCTCTGCTCAGCAGGATAGTGAAAAGTCTTGGATTTCAGGAATCAAGTGCCCCTGTTGGAAAATCGATATGTAATGAGTAACCTGAAAAAAGTGATTTTTTCCATGTGATGAATTGAAAAGAAATTGATGGGAAGAGCTGATGCGGAAGTTCCTGCCTCCTAATCAGTGGTTCAGCTAACGTGCTATACTAGCAGGAAATTTCCAAGCTGCTGATTGTATTACTTCAGAAAATGAAAAATCATCCCATTTCTTGAAAATGCAGTGTTTTGTCTTGGAAAGAAAAATGCATTAAATTATGGTACTTAATATTTTAGACCTTCTGCCTTGATGTATCAAGGTTCACTGAAGCTAGTAGAGACTGATTCAAATATATAGCTTTTGCCATAGCCTGCAGATGACGTTTTAGTCTCCACTGTCACTAATCTGGCTGGGAATGACAATCACTGTGATAATTACATGGACACTCTGGAGACTCAGAGGCAAAGCAAAACAGATTCTGCTCCACAGAGAATTTGCTTCTTGAGCAACCAAATGCAAGAAATCAAATCCTCCTGATGCAGGTTGTCTGATACTATTGGATGACATATTGTATCAAAGCAAACTTAATTATTAGTAGAATTGTATTGCCTTGCATGTTTTAGTTTTGGAAGACATACATATTTATTATTCCATCTGCTCCTGAAAGACTTAGCAACTGGTTATTACAATTAGATAACTACTAAATATATTCTGTCCTTCTGGAACTTAAATGGAATGCAGACTTGGGAGCCAGCAGGGAATACTCAACAAGACTGAACTGTGCTAAATGGAAAACTGATGAGAAGGTAGCACTTTCTGCAATGCATAATTTCACTTTGGAGCACACTGGGCTGAGGTGTTGTCAGGTTTTGTTCAGCACTGGTTTTGTGTTCCTTCAAAGTTAGTGCAAGTAATCCTACCTGATTGCCTTGTCCTTGGCTGCATGTAGCATAATGACATGCAACATGCAACATCCACAAGAGACACAAACCATCATGTATGCTCCTGATTTGAGAATGCTGGAAGAAACAGTGGAAGATTTATTTGAGTAATGGAACCGTTAAAATAGAATAAACACAAAACACTTTTTAGCAGTTTTGTGTTTCCATGATTGTAGTCAATCTTTAGAGAATATTTCCCTGGGGAAATATTCTAGCTATGTCAAAACTGCCTAGATTATGTGGAGGCGGGATGTTGTTACCTTTGAATTTGGTTGGGGAGTTACCAAAATTGCAAACAAGCGAAAAAGAGGCTTCTGGAGAGATCAGTGTGCCTCTTCCCATAATTACTCCTAGTCCAGGTTTAAGGCTTATCTCTCAAACCAATTGTATAGAATGTTACCAGCTCTTGTCTGGCTGTGTATTTTTAAACTCTAAATGAATACATGCATGTGCAAAGATAGGTGCAATGAAATGTTGCCTATTAAAACCTGAACTCATAAAAACCTGTCCTAAAAGTAATAGACCATCAGCATCTTCTTTTATAGAGGAAAATCAATTTAAAAAGAAACAACTCTGAATATAATTAAACATCGTAACTCTGGTTTATATGTGCTTAATAGGTACAATAATACCTACTGTATCTCACAGGAGCCTTTTGAAGTTTAATTAATTAGCATTTAGAAAAGCACACTGAAATTCTAGGATGAGAATAAACTCCAAGCACATTGTATCATTGCTGCTGTTTTATGCACAGTTTTGAGAAAAACCTAGTAATTCAGAGGTCCAAAACATGTGTTGGCATTCCATCTTAATTTTACATTCACATAAAATTAGTTTCTTCTTGTTTTCATAAGATTTTCCACCTCCTAGAATCAACACTTAACATTGTTGTTTGCCTAAAACCCAAAACATGTACTTAAAATAAGTTTTAATGTTAAGTAAATACCAGGTCTTTCCTTAACCTTGTTTGTTTTACTTTCCTTAAGAAGCAGGAGGCATAAATCAGAAGTGCTTAAGAAACTTACAGGCAACCTCAGTGACATAAATAAAAGTATTAACATAAATTCACACTATGCAACAGAGTGGTATTCAGGGCAGCCTAAGTAGTGGGAAGATTGTTAGAAGTCTTGTGATAGGTCTCAGTAGTTTATATTTCCTCATTACAGGATGTTGTTTTTCAAGAGGAAGTATTGCAGGAAAAGTAAGCAAGCCATTGCACAGCTTCAGTATTCAGTAGGAATGAAGGTTTGGGAGCAGGAGAGATCCCCATAAAGGTTGGTATCATAGCTGATTCATTAGCTGTTTTAATGATGAACTGTTAATCAGTTCTGAAATTAGACCACATCCTCAGTTAACTGGAGAATCTAAAAAACACTGTGTATAAGGGAGAGGGGCAGAGATGTCAGACAGGATGGCTGAGCAATAGACAAGTATATTTTCATTTGTGTTGCGTAGATGTTAATTTTATCTTGGGTTGACATTTGTGACAAAATATTTTTAAACTCTCGAAATCCTTTTTGAGTTATCTAAACCTATATACTTTTTCTCCTTGTTATAGCTGCATAAAAAAAGGGAGTATCTGGATCAGGTTATGTTGAAGTTGTTTTTTCATAAATAAAGTCAGCCTGAAATTTTCGTTCCACTTTGGTTTTAAACTGACATCTTTGCCTTTTAATCTGGTTTTGTTATGATTTACCACTGCACAGAGTTCATGTACACATATTCAAAGGAGTAACTTCTTTAGTTAATGATACTGACAATTAATTTGTGTCACAGGTCTACAGTCTGAGGAAGGAGGAAGGAATTATTGCCAGAATTAGTCAGCTGAAGGCTTGGGAATTGCTGGGTGATTTTGTCACCTGAGGGAAAGCTCAGATAATCATGAGTTATGGAGGATCCTTCAGTCTGAAGTAGTACTGTCTTCAACGCTGGGTTTTCCCCATACATCTCACAGAGTTATAAAGTGGGGTAGACAGACTTCATTATGTACAAAGTGTTTAGCAGCATAAACAGTCATAAAATTCTGTAATTTTTATGATCTGATGTCAGCATGAGTATCTGTTGTCATGAGTGTCCACTGCCTGTATTCTGGATAGATGTTCCAATATTTTATCTGGACTTGACCTCGTAAGAAAGAGACCTTTCTATTCTACTCCAATAAAGTTTTCAATTATGTTTTAGATTAGAAATATCTTAGTCCAGCAGATGGGGAACTGAGCTAGGAATCACTGGACGGGCATTTTCTCAGGTTTTGCTGGGTTACCCAGGGCAACTCCAATCATACTTCTCTGTGCTCCATTTGCTCCAGTTCAGAAACAGGAGTGATGCTACTGACCACCCTTTAAGTGCTGTGAGATCTATTGGTAAATGTTTCTTTACAAACACTGATGGTGCCACTGTTACTCCTGCCTGGGTCACTGCATGTGCTGTGTTGCTATGGCAGAAGGCTGCACTCTTTGTTGGTTTGTTTCTTTTCTCCCAGCATCTCACTGTCTCTGTTCCTTGGATTGGTAGGTTTTTTCAGGACTGGGACAATCATGTCGTTTTTATTTGCACAGTGCCCAGCATAATGAAGTCTGAAGGCAATGACTGTTATTGCACTGGTAATTAAAACTGAATTTGGTAAGCTGATGGGATGGTTAGGTTAATAGCTTGTAACAGGGTGGTTATTATGTTAATAGCCTGTAAATTCCTCCTGCACAGAACTGGATCACTCTTAACTTGTTGGATTTTTGTACTTATGACATTTTGATCTTGAAGGTTTTCTTACTAGGTAGAAAGGAAATTGCTGATTTTTAGGCAAGCTGGAATACTTGGAGAGAAAACACAGTAGTTGTGAGTCAGTTTTTGAAGTATACTGACTGCATTGGTTTCAAAATTTGGTCTTAGGTATTCTTTTTCTGTCTTGCTAAATTTACAAGCTTCTTTGCCTTTTGAAATGAAACTCTTTAAGACCTCATAATCAAACCACAGATAACTTGTTCTTTATTTAAACTGCAGTGTTTGCATGGGCTGTGCTTCCAATTCCAATGTATAATTTAAATTCGGGGCGGGGTGGGGGGGGAATTGTCACTGAATATTTCAAGTTGTAGTTTGGGCTGTGGGCATACAGGAGAGAGTTCTTCTGTTCACTGTGTTTACACAAGTATTTATATAATGACTTCACAATGCCTCAGTTCTCATCTGATTTAAGAGTAGTGTCCCAGAAAGGCTCTTGCAAGCCCTAGGGATTGGGACTTTGGGTATGCATTTTTAGAAGGGAGAATATTAAGCCCATGGGGTGTGCAGGCAGTAAAACTGAAGAGACCATCAATCTCCACAGCCTAAAAGCTACTCCTCTAGCCCTCAGCCAGCTCTGCACCTACAGGGGCTGGGCACTTCTAACCCAGCCCTGCATTTCCTGGGAGTCCCAGTGCTTGGCACTGCCCCATCCCCCTCTCTGTGGCAGCGCTCAGCCCTGAGCACAGCCTGAGACATTTCAAAGAGGCATCCAAGCAGAGCTGCTGAATGGGTCGAAGATTTGTCTGTCCCTGGTCTCTGCTGCTATTCCCTGAGTCTTTGAAATTCCTGCTACCCACACAGGTTTCTCTGAGTTGAAATGACCTATAAATATATCAGACTCTCTGAAGATATGTTGTCCTATGCCAGTGAAAAGGATAAAGACGTACTATCCTTACTAAGAGTAATTGGAGAGGTGCCAGTGAGAAGCCAGTTTAGAGAAATTACTGCAGTGAGATAGATGCCACATAATTGATATCTGGTATGGGCAGATTTATGGATGTGGCTGTTACAATCCTATTAAATACTTAACTGAGGCACTTAGCACTGTCACATTTATTAGCATAGTTTTGCACGCTCATGCCATGGTAACTTGAGATTTGTTTTTTTTATTTTTTATGTGACTTCCTGCATTGCAGAAAGACATCTATAATAGTCCCATCATCTTCTTTTGAACTCGTGATAGGCAGATTGCATTGACATGGTCTTCACACAGGATCAAGCACCTTTTCCTTGTCCTGCCTTTGGCAGTAGTTCCCCCCTCCATCTCAACAGATCTGCTGGTTTATTTTTTCCTCACTTCATGCCAGAAACATACTGCAATATCTAATATATTGTGTTCAAAAAAGCTGAATTTGCTTTTTTAATGCAAGCTCTTATCTCTTACCAAGCAGAGATCTGCAAATACTGTACTATGTCCCCTACAGCTATTCTCTGTTTAGAGATTCTTCATCATGTGTTGGACAGATGGCATAATCAGTGGGTTGTATCAGAGCATTAAAAAAAGAAATTCTTTCTTGCTGCTTCTACCTAGACTGTTTTGAATTCAGTGAGATGCAACAGCTGTAACACAATCTTTCAATGACAACTCTGAACGTGGTGGGGAGGGTATAGTTTCATTTGAAAGTCAAAAAATATATAGGAAAAATGTCATTTAAAAAGAAACATAAAGGCCTTTAACAGAGCTATGAAGGTTCCAAGGTTAAGAACCTGACTTTTCACAGTTATTTACTCTCTCAGCTGTCTCAGATCACAGGTGGATCTCCATTTGCAGCTGCTTATACAAATAATATAGCTCTGTTTTTCCTTCTGTCAAATACTTCTTAAGACTCCTCAGTCATTTGTTATTTAATAAGGTATCTGGTACTTACAGAAGCCTTGCCAAAGCATCAAAGATACTTGTATTCTTAGTGAGCACAATAGAAAAAGTAACATTAATAATCAACATGTTTGTTGAGAGGACAGCCCTAAGCTTCTGGGCATCTGTTGTGCCTGACCATTACCAGTGTTGCAGGCATGAAATTAGGTTTTAGTATCAAAACCCTGAAATGTTTGATAACTGTTAAATAATATTGGGGGAAAAAAAATCTTCTGTTTTAGTCCTCATCCTAAAAAGCCATAGTAATCTTTTCCTTGCATGCTTTGTCCCTCCCATCCCTGTCATTTTTGTCCACAAAAGAAGTGGTCCTAGTGCAGCTCCTGTTACAGGTCCCAGCTTCTCTCAAGGAAGAAATGCAGTCAGCAAAAGAAGCAGTGATAAGCTGCCAATATGCAGAGAGTAATGAGTAGAGTTTTGACAGAAGACTGGAGGAAAGATGAAGATCACTGCAGAGATGGCAAGGAACTGTACTGGAGATGAGGGTAGTTGGAGGTGGTCCATTTTATAGGGAGGAGATACATCTTCTCTCTTACTTGTGTCATTAACCACTGTCATAGAATCATTGAATCATTTAGGTTGGAAAAGGCCTTTAAGATCATGGAGTCCAGCCATAACCCTCACACTGACAAATCCACCACTAAATCATGTCCCTAAGCACTACGTCTAAATGGCCTTCAATTCTGAATCTCAAATATTGTACTTAATCTTCTTATATTAATACTAGTCATACTTCTACCCTCAGATCTTTTTCATGGCTTCTTACTTCATATCTGATCAACATCTGTGTTCCCCGGTTCTATCACTACAGCCAAACCACTGATGTAATGCTGCTTTAGGTGCTTTTATTCCTTAAAACTGCAGCTTTTAAATTTAATCTTATGTCCCAGTCCAGATAGACTTGAACTTGAGAAGGTGCTCTCAGCTAATATGGCAAATTACGTAAGAATAACTGTACCAGTTTACATTTGTATTCTATTCAAATCTGAATAATTTTGTCATATTAGCAAGTTGTAAAAAAAAGGAAGTTTTTAATTTGATCTTTTAGCAGGGGGGAAGACAGGAGTGCAGACTAGGAAAATATGTTCTTCCCCTGGTGTTGTTGCAGTATTCAATTTTCTGTCTGGCACTGTGTGGGAGGCAATTTGGATTGTAGGACAGACTTGATATTTCTGCTAAACGATCAGCAGCTAAATGATTGTGCTGGTATTTAATTGTCACCTTCTATGTTCAATAGTTTAACAAGTCACTGTGACTGATGAGGTGTCTGTTGCATTGGGTAGCATTTACTTTGTCTCACTCCGTGCACTTCTTCTAAGTTCTCTTCATAACTGTGATGACTAGAGAGGGGAGCAGGGAAAAGGCGAGAGTTGTGCAGCTGTGGGTGCATCCTGACAGCTGCAGAGGGGCCCTCCAGAGGTTCTTGACCCAGGTTTTGACAGAAGTATACATCGACCTGTGTAGTGCTGTGGTGTTCTTTGAAGCTAGTGTGCAGCTGAATGAGAGATGGCACTTCAGGTCACCATGAGAAACATCAGCCAGCAGTTTGACAATTCAGTGTTCATTGCACTGTCCTATTTCTACCCATATGATTATAATTTTACCGAGTAATTATTATTGCCTTCCTGGGCAGTTGGTTAGCTCTCTGTACAATTCTGCTACATCAGAATCAGGGGAACTTGCCCTTTTCCAACATGTTCAGCAACATTGACACTGTTTTTTGTTGGTCTGTGCATTTTATTATAATTCTTTTCCTATGACAACATGAAGCAGTGAACAGCTGGCCAGCTGCAGAAGTGCTTGTGCAACCAGAGAAGGTTAGGAAAAAGGAGGGTAGGGAGTCTGGTTGAGAATTAGTTGACAGCCTTGATGCAGAATTATGATAAAAATGTTTTGTAGAGAGTTAAATATATGTGCACGTGAGGGTCAGCAAAACAGCTTGGGTTGCCTTCTGTTTCCTTCTCTGTTTGTTTAGCATACATTTCTCAAATACCACATTTACTGTAATCACTCTTATTTGTATGATATTAATCTGACTTTTAACTCCTCCTTGCATTTCAGATGAGCTCCCAGAGTAACAGTTGAGTTGGAGGTTGATTTAGTTCTTCCTTGGCATAGCACTGATCCCACAATACTTCTTGTGGACTTATTCTAGATAGACAATGGAGTGAACAAGTGGAAATGACATTTCCAATGGAGAAGCCTGTAATTTCTAGTGCAGGAGATACAAAGGGGCTCTCTGGGAACTGAGGTCACTCTTTTCATAAAAAGCTTATCAATACACAGCTCATAAACCATCAGTAGCTGTTTGGATGGATGTAAATCAGCAGCTGTAGTTTATGTTACTCAAATATTGCAGGCTGCTTTTAACAATATTTTAGACATTTTTATGATATATGTATAATCAGGTGGAATACTATTGCATCCTTGACTTCACAGCGGAGGATCCAGAGATCCATTTATCCATACATACATAACCCATTGCAAACAATTTTGATGTAGCTATTTCAGACTTGTAAAGTTATTGCATTTCTCATGAAATATAACTGGGAAAATATGTAGGAAATATAACATTTGCAAGGGGAGAAGGGACAGGGGATTAAGAGACAAATCGTCTGTCCTCAGTGGTGCTGTTACGAAAATGTAGATACCCATGCTATGATTCATCTTGCCAAACATTGTACTTCTGCAGCTAGCAAGTCACAGTTGCTCCTTTTATGCTCACTAGATGAGTGGGCAGTTTCAAAGTATCATTTATTTGATTTACTTCACAAGTTTAGCTTAAGATGAGTCACACCCCCTATACAGTTACAGCCTTAGGGCATTGTAGGTGTGTTTGCATTTACTCAGATGAATCTCACGCTCATTTCCTCTCCTGGGTGAGTATTTTTTTCAGAAGGAGAAGTATTTTATGAATTGCCATCATTCTTATTTCTTTGTATGGTCAGAGGATTTTCATTGCAGATGCAAATGTGCATGTTTGTAAGTCCATACTTTAGAGATTTTTTCAAGGTCAGACTGTTTCCTTCTCCTGTCCTCAGCAGAATTTGAAATTGGCTGCTTGGGGAATGGTTGCCATCTCACAGATCTGATGAACTCTAAAGATGACCATTACTGTGCTGAAAAACACTTTCTTAATGTTTTCTTAATGCAAATTGCTTGTTTTCTAAAGTGTTTTATTAATAATTGGTGCAACTCAAAAAACTAAAAAATGAGTGCACTTGTGGCATTTTCATGCTAGCCAAGATATTGCTTTTCTATTGCTTTTCTATTTTTTTTACTGCCTGTAAATCAGATTATTTAATCAAGAACCTTTTTAATAAATTTTAAAGATCACTCTTGCAAAAGACAAAAATATCCAACAAGATAATGCAAACTTCATTCCTCTGAATTTTTTATACTTTTTTATAGAACAGAAGGTCAATTAATTGCTCAAGCTTAATAGCAACTCTGCTTAGACTCCCCTCTGTTCTGAGCTCAGTGCTGTTTATCATTTTGAATAGCTATTAAAGCTGTCAATCTTTTTAAAATCCATTTCTGAATTCAGAAGATTTGAACATTGAAATATGTGATAAAGGTTGAAAATATAATTATATAATTTGCATGAAAAGTGTGGAGGGGACCGACCCTTGATCATCCCAAATTTTTTTAAACTCCTTTTCTTCCTTACTATGAATAGTTGCTGTGTTGTAATTTTTTCTTCTATTTTTGGTAAGTTCTTTTAGTTTGTTTGTTTCAATCCAGGGCGTAATGAGAGTGAGCACTAGAACAGGGAATTAAGAATTAATTTAGCAATCTGACTGTTAGCCCCTTTCCCATTTTCAGCTTTGCTGGAAACACTATTTGGTGCCCTGCTCCACCTCTTTAGGGAGATGAGGAATGGCCCTCAAAGTTAGTTTAAAGTTAAGAGAGTGATTTTTTCCTGTTCCCTGAAACTCCGTCTCTCTAGCAACTTTATTATTTAAAGAACAAAAGCTGTTATTAGGCATCATATCCTGGATAATATCAAGCTTTTCTATTTCTGAACCACCAGTACTACTGATGATGTCTACTCCTCTCCTTCCTGAGAACAACCTATTCTCAATCATGTTTTGGAAAGGCCAGTGCTATTAACTGGAGTATTTTGGAGACATTTTAAATGGATGACTGGAACATACATGACTCCTGTTGTATTCCATGTTTTGGCACATCCTCAGGGTCCTTGGAAGCCTTGGAAATTTTAGAGTTAGTCATTTGCCATAGTAATAGTTTCAACTTTCTTAGGTTTCTTGGACCAAAAAGAGTCCTTACTTTACTTAGGTAATACAAAGGTCCTGATTTCTGGTCAGGATTAGTAGATGTCACTGCATTCTTCAGCATGTAGTTCTTTTTCTCTTTTAATTACATGATAGCTTGGAAATTTCCTGCTCTTACATGCTTGTTTAAGGACAAATCTGTCCTTAAAACTTCAAGATTCGAGTTTTAAATTAAAAGGAAATGTTGTGCCCTAAACCTGTCTTCTGACTAAATCTAATTTCTTGCGCATGTCCACTTCCTTGGAGGAAATAGAATAAATTCACTGCATGTGTCTGCATTTGAATGGCAGTAAATACAAAAAGAAAGTTTAATTTCTGGAGGTTAATTACTGATATTATATGTAGCAATTATTTGACAGACCCTAACGTGCTGAATCAGCAGGTTTTCCGCATACAACATTCGGGACAAATTTCTTGTTGTTTTCCTTTAATGCAGAAATTTGTTTCTGATTTAACTCAGCCTCCAGGACATCAAACTTTGGCATTTGTAAGTCTCTATTCCTGCTACTGTTTCCATATTCCACATATTCTTATGATGGCTTGATGCCACCTAGTTTGGCTGTTCAGCCCCATTCTTTGTGCTCTTGCTTTCCCATTTTTCCAATGAGTACTAGAGTACTCTAGGAAACCTTGGACAAGTAAAAGAGGCATTTTTTTCATTAAGTATTCCTGAACAACTTTTTCAGTAGTAATAACAATGGCCCATAGCTGAGGACACAACACATAGTATCATGGGATATCTGTGCACTCTGCAAATCAGCATTCCTGCAAACTGAATGAAAACCACTCATGTCAAATATGTCTTTCTCGGTTAAAAAGTAGCTGATGTTCTGCACGAGCTTCTACAGTGTGTTAAACTTTGGTCAGAGAGCACTGAGCTGTAAAACTGATGCAAAGCCTAAAAGTCTTAAGGAAGCAGGGAAGCTTTGCTAGCCACAGAGTTGATGCTGCAGGTAGGAGACTGGTGGGCCAAGGGTTGCTAATGTACACACTTCAGTGTGAACATGTGCTGGATGTGAAATGTGACTTTGAAACATGCAGTTCCCAAAGTAAATATTTCCTCAGACAAAGAGGTTGGATAAGCTTTCAGAGTCATACGTATTTACAGGGAGTACATGAGCTGTGGGCTACAGAGGTTATTCTGTTTTGCTTTGCTTTGCTTTAGCTGATATAAATCATAAATTACTCACTTCACCTCAGTAGGGTACCTTTGGGTTTATGTTGTAACCACTAGAAGCCAAGATGAGCTTGACATTGATTTTATGCACCCTTGAGGAAGAGGTAGTGTTTAAAGTGCAACACCTTAAGAGCATCTGTGCTGACTGTATATCCATGCGTGCCTGGTGCAGGGAGATGTGTGATGACCCTTCCCTTCTCTAGAGGGACAGAACAACACTCTCCTGCTTATGCATCCTCAACACAAAGGGGAAACCAACATCTTCCTGTTTATCTCAAGGACTCTGATATCTGAATGGTCACAAGAAAGAAGCTAGGCAGTATCCTTCCACTCTCCCTCCTTCCCTGGGATATACCTTGGTATTACAGAGTACAGTTTTCTTACTTTTTCATTAGATGTGTAAGTCCTGGCAAATTCCAGGCCTAAAGCAACTGTTCTTCAAATCTTGGTGTATAAATATGTAGCAATGCTCAAGAATTAGACCCTTCCTCCTGCAGTTAACTGAAAAGATAAACAAATAACAAAAGCAAGAAACCTTGTTTTAAACTAACCAAATGCAGTGTAAAATCAAGGATGGCACTAGAGTGTAATTATCCTGCTTAGTGATCAGTTGCCAACAGTAGTGCTAAAGCCATGGGAATCTGAAGGTTTCTGTCATGAAAGAGGAATTAGGACTGACTGTTCCAGGATTCATTTTAGGAATTTTATTTTTTCCCCTAAGTATTGTTGTAAAAGAAGGATTTTTCTACTCTTTCACCTGTTTAGTGCTGTGTGAAGACTGCTTAACTGGTATTACTATACATTTTTATAGCAAGAAAGAGTGTGCCATGGAAAGTTTTCCTGTTTACCTTTCAGTGCTGAGTTTTGACCCTGCTATATACTTTTGACATTTCTCAGTTGCACATCATTAACAATTTATACTTCATGTCAAGATTTAGATAAGCTAATGACAAGTCAGATAATGTATGTGCTCATTTGCACACACATAAAAATATCTTGGATAAAGAAGTACAGCAAACTGCAGAAAAGTTTCTGAATTCTTTATGGTTACTTGTGCTTTATTGCACAGTTGACATCTTGAGAATAAATTGTCCTATTTTGTAGTAGTAAGAAATTTTTCCATAGGCATCTACAATGTGTTTTCTCATGGGGAAAAGCTGTGAGGTCTGTATGTTTGGGGGTTTTCTGTTTTAACACAAAAAAAAGCTTGATGCTATGTTCTAGGATCATTTACATTATATATAAGTGGATATCTGCATACATAAAAAGGCACATGCAGGTCCTAATGTTTCAAGGTGTGGTGTAGGTATATGTCTTGGTGACTAAGGAAGTTTAAATGTATACTTTCATCATGCCATTAGATAGGCTTTCAATAAGAGAAGGCCTGTAGAAATGTCCAAAAAAATGGACATTTCTAAAACTGTTCAAATACCCATTTCCAAAGCAGTAAATTTGTATGATAAAGGCAGTGAACCAAAATATCTCACTCGTCTTGAAGCAGTTTAAGTGTCTCATATAAGAGTGTGTTCACCACCTAAGTGACCGTGGTTTGTTACATGTTGTCCAAGTTTCCACACCTTTATGCACATATGCAGAAGAAAGAAAAACCCTCTCCACTTCCCCATGCCTGTCAGTGGGCAGGTGGCCTTGTCAGGCAGTAGTAGTGAGAAATAGCAGCTTTGGTGAGCACTCACATGATTTGGATTGTCTCAGTGTTAGAAAGCAAATTGGTGAAGTTTGACAGGTCGGTAATTCTGTCATAGCTGGCTGTACCTGAGAGAATTTTATAGCAGGAGTGCACTCCATATTAATAATGTCTAAAAACATAGCTGCCCTTCCGGTGCAGGCAGCATCCCAAGAAAACATTAATCATGTTTTCTTGAAGGAGCCAAATTGATTTCTTGAGAGAAAAATTTCTTTGTCTACTCCCCAGCCATTTCTGAGCACATCATCAGCTTACGGTGATCTGAGCAGCTAATGAACAAATAATTGGTGCCTGCTGATCACCCAGGACAAAGGGAACAAATATTCCTTTAGGTCTTAGTGTAAGTAACTTCACTTTTACCAAGATGTAGTGACTGTTTTGTTCTATCACCTTTTTTGTTTGGGTTTTTTTTTCTTCTCTTTTCAGTCCTTGGGTTACATGAAAAGTAATGTCATATTTACTATGCTAGGAACAGCTTACATTTATTTATTTTAGGTTTTAATATAATACCTGTTGTAGCATCCTGTGTAAGCCTTTACAAACAAAGGAAAGCTGTTTAATTTTTGTTCACTTGGTTTGTATTTGTACAGTTCTCCCTAAGATGTAGCTCAGTTCTGCCTGGCAAGTGAGAAGATGGCTGAGAATGGAGTCCATTAACCCAAGCAGGACCAAAACTCCATGAGCTATAGATTGAGGGTAGGAGAGAAAAGAAGCTGGGAAGTGTAAGAGCAACTCTGGTAGTCTGATGTGAACATGAAGAGTGTTGAAAGACCTTTGTTGCAGGAAATATGCTACTCATTTTGTCAAAAGGACTTTTTTTAAAACCTTTTGTGCATAATTAGTGCCCTATATACCAGGATTAGTTAAGTGGTTCATTATGTAGCTCAGGGTCTCTATTTCTCACCTATCATAAGGGATATGGAGCGGCCTGCTGAATTGGAGCTTCTTGCTTATGTGCTTCTGTGTTTTGTTGGAAAAGGAGAGTTTTTCACTAAAGGTTGTCTGCGGGCTTTAAGCATTTACCTGGACTGTTTGCATGGGAATTAAGGCTGGTCTGTTTTACCCAGGCTTCAAATGCAAACAAGGAAGGAGAAGTCTTGAGGTGTTCCCATCATGATGGATAAGCACGGCAGGCCCTTAATGTAGATCCTTGCATTTTCCTGAGGCTGTGGACCTGACAATGGGAGAGGTGCTTCTCTACTTCCTCATCCTCCTCTACGGGACTTGCCACTCCATCAGTCTGCTGTCAGAGCAGGGCACCAGAACAGTTCCTGATCTGCTGCAGGCCAGCCTAGCTTTAGCAGCTTCAGTTGTTGGGCTGAGCTAACCTGATTTATTTTTGTGTCCAGGGGAAATAAGGGACAGTCAATTTAAAGACCTGCTGTGCCAAGCAGGTGAAATGAGCATCTTATTTGGAGACAGGCCTGTACCTGAAAAGAGATGTCTGCCTGCAGTGCTCAGATCTAAATGTCAGTCTGCCACTACTCAAAGCCTGATCGGTTGAATTTTCATTTTGTATTGATTTTTTTTCAGGTTTTGATCAACACAAAATGTTCACATACCAGGTTGGGTTAGCTTAAGTCATTCGCCCTAAAATCACATCGTTTACACCAGACTGCTTTGATTGAGCTCCTGCCTACACATAGGAGACATGCCCCAGGTGAGCTGGTTATTGCAGTCATGATTCACACCAGTCTCATTTAAACTTCACTTGTGTTTTGGCTGTCTCTTCGTTTTTCCGCTTCACAGCATCTGCAGGTGAGGTGGCAAGAACAAATATCAGCTGGTATTTCTTACCATAAGATATTTAACGGTCTGCCTCCCCTAGAAATTTGCCCCTCTGGATGACACTGAGCTGAATTCACTTGAACTGAGAAACGTGAGCTGCAATAGAGAAGAAAATGCCCCCCTCTTCACTGGTGGCCCATCCTTCTTGGGAATACAGGTTTCAGGCCTGTTTAAAGGTTATTAAGAGAGTTACTTCACTTTCAAGATGCACACTGCAATTATTTACACCTCTCTGCATCACCATTGTTGGGCCTTCCATTTCCATGTGCTCATGATCCATGATCTGCAAGAAGGTGATGAGAAGTGAATCATCAGTGGCTTAGAGATGTCATCCAGGAACCTCTTTTAGAGCATTTCCACTACCTGTTTTGAATCACTTTATGCTTCCAGTTTAAGTATGATTTAAAGGCTTAAAGTTAGGCAACTTGGTTCCTCTGTGGTGCAAGGCAGTGCTGGGGTTATTCTGTGCAATTCTGGAATTATTCTTATTTAGACATCAAATTAGATGTCTAAAGAAAATTTTCTGAATATTTACTCTTGGAACTATTAGAGGAAGTTTCATTATATGAATGCATTTGCGTTGTGCTTGTTTGTGAGGTGCTAGATCATGATGCAAGTAAAAGCTGAAGCAGTATTAAAGAGTTTATCTAAGTTTTATAAAATATATACATATTTTTGTCTATTGACACCAGTTGAAGTCCTGAGGTCCTCCCTTTGCTTATCTCCAAATCTTCTTTGGGTCACGTAAAAGGAAGCTGAAACATAAATTTCAGCATTTGGAAGTAAATAGCCTGTCATGACTGATGCAAGCCATCTTTGAAAATAGATTGCTCTAACAATTATATGTCAATTACAGCCAAAGCTGCAACTGAGTTAATACTCAGTAATACAATGGCCTAATGCAATGGCTTTATTTATACAGGTCTGATTCCATGTGAGAAACCCTTTGGACTACCATAAATAACGGGTTTTTTTGTTTCTTTTCCAGTATATCTTGAGTTTTAAGGAAAAATTTTTTTTGTCTTTAATACTTGAAGCATACTTAATAAGTTATGATGTCATAAATATATCGCCTTAAAATATTTAAGAGGGAGAGTTCTCTTTGCATTTTTCTAGCATTTACTAGGGGAAAAGTGTTAGATTTGTTGTTGATTTTACTTTGCAGAGGTGATTTTTTTTTTTTATTTATAACCTGCTCATTACATGAGCATGAGAGATGCCTTATGGATTTACAAGATAAGTAAACCTGAGGAGTGGTACTGTGCAAATTTCTCTTCTTCATTTCCACCTCTCCATGTTCACATTGCATAGGATTGATTTCCAAAAGACAAGATAAATACGGAAAGCTGACAGCTGAAAGTACCATATACTGGGAACTTGTGTCCTGATTACACTGTGGAGAAAGTGATGTTTGCTTTATTTTGATTTATGAACAGGGCAATGACTGGCCAGGTGCTGGGCTAGCATCAGCTATTTACTTTCCTACATAAAGAATGATGAAAGGCATCAGAAAGCAGAAGGAACAATATTCTTTTTTTTTTTCTATGCCTCAGCTAAGTGGATCACAGTGCTACTGGCAACTAGCAAATTCTGTCTTTGCTGTTTTGAAGAACTTGTTAACCTTACTGGAGACCACATCTCACTGTAGGGTTTTGGCCTGAAATTTCTCTTTCCCAATCAAAATCCTCACCCACAGTGCCTGTTCAGTCAGGGGCAAACAAAAGGCCTGAATACCAAGAGCAAGCAAGCTTGTGCTGTTTCTCAGCTTGTGAGATTTCAAAGCATTTCAGACACCAGGGCTGAATCACCCAAGCATCACCACAACTTGAGCTATGTTGGACAAAAACGTCATCACTGCTGAAATAAATACAGTACAAAGTCAGGTCCAGAGTATTCCACAGGCAAAATCACTCACAGAATTCTGAGGGTCTGAATACAGCACTTCGGTATCAAAGAGGCAGGAAATGGGAGAAAAAATTGCTCCTGCACAAGTGTTTAAAATCATATCTTAATGTACAAGTGAAAAAGGAAGCAAATAATTCTCATCAGCATCAACTGAATGTGACTAGATGATACTGTTAATGGTGCTTTTGGTTTATTTTGTCACATACTTTCATATCTTGTATGTGTGTATGCAAAATCCATGTATGTGAGGACTGACACAGGACAATCACTTCAGCATTGTATTAATGAGTAGCTAATCATTGCAAGCTGGCAACATCATCATACTCCTCAAATCATTATGAGCTATTCTTTTCCTCCACCATCTTTATTTTATAACCTAGACCAAAAAGCTTTGAAAACTATGAGAAGGTATGTTGATATGGCTCTTCTTTGGCTGCCTGGTGGGTTTTCTTTGTACAACAAAGAAAACATAACAAAATGCTTATTAATTTCAGATTTGTTTTGTTGTTAAGCTAAAACACATTAATTATAAGCATAAGGGACTCATCACACAGGAGCTGGTAATTGCTTCTCAGTGTGGCGTGTTATTTTTCATTGCATGAGGAAGTTGGAATAGTTTTGGCTGATATGGAGAATAATAGTACAGTGGTTTTAAACTGAAAAAGGTATTGGGTATTTTCCCCCTAACTATGCATTTTTTATGCCACTGTGACCAAAATGTGTACAAGCCAAAATTAAGCCTTGTACTAAGTGTTCTGATTTTTCAGAAATACTTAACAATTCCCTCTGCTAACCATGTTTATCAACCATTACAGATAAAAATATCCAAAAGTCTTGGAAATATCACCCTTTAATCCATCCTTAGTTTGTTTAGGTGTAGCACAAATTACTAAAAAATCTACTAAAGTTTTTGGAAATATTGGATTCTTACTTCTAAAATCAAACTGTCTGTTTGGATACCTATCTTGTCTTGCATCTCATGGGTTGTATTTCTGAGCTGATGAAATTTCATTTTTCAGTCATTGCTGTGACTATAAACAAGGCTTTGAAGCTTGTTTGGAAGCTATAAACAAGGCTTAAAGAAGCATTCTATGAACATGTAGCATATGCCTAATACCCGCTTCTAAAGGCTCTCAGTCTTACAAAAAGATTTGAATATATTGACTAACATAGCAAAATAAAGCAAGGAGAATGAAGCAACAGAAGCAAGTGGATTTGCATTAGCCAAGGGTCACAGCTAGGGAAAACAATTTCCTTTTAAAAATTTAAAAGGAGTATTAATTTAAATAGCATTGCTGTTTGCTCTGTCTCCTAGGTGATACCTTTCTTTGTAATGCTGATAAGACATACTGGTTTGTGGGGGAAAAAAAGCAAAGTATGAATCTTCTTACCTAATTGTTTTCTAAGTAGTTTATACACCTAGGGAACATGGCAATATCACCTCATGGTGTCTTCCTTCCTGCCTTTTCTCTACTCAGAAAAGAACTTTAATCTGTGGCATATAAATATACTTTTATTCTCTATTGTTTTTGTATTATTCTAGGCTCCAAGAATGTTTGAATTGTATTTTTCACAGTGGATGATCTCTTATGCTCCATCCATTTGGTGAATTAAACATTATGATTATTATTAAACTTCATTACAGGTTTCAATGCATTTTAAGGTGGTGGTGCATTTTTCACCAACTTTTATAGTATTGATTACAGAAATTACAACATAAAATATTTGCTACATTTTCTCATTGCTTTTATGGCAGAAATTAATATTTGCTTTCTGATTCTCTTATGGGTTAATACAACGTGTTAAAAAGGTTCATTTCAGTACAAAGAGCGAAAAAGGCAAGAAGATCTTGGCCGCCTTCTCAGTTGTGGTGCACTGGATTCCCAGAGTGCACATAGGCAGGATTTGAGAGTAAATTTTGTCCAGAGCTGTGTCCTTACAAAGCACTTTTTTTGTCAGCTGTATGTGTTCACAGGAAATGGGCAATAAATGCCAGGAAATACAAATTTAGAGCTGAATATGCAGCTCTTCAACATCAGAGCCCAATCAAACCTGATTTTTTTAGCTCAGTCATTAGTACCAGCCAGAATAATCTCTTGAGACTTGATAAAATTGGTTTGCATATCAGAGACTGCATTAAGTACAACACTGAAGAAGGCCAAGGTGAATCAGAACATGCAAGCTTAATTTTCCTTTGTTTCAAATGTGCCCATGAAGTGCAGAGGCAGTAAGTCATTATTTCACTGACTGTGTATTCATATCAAGCCCACATTACACTGGGCCCCATCCTGGTTTTGTCATCTTTTAGAGCATTTAATATCATGCTGCTTGGAAGTCTTTCTGCAATCCACAGAGCTAACAAGGCGTGAGGCAGACCACTGTGGAAGGCATTAGGAACAGCAAATGATTTGGAAAGCTGAAACTCTTTCTAGAACAGCCCTGTCTGCTCATGCTTTGGGCAGATTTCCTTCTCACTTGACAAACTGCAGGTGCTGAGTAACTTGGAAGATTCATGTTGGTTTTTTGCTAAAAGACAAAATGCTTCCTGGTGTGGGAAAGGAAGTGTGAGGTGGCTGAATGTGGTAACTGGATGAGGAAGAGCTTTTGAGCCCCCTCAGGAGACAAGGGGAAGACCAAAGGCTGGGTGTGAGAGGGAAGAGGAATGGTTAGAACACCATATTGAGGGTGCAAGGGAGCTCAACACTGATGCAGGGAGGTGAGGGGCAGGGCCAGGGACTGCATGCCCACAAACTGACATGGGGTAATGCACATTTCAACATAAATAAGATTGGTATTTGTCCTTCCATGGTGTGGATTTAGAATGTCCTTCATTTTCTGCAAGTGGCATTGTAAAAATAGTGAAGAACCCAGTACCTCCCATCGGGGTGTTGGGGTGACTGGCATGCACTGCAGAGGTTCTGTCATGCTCAGGTGCTGAGGGACACCAATGGGGCTTGATGTCCAGCCCTGCTGCTCCTCAAAGACAGGGAAAGGCATTAGTCTCCTGTTGCTGCTGGGTGACTGAAGCTTTGCCTCTCCTTCCTGAGCTTTGTCACCACAAAATCAGTCCACCCTCTGTTGTGTCCCCAGTATGGCCACCCCTAAGGATACAACCTGAGGCACACTGTGCCAGGCTCTCTGGAAAGAAAACAGAGCACCTCATAAAGGTAAAACATCTCCAGACGAGAACATCACTTCTGTGTACATAAAAAACATTCAAGATTTTAAAGTCAGGTATCTGTGAATCATCCTTGGCCCTACGCAGATGCTTTGTAAGCTCATAAATTTCTTCTCTCTATTGGTAAAATAACCCATTAATACTAACTGTGCTGGACTGTATACCTGTCATGGGTCCAGTCCTTACCATGACATTTTCAAGTCAAAGCACTTGTATAGAAAACCTATTTTCAGTCATTTATAAAGGCTTCTAGAATTTTATTGGTGAATTTTAAGGTCTTTTTCCTTCTCAAATCACTGTATGGCCTCACTGGTGGCAGCTGAAGTACAGATTCAGTCTTGCAAGCGATAGCTTCCATAAAATTTTGCTAAATTCCTTTTCATAAATTGGTGCTCCTGCAGTGAGCAGCAAAAACTGGGGAGTATATGTGTGATAGGAAAGTTTTATTAGCCTTTCTTTAGGATGATCTGCACTATGCAATTACAGCCTTCATGTGCATAATGAATATATTCAGCCCAATTCACTGCAAAAATGCTACGCCACCTTCCACGTGTTTGATGTACTGTATATATTTTTGTATGATAAATATACATATCATTGAGTGTAATTACAGTGAACATCTGTGTGTATATGTACACTGCTTTTCTTCATGATCATAACAGAAAAATTGAGGTAATTGGTGATGATTTTTTTTTTAATTAGTTATCCCAGCTTCTAATCCTGTGATCACTTTTTACAAGGACAAAGCCAAGGGTGTTTTCCCCGAGCATGTATAACAGTCATTCCCACTACCAAACTATAGTTATCTGAGCATAAAAAGAAAAGCCTTAATAACACAGGAAATTTACACCCTTATCTGTGCTTGACAAAATTCTAGCTGTAATTCGATTTGACCATATATACAATATATATGTTTTTATTTAAGTAATAATGGCTGAGGATTAGAACATTTCCTGAAAATTAATGGCTGGCTGAAAAATATTATAGCCCAGATTCAGCCAAGGGCCATTAATCCCAACTGGTCAATTCTCCATGAAATGCCTTATGTCAGGGGTCATTTGTTACATTCCCATCCTTCCCACCCACCAATAAAAAGGTAAGATTAAATGTTACTTTCCTTCTATGGCATTGCTGAGCCTTGAAGCAGCCACTGGAAGCCCCTGCTAGAAAGTGTTGCAGTTGCTGCCTGCCAGTGAAGGTTTCACAGTGGATGAGTGATTGAGAACGATTCAAGTATGGTCTTTCACTGTGTGTTATTTTACATCTCTAAGTGAATAAAGCTCTTCAGGTTGCTTCTTGGAGCTGACAAGGGGATGAAACAACTGCTGTGTTTCCTTGACACTAGAAAACTCATGGCGTTAGGAAGGTGAGGGGAGTTTGCACTCCACATATATCATAAATCTGTCTCATCTACAATGGCTGCCATCTTCCTAGGATCTTGTGCTTATTCTGCAGTATTTAGTGACCAGTGTTAATTCCTTCCAACTCTGGTTTATTCTCTCTGAATACTTCATTCATTGGTGTTAAAAACTGGTATGTTTGTTGGGGTTACGTGATACTGTTTCAAATTGGAGGGCTGAGGTACGTGTAGTGACTATGGAAGAGAATTAATGAGAAAACAAAAATAATTGCAACAAGCTTTCAAGAAAAGTATTGCTAAATATTCAGGGTAAAAAAAAAAAATCCTTGCATTTTTTTACATTCTTCAGAATTGGGTAAAAACACTGCATTTCCTTTTGCAAATCAGAATGAAAATCACATCTGTATATCATTATATGTGGCAAGTCTGTCACCAGGATCTGTCACCCAGCACTTCCCTTTTTTGCTACCAAACACACCTTTAGTGAGGAAGTAAGCTCTAATGACAAGGAATGACAAATCAGGGGCGGAGGGAAAGATGACAACAAAAACCCCAACACCACTTGGGCTGAAGTGGTGTAGCTAAACCTTCAATCCTAGCTCTGGCAGCCTTTCACTGTCCTTCCCAGTGTATACTGGGGCAAATTCACTTGCCCACTGGGGGCTTTTGTCGCTACTTTTCAGGATTAGGGAAGAAAAGGAGCCAGTCAGAGCCCATTCAGCCTGATCAGCCTTTGGAGAGGTACAGTCTACATTATAACTACTTTTCTACTTTATTATGAGGTGGTTTCTTAGATAGCTTCTAGTCTTGGAAGCTACAGATTTAATTTTAATTTCAGCCTGCTGCCTCATTGGAAAGAGGGATAAGGGAACTAAGCTTTCACTCTTCCACTCATTAAATGGAACAGCAAGCCTTTCCATTGTTAAAATTCTGACTTAAGAAAGGCATTACAAACACAAAACTGAACTTATGTTGTTATTCCATTTAAATAGTAGAGTTGAACTGGTTTACTTGGAATGGTCAGTCAGTGTATCTATATAGAGGGAAGATGTAAAAAGTGGAATTTCAAGTGAAACAAGATTTTCAAGATCTCTCAAACTCTGTAAGTACATGAAAGACATACTGCATCTAAGTGTCTTGTGGCCTTCCCTGGAAGTCTGCTGTAGGGATCACAGTTTCAGAATATTGGATGGAAAGGGTACAGTGAGCTAAAGTGAGCCAAAACATGTTTGACTTTGTTTCTTTAAGCGAAGGGACTTGGATAATTTGAAACTTCCTTCGTATCCCATACCCAATATATTGTTCATAGCACTAATCTGAAAAGTACAACAAAGTAAAAGTGGATTTAATTTCACATTATTTTTATTAAGATGGATAATTTTTTCAAGTGTTTTGTTGTGCAAACTGTGACTGGAGCCTCAGTGTTGCAAAGAGTTTCATGCAAGTGGTCCCACTGTGCAGCAGAATACTCGCATGGTTTTGCCTGTGGACGCTGGCATTTGCAGGATCACAGCCATTTTTGCTAAAATTATTCTTCATCTTTAAAGCAAATCACTTCTAATGAAATTACATGAGCTTGATAGCAACACCATAACCCAGGCTGGATTTCCAATCTGTTTTTTTAATTATGGAATTTAATTATTTTTCTTCTAATATTTACTATTGAATTTCATTTTTGTTTTTATCACTTCAACATCCTAAATTTCAGAGATTCACTAGAAGGTGTCACATCATTATAACCTTTATTATGAATTATTCACAGTAATTATTGAGTTGATGCAAACTTCATTGTGAAATTTAAAATACCAGTAAATCTGGTGGTGGTACTGTTTTACTTTTTGGATGTTCTTAAAATAAGTCAGAGTCAACAGATTGCAAAAATATGCAATTACAAAGTTATTAAAATGCAGATTTTTGGCAGGAAGCCACTGTAGTCTCCTGTGTTCACAGCTGCCTATTTACAGCAAAACCGCCCTGAGCAGCCGGTGGTGGCTTCTTTGAACGATTACAGCTGATGGGTCAGGGCAGTGGCCTCTCTGAGGACCAGGTTCAGTAACTTTTTACCTCCAGGGTCATAAGCTTCACTTGAAATTATTTTTTTAGGCAGGAGGGGTTGACAGTGGACCATCGTCTTTTGTTCTCTGTCATGCTGGCGGTAGGTCCAGGGTGCCTCTCCTGAGACTGTGTGTGTGCTGTACCTGCGTCAACACAGATGGTTCCTTGGGTTAGACTGTAGACCATTCAGCAGCATAAATTTTGAATTACACTTTTAAGGTCAGTGTAACATGCATTTTCCCCAGTCAGAGCTGCCTTTAATCATTGCTGCCTTCACAGTTCTCTGGGAGTAGGGCATACTGGAATATTAACAAAGTGGCAGATGCTTTGCTTTAATGAAGAAATAAGCACTGTCATTTTACCTTCATCCTATCCCCCATAATGCCACTGGATGCCCCAGTGATTTTTGCTTTCTCTCTGCACAGTGACTTGGGAACAAAAATTATGACCTACTTAGTGTAAAAAAACCTCTCAAAGTTGATGCTCAGAAGGTTTTATGCAGATACTCAACACCACTGCTGAGAGCCAAAAACTGCTTTGCCCGTGGTTTAGCATCCAGGTAGGACCAATATGTGTTGGCTCTTTCTCAGTGTCTATTTTTGCAAGGTGCTTACAGTGTGGACTTCTATTATTCATTTGTGCAGCTTCTCCCAAGAAGCAAAGCTGTTTTCTCTCCATGAAATTATGAGACTGGCACAAGCCATGAAAGGTTATGCAAAATAAGGTGTGTAGCATCTAAACAGCAAGAAGCAGCAAGAGTGAGCAAGTCATCCTCGCTGTGAAATTAGAGTGATGTTCCCAGAGTGTGGAGAGGCAGAAGTTCACATTGTCTGTGACAAAGTATAATGAGAGCTTCTCCTTCTAAAGCTCTGTCTCGTGAGTTTGGGGGCTTGCTGGCTGTGTGAAGCAGATGTCATTAACGTCAATGAGGGTCTGTAACAGTCTCTCACAGGACGAGTGACGTTTAGGGGTTCAAGACAAACAGAGCAGGACCATTAGAGAATATATTAGAAATATGGTGTTATACAGTCCCATTATATATGGGCCTACCTGGTAATACTTTAACTTGCTCCTCATAGAAGTACCTTTCTTCTCTCTCAATAAAGTCCAGTATGCATTGTCTCAAAAAACTCAAAATATATCCACCCTTTTCATAGATTTTCCTAGCTGATACTGCAGAGCCTAAAACTTTAAAGACATTAAGTCATCATTTAAAAGCTATGTGTGTGTCCTGGGAAACTTGAATGGGCAATAACAGAAAATCTTACATTGATTTCTTACAAGGAGGAAGATGCAGTGAAAATCCAAACAGAGCCCTTTAACCTCCACATAGCTGGTGCATTCCGTGTTACACAGGAGGAGGTGTTTTGAGGTTACCATGATCAGACAGAGGTACATCAGAAGAGCTTCATTTTGAGGCTCCCTGGAGGTGCAAACATAGCGGAGGAACTCCAGAGATGCCAAGCAGTGGTGTCATTAAACCACTGAATTGTCCTTCCCTGTGCAGTTCCTGAGTCATCTCAGGAGGCAGGTTGGATGCCAGCATTCCACGCAAGAGCTTGGCACTGCTTTAGTTTATGCCTTTAGCCACAGCCCCACAGGCAGTTCAGCTGAGTAGGAGTATATGTGCTTTTCTTCCACCCTGGTGGACCATCTCCTTGGCTGCAGAATGAAACAGTGAGAGAAGGAATCCAGCAGGGATCCCCCAAAGATACAGGACTGTACCCTCAGGAGCAAAGGCACAACACTCTTGCTCTTGGTCATTTGGCCAGCATGATGCAATTAATGCCAAGGTCATGGACTCAATCCCCATATGGGCCATTCAGTTAAGAGCTGGACTTGATTGATCCATCTGGGGCTCTTCCAACTCACAGTGTCCTGTGATTCTGTGATTTGCACAAAGGGCACTCCACTGATTTCTGTTTTATGGATGGAGAAGTGTGCCTCTAAACACAGTGGGCATTTCCTATGCTACTGGTAATCACAATTTTCACACATGGGAAGAATACTATAAAAATCAGGACTGGCAGAGGCACCGAAGAACATGAGGCCATTTCCCTTCATTATTTACTCCCAGGCACTTCCAAGTATGTTTTTCCTCATGCAGTTTTAAATGTCCTGAAACAAAAGAACATTAAATATGGGGCTCGAGGTCTGGTACTATGCAGAGACTGATCCAGAGGGGTTGAGGAATGAGGTAGAGAAAGTCTTTTCTATGTGCTGTAACTTAGAGATTGAATCTCCACAGGAGAAAAGATAGGGGGTCAGAGTGCTTTTCCAGAAGAGAGAAGGTTTTGATTCCCTGATGTCCTGGGTTGATGGTGCCTCCTATCCCAATCGTGCAGCTCTATCTCTATGTACTGCACTGTTATGTCTAACAGCTGCCCCCCCCCCCCCTCGGTGGGGTGTTTTGCCACGGTGGGGCTACTTGCTCTTTTGCTTTTGTTGCTAGCTCGGCTTGGCTGCAGGCTTTGCTTTGCTTTGCTTTACTGCTAGCTTTGCTTTACTTTGCTGCTGGCTTTGGTTTTATTTTGCTTTTGCTTTTGTTTTTTTCCCCTTTGCTGGTTTTCGCTGCTTTCGTTTCTTTTTTTCCCCTTTTTTTTTCTCTCCCTTCCCCCCGCCGCCCCCCGCCGATCATTGGACCAGCTCTGGACCTGACCTGGGAATATCTGGGGGTCCTCGACGCCTGAAAACAGAAGCTCTGCGCCCTCCCCTCACAGCAACTGCTTGAGTATTTTTCCTTTCCCTTGTGTTGGGGAGTGTCTTTGTTTATTTGTCAATAAATAGGTTTTTTCCACTTCTCCTCCGAGGAATTCCTTCTCAAACCCAGAGCTGGGGGGGGAAGGGGTGGTGGAGGTTTGTTTTCTGGGGGGCTCCTTCTGGAGACCTTCCCCTAATTTGTCCTAAACCAGGACACCTGAGAAAACAACAAAAAAAAACTACAAAGCAGGTTGGGTATGGGATTTCAAGAGCTCTTGGGCAGGTGAGTGATGATTCTGGAACCAGCAAAATGTATTGTGATCAGGGAGAGAAGAGGAGCAGTGCCAGGTCTTATGGCACAGGGTGCTCCATAAACATCACGTGCTCCTTCTGCATCAGTGTTGGTAGGTACAGAGTAAACAGCAGCTTTGGCTTTTAGATATATTTTAGACCAAGATGGAAGGAAGCAAACTTGCTTAGTATTCAGTAGGCCTCTGTCTGGGTGCTCTTCCCCATTTTCTCTTGAAGTAATCTATTACCATATCTCAAGAGAAAAATGACCCAAATCTAAAGATTAATAGAGCAGTGTGTGGACATTTCCAGTGATGTGTATGAAAATCAATTTTTTTTTTGTCGCTGTATGCACTGAGGTGTTCTTTATCAGCAAATCTCTAGATCTTAAAAGGTAGGCTGATTATTGGAGAGGGCAACAGACAACTTAGGCCACACGGTGTTTTCTTATGACAGGAGCGTTGTTGTGAAGTACAGTAATTTATGTTGATAAATTGTGGCCATCAGAATGTCTTAAACAGTTCATAGGATGAATTTCTAAGCATACATCTCTCATTTTAGCAGTGGATGGGTAGAAAAGGGGCATTTGTTTGAGAAATTGGGGAAAAGGTAACTGTTGCTTGTACTATTTCTTGAAAAGTAGCAAGGGACTTTGATGTGTTCCTAAAATCAGCTCATTGTCACTAGGGTTAGATCAACCCAATTTTGGTTTAATATGACAAGTTAAGAAGCTTTCCTCCTTCATAACAAAATTGCAACAAAAATTAAAGAGCCCCGAAGACTGAGTAGGTTTTGAACACTAGACCTTTCCTAGCAAAGGTGTTTTGGTTTTGGAGTTCTGTGTGCATGCCAAAATGTAAAGCTTTTTATATCAAGAATCAAAGACACTGCGGGGTCCATGTGTTATTGTGAGAAGTTGCAAATTTCTCTGTCTTTTTTCCATCATGTTATATGGTCAGAAGTTTTAAAGGGAGTCCTTTGGACTTCAATTTAGTACAGCACAGGCTGGGTACTGAGGTTTCTATGATAACAATGTGTCGCGGACTTAGGTTAAGCACATGATTTAGTTCCTCTCTGAATTGTAGCCTGCAGAAAAGAACAGTGAAGTAGACTGAGTAGATAAGGTCCAAATTACCCTAGAGATGTGTGCATGTGTCTTGCAGTTGCAGTTGTCCCTGAACATGATAGTAAATGTACTCAACTGGCCTGAAGATTTGTACTATTTGAATCCCATATCCCTAAGGAATGATAAAGAGACCTACCAGGTGTTTTCAAAGCAGGAAATATATTCAAAGTTTGACCTGTCATGACCCATCTTGACTTGCAGATCTTTTGCAGAGATGACCCTGGATTACAGAGGTTTGAGTTCTAGGATTTTCAGAGGGATAGATGCCGAAATTAGTCCCCTTAGCAATTAAGAGGTTTTGAGGCAGTGTTTTGCCCTTTCAGCACATTATGATTGCACACAGAACTTGTTAAAATACTGATATTAATGCTACATCAAAGTGAGTGTGCTGTGGTATGTGGTCTGATTAGTAACTGTAGAAGCTTCTGATTTAAACAAAAAAAACTCAAACCATTTGTTTTTGTTCTGGAAGAAAAGGTTTCTGTATTGACAGACAGACAACTACTGTGCATGTAATTTCCTAACCTTATCTTCTATGACTTTGTTGTACTGAGCTGCTTGCATATATGCAGCAGAGGAAAACTACAGCATAACCTGTTTACTAATGATGGGAGTTCCCTTAGGCTGAATGCAAGCATGACATATTCTTATGAGACACTTGTAAAACTTTGCAAATAGCAGCAGCAATGAGTAGTGATTTCCAGCATGCCTTCTGGAGCTCTGGAAAAGGGTCTTTTTACTCATACCTAAGAATAAGAGCCAGTTGGGATTTGTTCAAATAAGTCCTTTCCCCTTTGATATATATTGCTATCTCTAGTTTTGCCACAAGTGTCTTCAAATCGTTATAATTTCTGCCCCTCCCTTTTTCTTTTCCCCCAAGATTTCAGCTTTCCATGCCAGTGGTCCAGAACCTAACAGTCTGCTGAAGGTTCTAGTGGAAGGAAGTTTCTCTGGGTTTTAACTCTTGTTTCAATACAAAAAAAAAACACTGATGGAATCAATTACAGCCTTTACCTCTGTTTTCAGACCCAAACTCAAAAAGCACTAAAGCATCAGTGCACTTTTCCCTGGTACATTGCAATGTAATTGCATCACTCACTAAAAATTACAACTGACTCCACAGTGTAAGGCAGAAGGAAAAGAGAAGCTGGCAGGCAAGCTCTGACACACCTTAAATGTATACATGAGGAGCACAGTGTATAAGGGGAAGTGCAGATAGAACTAGGCCCTGGGGTTTATATCCACATTACATGGCCTAATCACAAATGTGAAGGGGGAGTACACTGTCAGCCTCCTATACTAATTAATTGTTTTCTGTTTGGGGAAGATTAAGTTTTAAGGAAAAACATCCAGTAATCACTGGGGTACTATTTATATCATCATAAACTTGTGTCAACTGACTTAAATAATGATTATTATTATAAAACCCAGAAACTCCTATCTCCTCCACTGTACACATCCTGTGGTAATGAGGAATTCTTCTTTTTTGCCTTCTCCCTTCTGCTTCTTCACACAATACCCAACTTAAGTCAATTTTCCTCTCCTCTTCTCCTCTAGCTGTCAATCATTGTCACATTACTTTGCATCATATGCATCAAGAAGAACAGCTTTTTCCATCAAGTAAGCCAATTTTAAAGCTGCCTTCCCAGAGGCTACACAGATTGTGCAAGCTGGAGGAGCTCAGGAAAGAGTAAACCGGACAATAACAAAGGCTCCCAGAGCTGCCTCTGCCTGCCAATCTCTCATGCAAGCCTTTGCACAGTGCTCTATATAGGCCATGCCTCCAGGGCCAGAATGGTGTGTGAGCACGGCCAGCAGACCTCCTGTCCACACCATTAATCACAGTAGGGAGAGGGGAAATGGCTCATTACACTGCATCAATGATGTTGTCCATTCTGTGTTCTACAAATTACAGTGTTGCATTCAGCATCCCCTGACTTCTGAAGTCCATGATTCAAGAGAAGGAGCAAAACTTCTTAACAGGAGTATTTAGCTGTGAGCAACAGAGGTTAGGCAGCAAGCTGCACTTGGTGTGTTTAGACAGCTACAGCAAGGCAAGCTTTCCAAGGCATGTTTTTTCTTCTGTTAAATCTTTGGTAGTTTTCCTTTCCTCTCCCAAAATGATAGATTTGAGGGACTTTTCTGTTCTGAAACATTATTTTCAAACCTCTCAGTCCATTTCCAGTATAGTTTTTGTGTGAGACTTGTGTAAGGCATCCTTCATGGCTGACTGACGTCAGGTATAATTGAGTAAGAGCTTCCTGCAGTATTCTGGCCTTCCTTAAAGGTTCTGTGTTTTGCTGGAGAATGCTATGGCTATTTATGGATACCCTTTCAGAGCAGCAGAGATTTATTTCCCTGGCTGCCAATGATATTAGAAGTTGTATAACTACATTTTTCCTCACAGCTTTTAAACATGATACTTTATTGGTCTCTTTCATGCTTAAGTACCTATAAATGAGCCCTTCAAAGTTTGTAGTTGTCCGGGTTCCACTCTTGCCCGTGACATGATAAACCTCTTGCCATGTCCTGACCTCAGTGCTGCAAGCCTCATCAATATCCGTTCTGTACAGAACTGTCCAGTTCTTCTGGAAATGTTGGTGTTTAATTTGGTGTTTTCTAAACTCACTCTCCAGTAAGCTCTAAGCTCTTATCAGACCTTCTTCCTGATTTTGGGCTTGATGGTGAAGTGCTTCCTTTGCTCTCATGAAGGCTGCCTTGTAGTGGGCACATGTGATATTATTTTGATGGTCTTGAAACAAGCCTGTCTGTTTCTAGAAGAGCAGTGCTGCCTATTCTGGAACAGACACAGTTTTTGATAGGTGGCCATGCCTTAAATTACAAAGTAGATGTTATCAGTTCAGAGATCACCAAGTTTCACATTGGGTTCAAAGCTTGCATGAGACATCTCTGGGTTCTGAGGGTTATCTCATGGTTACACCAACTTCTTCCTTGTCCCTGGATGTCTTGTAGCGAAACGTAACAATATCCTTCTAAAATTGTGATAATAAGAAGAATATGTGCCTATATTCACATCTTCCAAGAGGTGGAATAGAGCTGTAGGTCTCACTTGCTTTGAGACTTCTTGAAACTTACAAAGCGTTTACTCTGGTTGAAATATCTGAGGATTAATCTTCAGATATGTCAGTATGTTCTTAGGTACTCCTGTTTAATTTTTAATCCCACAGACATCAGAGATGGAGTGGGGTTTGGGTGTTGTAGGATGTTTAGAATAGTACAGCAAAGTGCTATTTTTTCTATCCTTTTCAATACCTTTAAGGAGGATATCACTTTAATAGGAATTTAAGCTGCTAGCATGGTTTCTAGAACTAACAGAAGTTTGTAATAGTAATTAAAAGTTTTCTTTTCCTCTGAGATAATTTTGCTTTCAGCAAAATTTTCCATATCTGCAAAATAAAAAAGTATTTCACATCTAGTGATTTTAAACAATCAGTGAAATAGTTTATGTCAATGAAATTCTGCTAGGCATCATCTTTTTTGTGAAATTACTACAAAACAAAACAAACAAACAAACAAACAAAAAAGAGTGGAAAATATTGAGTACAACAAATGGCTAGGATGAGAAAAGCAATGTCAAATAAGGTACAATCATATTTCATAGAATCATAGAACAGTTTGTTTTGGAAGAGACCTTAAAGTTCATCTAGTTTCAACCCCAATGCTGTGGGCAGGGACACCTCCCTCTAGACCAGGTTGCCCAAAACACCATCCAACCTGGACTTGAACATTTCCAGGGATGGGGCATCCACAACTTCTCTAGGCAACCTGTTCTACTGTCTCACCACTTTGATTTTGACTTCAAAATATGAATCAGAAAGCTAGCTTTCTTAGCTGTTGATAGGAATGTTTCTCCTGCAGTACCCCCCCAGACACTGATAATTAGTGAAAAATTACAAATGTTTGAAGATGACAGTAATTTCAGGTAAGATAAGGAACATTCTAGGCTAAAGACAGATCTACCTTATGGAAGCTCCATGAGCCTAAAAAAAATAGGCTGTTTTGAGGATGTATTTCCTTTCTTGGCAACTGCAGCCATCATGTTCTTTTAACACCAAGTGCTGTTGGCAGCAGACAAGCTGTAGGGTAGTTGGTGTAGTCTTTTATTTTACATGTGACTGTTAGATTTGTAGTTCCTTTTCCTTCCCACTTCTTACAGTGTGTTAGGGTGGTTTATTGGGAAGTTAAAAGCCAATGTCAAGTCCTCTGTACAGTAAAACTGAGAGCCTGCTGACATGCATCACTGTGCCATGGCGTGACTGTTGCAATCCATCTTGACCAGTGTGTTTGAAAGTTGAGCTACATATAATCAATTGCACTCTTAAAACTTTAATGTCTCTGACTGCACCACGTAGCACTACATTAATTTAGTGGTGCATTCAGCCTCTGCATTTTAGGTCCAAGGGCTTACACCACCTGGCCTGGGCAGTGCCTGACACGGCGCTATGTGATTAATGCAGAAGCCTTTCCTTCCTCTCAGCCCAGGCAGCAGGTTTGCTGCAGCCCTGCTGAGGCACTTCTCCCTAGAGAAGAAGAAGCCAAAGAAAAGATCCTCCAAGCCACTGAATCCTTGCAGGGGGCCTGGAAGTGGCATGCTTCTGAATGTAAGGGATGAATAGTTGTCCCAGTTTGCAGAGGGGAGAGGAGGGTGGGGGGCAGGGCTAGATATGCTCTTCAGGTCAGGAGGAGGAAGCACACCAATATGAAGAGCACTACTCATATTGGAAATCATTACTGGAAATCAATCAGATTTTTTGGAGTGCACAGCCAGCTAACAGATTCTCAGTAGCGAGTTTTCCACTTGAATGGAGTTTTTGACAGTCAATGAGACAGGACTTGCCTCTAATGACAAATCCCTTTTTTCATTTTGGGACAAACATTATACAGGAGCTGTTTGTATTCAGCAGCATTGATATCAAATCTTAACCTTGCATCTCCAAAAAAACCACTGTAAAAGCAAACAGCCAGGAACATTAAATGTGCCATATGCAATGACTTACTGATTCATGTACATGGCAGATACTCCTCCCATGGCCTTCCTGAAGCGTAGGGCTCTAATGCTAGGTGAAGTGGAAGAAGTGGGTAATACTAGCTAAAATAGGCAATGCTGTGTCCTAAGTTACATTTTTGTTGGATTTTATTTTTTTCTGAAAAGCTGACTTTAAAGTTTAGAAAGAAGGGAGATCGATGTAATGGGATGAGATGTAATGGGCAGCACTGTTTCAAAAGCAATCCTGTATTTTTTGGAGGACATGGAGAGCCATCTAATCCAATTGAGTGTCTCTGAACTATAAACAGTGTAGCTTGCAGTCTCCTGTTGAATCTCATGGTCTGTCTCAAGGGTTGCAGCACATAAATGGTGCTGGACTCTGGTGAGCAAGTCTGGAGGAGCCACAGTTCCATGAATGTCAACAAATGTTGTAAGTTCAAGATGCAAGTCTGAAGATCAATGGAATAGAATTAATAAGCAGCAGTAATAGCTTTGTAATTGAAATTGTATAGACATTAGAGGTACATAGGGTGTTAGTAATCATATTAATTATTTGTTAACAGAAAGACAAAGTAATAAAATTAAAAATCAAAAAGCTTAGTTGTTCACATGCAGATCTAGGGGGACATTTTGTAACAGAAATAATTGCTTTTGCATCATCCTCAGGGTGATACTATCTGTGTCTAATTGTTTTTTCTCAAGAAAGCAGAGCAATCTAAAATTCTAAGTAATGCACAGCAATAGTAGGGGTGAAAATAAACACATTTTAGAAACAGCACCCCACCCCAACACTGAAAGGAAGCAGTGCTGCTAGGAAGGGTAAAGATAAATGGAATTACTTTTCTATCAGAAGTATAATAGTCTTTATTAGTTAGTTATCTGTGCCTAGAATAGATCAGCTGTCAGGGAGAGCAAGGAGATGAACATGTACCTTGTGAGCTGTCAGGAGCAGATCAGTGTGGGATTTTTTAAATAATAATTACCCCTTTCCAGAGAAATGTTTTAGACAAAAGCACAGCTGCTTTATTAAGAGTGCCTTTTGTACATAAAGACGAATATTCCAGCTTGTCCTCTTCATTTTTTGTGTAAATGTAATACCATATTTACATAAAACTCTGTTAGGAAATGGTGCCGTTCGCTGTTAAAGCTTGCATAATAAAATTGTTTGTCAGGGATTTAATGTGATTGAAGTTTGTTATTTGTGCTAGCAGCTCAGAGGGGCTGCAGCTTGCTTTCAAGCCTGGCGCTGCCCTTGCCCTGAGCAGGCCATAATGCAAACAGCTGTCCTGGGATTCAGTGTGGCAGGGCACATACCTTTTTTTTGCACCTTGACCATTGCTCAGAGGTGAAGGCAGCTGTTTGATTCCTCGTGGTCAGAGGAGCTCTTTGAGCACCAGATCCACCATTCTGGCACAGTTCAAGTCTCTCTGGTATGGCAGCTTGATTGAGATCTTGGAGAAAGTAACTCTTGGTGGTCAAGAGAGCGTGGGCGCTCCTGCGGGCCACCCAGGGGTCTGAATGGAGCAGCTGTCAACTAGATCAGTTCTGGTGGGGGCTGGACTTGGCAGGGGAAAGGTTTAAATATGCAATGTGTTGGACCCCTCTGTGGTGGGTTGACTCTGGCTGGATGCCAGGTGCCCACTAAAGTCTCTCTATTACTCCCATCCAAAACTGGACAGGGGAGAGAAAATATAGTGAAAGGTTCATCAGATGAGATAAGGACCAGGAGAGAACACTCACTGATTACCATCATGGGCAAAACAGACTGAACTTGGGGATATTAATTTAGTTTATTACTAAAAGAATCAGAGCAGGATATTGAGAAATAAAATCTCAAAAAGACTGTTTCTCCTCTGCCCCTCCCTCCTTCTTGAGCTCTACCTCATCCCCACCAGCAGTGAAGGGAGACAGGGAATGGTGGTTATGGTTGGTTCATCACAAGTTGTTTCTGCCACTGCTGAGGTAGAGTCCTTCTCCTGCTCCAGTGTGGGGTCCTTCCCACAGAGACAATCCTCTACAAACTTCTCCAAGTCCATCCCATAGGCTACAGTTCTTCACAGACTGCCCTAGCATGGGTCCTGTCTGCAGGGTACAGTCCTTCAACGACACGCTGCTCCAGGATGGGTCCCCCACAGGGTCACAAGCCCTGCCAGGAAACAGGCTCCAGCATTGGCTCCCCTTTCCATGGGTCCACAGATCCCTTCCAGGAGCCTGCTCCAGTGTGGGCTCACCCAAGGTGCACAGACTGATTTGATCATCTACCTGCTCTGGCGTGGGACTCATCCACAGGCTTCAGAAGGATCTCTGTATATCCATGGACCCCCAGGATATTCAGGGATCCCTGCAGGGGCTCGGCTGCCTCACCATGGTCTGCACCACGACCTGCAGGGGAATATCAGCTACGGCACCAGAAGTACCTCCTCCCTCTCCTTCTCCTTCTTCACTGACCTTGATATCTTTGACGTTGCTCCTCTCAAACATTCTCATTCCTCTATGCCTGCAATTATATCTGTGCAATAATTTATATTTTTTTACGTGTCTTAAATCTGTTGTTACAGAGGTGTTACGATAATTTCTGGTTGGCTTGGCCTTGGCCAGCAGTGGATCTGTTCTGGAGCTGGCTGGTGTTGGCCCTGTCGGACATGGAGGAAGCTTCCAGCAGCTTCTCACAGAGAAGTCACCCCTGTAGGCCCCCCACCAAAACCTGGCCACACAAACCCAATACAGCCCCCCAGAGTTCAGAAGGTTTACATTGATCTTTGCCATTGTAATGTTGCATGTTGGAGTTAAGGACTGAGACTTTACTGAGCCTTATCAAATCATATTTAATTTGATTTTGGCACTGATGCCCAGTGATGAAGCAATGCGTGCAGCAGAACAGGATTCTGGACATGGTGCTGAGCTAGTGCTGGCAACAGCAGTAAGAAGACAGCCTGCTTAGATTTGTTTTTCAGGGCTGGCTAGGAACTGGCTTTAGATCAACTCCCTTAGGAAAATCATATCCCCATCCCAGAAAGCAGAGAAGTGTTAAATTCTTGGGAGACTTGCTGTTGGGGACTCTTCCTACACACTGGTAGGCGATATAAGCAGTTCACCAAGACTGTTGTGAAATATTTATGACATTGCTGCTGTTCTCCTCCATGGAGGGATTGAATGAGATCCCCATTTCATCCAACATGTGTAGTTATTTACTGAGCAAATATCCATATACCAATATTTCACCTACAGGCCCAGTTTGATTGATACAGAAATTATCATTGTGTCTGCACATTTTTTTGCAAATGATGGGAACAACGGTATGCATACAGAAGCTGAAAAACTTGTATTATGAATGTGTTTTAAAATTCTCTTTTACTTCTTCTTCTTGCAAATATAGTAATCTAAATGTGACAGGATTTATCAGGAATCCAAAGAATAGAAGAGAAAAATAATTAACATTGCATTCTGGTTAACTAATATCACACTTTAAAACCTGTTGAAGGATATATAGGGGTTTGTGAGAGAGGGTTTTTTTAAAATTTTTTTATTGTGCTGGAAAATTTTTATAAGTGCTGGGAAATTACTGTAGCTAGAGGTGAATTGTTGATCTTGGTCAGTCCTGGATCTGGTTGTGTTGAAACACCTTTCGGTGCTATGTTGTTCAAAGCCTGAGTACATGGACGTAGTCACCTAGCCCTGAGATTTAGGTGAGGAAAAGATTCCCTCTCCTTCCTCTTCCCACCTCTCCTCCCTGTCTCCAACAGCCCAGTCATGAGGAATGTAGGGGCAATTTCACTCCTTTCTACAGCACTGTCTGTGGTCAATTGTTAGGATCATTTGGATAACTTTCTCTAACAAATTCAGTAGATTTCACTGCTACGTGCATTATATCAATTTGACAGTGTAGCAGCTTTCAAAATAGCAAGTATTTTTAGGTTCTTTGCTGTCATGTCAAACCAGAGCTTCAGACCTAAATGCTGTGACAGAACGCCATTGTTTTTAGCTAATCTCGGGTTTCAGTGTTGCACCAGATTGCCATCCTCAGCTTTGTGTGACTAAGTAATGCCTCTAAAGATGACAGCAAAATAGGATGATGTGTGCTATGAGGTGTCTTATGGACAAGTTAGCAGTAAGACAATTCATTAGCTGATGCATCTCAGTATTACTCTTGCCCTTTTTCTCATGAGAATAGTGTTCTTTATCTCACAACATGAAGTAGAGACAGACCAAAATAGCAACAACTTATTTGGTCTAGTTTATATGCAAAACCTCTACAGCAGTGACTGTCAAACTGAAGCTACATTTCTGCAGCTGTTTCTTTAGTGCTCTAACACTATTATTAATAGTACCTGTCACCTGTACAGCACCTCAGAGTTGTAAGTAGTTTGAGAAACATTATACAAACTTAGTGGAAAGCATCAAAAATTAAGTAAACATCCTACTTCTTACTGGCTAAACTCAATTCTTAAAATTACTTCATAGCCTGGCTTTGCCTTTAGGTTAGTCTTTCAGACAGCTATTTCCCTGACTTACTTTCTATTATGTTTTTGCTAGATCACCCCTGTTACATTATCACATTTAGACCAGAAAGGCACTACTGAAAAAACAGTATGTGGAGTTTCCTTGTCTAACTTTCCAGGCCCCTTTAATTAAGATGCTAAAGTGATTTTGAACAAACACAGAAGTACATCTTGTTGGTAGTGCTAAAATGCTAATAGCTGTTAGGAACTCCATACAGTTAATGATTCTTGTTGATCTTGGTGAAACAGTAGTACCTTAGTAGTCCTTAGCGTAGAAAACAGTCTTTCCTAGCATCATTTTTATCAGCTTATCATTTTAAATTGCCACCAAGCAGGTGATGTGACAGGATGACTTCGAGCTATTCTTACAGTACCACCATTACAAAGCTGGAAAAAAATATGTGGAAAAAAATGTGTGCTGGAAATAAATCTGAAAACTTCTGACATTCATTTGCATTTCCGAAGGTTCTCTCAACCTGGGTGGTTTCTATCCAGGGTAGAACACACAGTTCTGTTAATATATTTTTTTCTGTTTTTAAATGAATTGTGAAGCTTTGACAGCCTTTAAGCTTTTGTTGCAACCTCCTAGATTCCCCCCAGTGTGAAGCCAGGCAGGCTGTGCTGCAGAGCCCTGGCCAAGAGTCTTTGCCAGCACCTGAACTGGTGGAAAAGCCACCTGGCCCCCCTTCCTCCCATATCCTCTCAATGCTTTTGTAAGTCTGCTTGTATGAATGCATTGAGATTATAAAACCGTTGTTCTGTGCCAGAAAAACAGCTACCCAAAGTTACAATAGTTATAAAAAATGCCCAGTGCAATTTCTGCTTATTCAAAACTTCCCTTGGCCCTGAGGGAATCTGACTACCAGGCTAGTCAGCCCCTCCCGGCAGACTCAGCAAGCCTTTATGGTACTTCTGTTGTATCAGTATTGAAAATAGTTCATGTTTTATTGTAAATTACTGTTATTTTCAACTTCCAGTTTTGCAGTTCTCACTGCACAGAGATCAAGCACCCAATTTTTCTTTTGTATCCGTCAGTGTAAATCAAGATTAACTCCAGTGAAGTCAGCCTAACCACAAATGTAAACCTAGGAGGAATGAAAGGAAAATCAGTCTACAAACTACTTGGGATTTTTATTTTTAAATAGCAAAATTAATGCTGCTGTTCTGCAGACACAGGGTGACCTGCAGAGTACTAGCTCATGCATTACTAATGTATCTCCATTTAAATGCAGATTTTTGCTCCCAACACAGAACTTCAGGGAAATCCTCTCCAGATAAACTGTAATAGGATACCAAATGGTGATTCGATATTTCACTTTAGCTTGTGTTTCAGCTTATTGATCTTAATTTTCTATCATTTTGATCCAGCATTTGCCTGGGGGCAAGAGGATTACATTCCCCATAATATGGCTTTTAATTAATAATTAATTATTTTAATATTCCCCACATCCATGCCAGAAGTGGCAATCTGATTGTATTCCTTTCCTCGTTTCTGTTTTCAGTGGTGGAAACCAGCAAGGTGTTTACGTATTTCAGGAAGTAATTGAGACACGGTTGAGAAAAGGAAGCATAGCATAAGTATGACAGTGTCTATGTGGGACATGCTTAACATGACAGTATTTTGTCCTTAGTCATTTGTGGTAACAGCAGTGAGACCCTGACACAATTTGGTTTTGCCATATATGACAAGTTTAGGATGAAGTTTTTCTCTGCACATGCCTCCCTCAAGCACTGCTTATGTGCAGCTTATAAGATGTACATGAAACCCTGATTGATATATATATATTTAGATAGATGAGCTCTCTTCTCTGGACTGAACTTGTAAGTGTCCTAAATAGTACAATGGAACATAGAAATTATGCTTTTAAGTCTGCTAGATCATGAATACAATCATTAAGAGGAATTACCTGATGATGAGAGTGTTTTTGCAGCACTTAACATGATGACCTCCAATTTAGTTATAACTAGGCCACACTATTTCTCAGTTTCCAGGCTGAAAGCCAGAAGCACAAGGATTGCAAGCAAGGCTTATATACCAGCCACTCAAAAATAACTAATTTTCATTACCAGCCACTCAAAAATAACTCCCTACTGTGGTAGAAGTATAAATAGGATGAGATTTTAAAATAAATTTTTAGGTTTGGGTTTTTTGGTTATTTATGTAACCGAATTACCTAAAGGGTGCATTCTGTTAACATTTCCAAATGTTGTTCTTGCATCCATAAGATTCATGAATTTTCAAAATTTTACCTCCGAGATTAATATTTTTCATATGGCATCCTAGGATTTGTATTTTTAAAAAAAATTATCAGAGTAAGAGCAATAAAATAGTGGAAATTGCCAGTCTTGTGGTTACTGAGATCTCTTCTGTCATGTAATTTGGTCAGCAGAACGGATGTCTAAAAAGTAATGACTTTTGTGATTATGCTCCCTTGGGAAGCTCACCTACATGCCCTCAGTTTCCTTCTCTTAAATTATGTCCAACATTCTCAAACTGTGGCAAATTGAAACACCATCTAAACAAAACAAAAACTGCTAGAGAAACATTCCTCCACTACCTCATCAAAGTCAGGCCTCTCCAAGCCTATGCTGAGGTCTGAATAAGAGGTATGCTGCAATCCATCAGACAGAAGTTTGTTACCGATAAGAACATAAGGCACACCATAAAAAACTGTCTCATCATAGATTTTGTTGGTGGGGAGTTTGGGGGGTTGGGGGGATATTGTTGGGGGTTTTTTTTCTCCCCCTCCAAAAAAAGGCGAGAACAGCATTTGCCTTTAGTACTCAAGTCCTTACTGACTTGATAGATGGAGAGTAATGAAAAAATAGTATAGCTACAATGGAGGAGCTGGGTATTTTTTCTCATCAACAATCCATTATCAGTGAACACAGTTTGACTGGAACCAAAGCACTAAACAAAACTTCTAATGCTGAGGGGTATTTCAATTAATCATTTACGGGTTTATCCAAATCAACTCTCTAAAGTTCTCACAAAAAAATAAGAGGCTACTATTGGTCAAAAAGAAAGCTTTCAATGATCTAAAATAAGATTTCTTTTAATTATAAAATTATAGAATTTCCAGGGTTTTTGAGATTTGGATTTTCTTTTTTTAATCAATGTGTGGAATCCTTTATTAAAATTTCGTACCAATTACAGCAAAACTATAAATACTAAACAGTAGAAAATAAAAAAGGGGTTTTCTTTGGAATGTGTATCTTGAAAAGTTGTCTCAATAGTGAAAATGGGTGTTGTAGTAATAGGTTTTCTTTTTATCCTCAAGACTTAAGGTCTTGCTAGGACTTAACAAATAAGACCGAAATTCATTTTTTAAAAAGAGAATGGATCAGGTGTGAACTGATAAAACTTACCACTTTTTTGACCTTGTAAACTTCCATCAGAATGCATGACACAGCAGGAAGTTTGCCTAGCAGCAGTAGGTTTGCACATCCTCTTATTTCCTTTACCGGCTCAAACCTGGGTTTTCACATTAATTACTGTTCATTTATTGAATGGAAAACATGCATTTTTAATTATGTTAGTTGAAATGTTGGCTGGTTGTGAAATCAAGTGCTTGGAATTGGTCCATTTGGGCCACGTGAATCAGCAGTACTGTTTCATAGTTTTTGCATTTTTTCATTTCAGCATTTCACACTGTGATCCTTGCCCAGCAGAAAACCTGATAAAGATTAAAGGCTCCATCTAGTGGGCAAGAATTTTCTATTGAAAGCAGAAAAAAAGGCTCTCATTTTCACTTGATTTTATGCACTAAGAAATACTGCTTTAGATTTTGTTTCATTAAGCTGCCATGTTGTTGTTAATTCTTGCCTTCTGCAGAGCCATTATTTTATATGCAAAGCTATGAAACATTAAGTATTATTCTGAGTCTTGAGCAAGAAGCAATAAATGATACTAAATGAGTGGGTTTATACAGCAGTTCATCAACAAAGTTCTTCGTCCCCACCCCCTTCAGGTT
Source organism: Trochalopteron elliotii (assembly GCA_024734555.1). Classification (NCBI taxonomy): domain Eukaryota; kingdom Metazoa; phylum Chordata; class Aves; order Passeriformes; family Leiothrichidae; genus Trochalopteron; species Trochalopteron elliotii. The sequence goes on along the minus strand of JANPWX010000135.1, from coordinate 266,657 downwards.
TCAATAGATAGTAACCAAAATAAGGTAATTTGTGTGTCAGCAAATGTTTTAAAGTATTTAAGTTTCTTTCCCACTTAAAACTGACCAAAACCATTCATAGCTTGACCCCAGCACTTAAGAGTATTCTGGGAGTATTTTTACTCCAGGAACTCTACCCATATGTTACCTCAGCATTAAGTGACTTGTTTACATGCAAAAAGTGAAATCTGTGTTTTCTGGCAAGACACAACCCCTTTGGATGCTGCTGTGTCTTCCAAAGGCAAACACCAAAGCTTATTCATCCTGGCATTTGTCTAGGAGCCTGCCTGGTACTGTTGTGTGTCCAAAAGCATCCTGACAGAATCTAGCACTTTAATTTTAGGTACACAATTGATCTAGTACAGTAGTACTGGGGTTTTTTTCTTTTTTTTTTTTCTTTTTCTGGATTTCTGCACTGCATTGCAGTTATGCTCCCAGCTCCTGAACTTCAAACAGCAAGACTCTTCCCTTTGCAGTAGTGAAACTTGGGTGTTACTCTCTCATTCCAACAAATTCAGCTAGCAGCTGAAACCTCCTCTTCAATTCACTTCAAGCTAATAATGAGCGTAGGAGCAGGAATAAGTAGCAGCAAGCAGAGATTTGGCAGACGAGACACTGAGCTACATGTCCTGGCTTTTGTCCAAATGTCCTTCCTTTTAAAGCCACAGACTGGCAAGATCAGTTCCTCCTGTGCAGCTGCCAGCAAGGGGTAGACAGTGTAACATGCATTCTAGTAATGCACTACACCCAAGTTTACTATAGCCAGTGTTCATATGCAACACTGGAAAATGCATCTCCTGTGCAAATCACAAAATAGTTTACTAAGTTTTGCACTCCTTTTGACCACAGGGAGATCTTCTTAATAGCAAATAATCACTTAATAGCAAATCCAAAGGATCTTAACTTTGGTATCAATTCATGATTTGGCAATTCTGATAGGTCACACACATTTGCTCATCTTCCAGAACAATCCTCCCCAGCTGCAGCTCTTGTTGTATCCTCCATGGATGTTTTTCTGAGGTGCCAGTGGGTAAGAGCTGTCATTTGGCTTGTTTTACAGGCTAAAGGGAAGGATAGTATTAGAGTCCTTACTCTGAACCTTTCTGTGAGCAAGGACTACCACAGAACAGTAGTTCTAGAGTGCCTTTGTGGAAGTTGGTATGTTTGCAACATACAAATGATGCTATCTCAAAAAGGGAAGAAACAAAAGGTGGAACTTACTTAAACTGCTATTTGTTAGAGTAATTTCAGTAATGCCATCTGGTATCTAACGTACACAAACACCTACCTCACATGAAACAGAAGATGCAAGTCTCTTAATTCAAAGTTGTTAAATAATATCACTTTTAACTGCTGGCCTTTGCTTTAGAACTGTTCATGTTTTAAAAGATTATAGGCTTGTTGTTGAGCTAAAGCAAATCCCAAGTTTGGAACTACATTAAGATCCTCTTTGTTTTACTTTAAATACCTTTTCTAGCACTAGTACTTGAACAGATCCTAATGAAATACATATTTCCAGATGTGAAACACTAAGGATTATCCAACAAACTGCTTTTGTAATAATCTGCTGTAAACTCAAACTGTTAATTTGAGGATTAATTTATTGCCTCTTCAGGTCATTGAGAAGTCTCATACAAGCCTTCTAACTAGATAATGTTTATCTGGGTTAGATTTATTCAGTTACTTTTTTGTTCTTTGTGGGAGCAGTGGTCTTTCAAAACAAGTGCACTGATGTCCTTTTATTGTAGAGAACCACTAAGTCTCTTCCTTCCTTTTCACAGCTAACCAGGTGCTGAAGTTTGGAACACTCGTCAGTACTTCCAATACATATGACAACTCTGGGATTGTGACCATCGAGACAGACAAACCTTTGCTGTGGACAATGGCTATCAAGAGATAAGATCAGCTACAGCTGCCTTTTCTGATCTGACATGACTCAAATTACTACAAAATTTCACTGGATTAAGACAGTAAAGCTGTTGCAAGATACAAGCAGGCACTGATTTTCTGTATTGAATGAAAAACAAGTCTGAAATAAAAGTCGCTTGAGACTGAATCAAAATTACTTGCAGTAATAGAGTACTTCATTCTGGTAAATCACATTTCTTAATCAGAGATGCATGAGCAGCCACTCAGTACAACCACAAGCCAAAATGAATATAAAGAAACTACTGCTCCTTATCTGATTAGTTCAGGTGCTTTTACAAAGTATTTGATTCCAATACTATACTGTTTTTTTCCTTCCTGCCAAAAGGAAATACAGTACCCAGCTGCATACAGTGTAACTGTATTACAAGCTGATAGCACTAAGATTAACTAATCTCATTTTTCTGCACTGGTTTGTAACATATGTAGGTGCTGGTGAAGATTTCTCAAGAAGAATAATTGAACTTTTCTACTTAGGAAACAAGTTAGTGTACTGAAGAAGCTTCAGTTTTGCTGTAATACCAGTATCAGATCTCCAAGTATTAAGTCCTTATTAAGTCTGTAACAGAACAAAACATTGTGCCTTCTGCAAATACCAAATGTTTACAGTAAGATTTTTGAAATGAATTAAATGTCTTAATCTGAGGAGGAAGAGCATTGCATCTACCAGAGTTTTTGTAGGCTTAGTTCTTAAAATCAAAATATGCAATTATTTAAAATAATGGAAACCTCCAGGTCAACATGCAGGGGCCTTTACGATTCTATGTACAGGATCCAAAATGCGTTTTTATCCTGTCCAACAGTATGAGCAAGTTGTGGATGTGCTGAAGGACTGCTTAGTGTCTTTGACAACCAAATTATCCTCAAATGCTACATCTCAGTAATCAATTATGTCTGGGTTTTTTAATTATGCCATCAGAATAAGGACTGGCAATGCAATTCCTTTGTTTGACAAGAGGTTTTTTTTCCTGTCAAGTACATACTATAACCTAGCATGACTTCCAAATGCAGAAAAGAATTAGTGGTAATTATGGTGATTCCAGAAATTAGTGACAGGAATTCCCCCACACTTTTACACCACCACTTGAAAGGATACAGAAATGCTGTTTTCTTGCAGTCACTTTCGCTGGAACGATGCTGTTCCAAAACTTAATTTACTGCTTTGTAAATAGCTCCTGAAGAGAGGTCATACAGCTGTCCCCCTTGGAAGCTTTCAGTATTTGACTGGAGAAAACCTTAGGCAACCTCATTAGAATGCAACACTGACCCAGCTTCAAGCAGGACATTGGACTAGAGATCTTCCAAGCTTCCTTCCCACCTGAATGATTCTACTACAGTTAATAGGAGTGGCAAAAAACCCCACAAAAAGAAAAATACACAACTACTATGCCAAAAAAAAAAAACCAAACCAGGCACCTGGAGACAGGTATGATCACACACACTTTAAAAAAGAAGTAAGATGACAAGAATGTTTGAAAACCCAAACCGAGCTTGTTTAATATCAAACAAATTAAAGCTGTGAAATCACTGCAGCACGTGTCACAACTGTCTTCTTCATGATGAATATTCAGCCACCTCTGTTGAGAGAACAAAGTAATCAGTTTCAACTAACGAAGTGTGATCAAGTGATCCCACCTGAACTCTTACTTATCCTCCCACCACTGCCTTGTTAGGACAACCATTACAACTTATCTCCCATTTTCAAACACTCCTTGCCTAGATGACCACTCTTACAGGTATAAGGAAGTCACACATCATGGACACAGAATGGTCTTTAACCTCTTCCCGTGCTGGAAAGGGGATCACATCAGCTCTGGAGAATATGAGGAGTTTTAACTGGTACTGTTAATATGCCTGTACCATGGTGCCAGTCAACTTGAAATTCAAATTTTTCATGATGTAACATTCATTCCAAAAGGGATTTTACAGGATGCAGTTACACATAAAAAAATGTTTCAAACATATCTAGCCCTCAGTAAATGAATCAAGACCAACTTTGTTCTGTGCCCTGTCATCCTACACCACACCCACTCAGTTTTCATTACCTTACCATCCACTCATTTACTTTGGAGACCCAAATAATAAACTGGAAACAGTAACAGTATATAAGATCCAAATAAGGTAAATGTTCTTTGGTGAAACATACACTGAGGAACTGGAAATCAAAATATCTGATGTTCAGTTTTGAAGCAGAATACTCAGTAAAATCCTTAAGAACTATGGATCTAATACTTCACAGCATGCTGAATTAACATAAGGTTCATTAACACTGTTCATAAAGTCCTTTGAATCAAGTAATACTTGTCAAATTACACTAACATGTGAAATGCACAGACACTAAAACAACATGAGTCCTGTGGGGCTCACTAATGTCCTCTGTTTAAAACTGAACAGGTAAAGATTTAGTGAAATTGAAGGCCTTATTCACTTACACAATTATATTGTTGATTGGGATGTGGATCAATTTGACAAAGAAACCAATAAATCCCATTATTGCAAAGCCTATTGCTGTTGCCATGGCAATCTTCTGGAACTCTGCAAAAAGCAACAGAAAAAGTTTGTCAGAAAGTCTCATGTGTGGCATACAGATGTGCACTGCAGTGACCAAAGGAGAGATCTCTCTTTACAGAACTATATTAATACTGGAAACACTTCAAAATCTGCACAAATGCTGAGAAAAATAATCCAGTTTTTCAGAAGACAGATGAGATTTTCAGAGAGAAGATGCAGATTTCCACAAAGAATGGCCGATCACAATCTTTCTTAAATAAGCAGACTCAAAAATACCCACAAAGACAATTCATGGAATATTTATCCCATTGTTTCCGTTACATCCCTACAAGCCCTGAAAGTAATCTCTAATACAGCATCCAAAATGGAAAATCTGTATTTATCTCTGTCACAGGAGGACAGCACCATAAGACCCTGCAAAAATCAAGTACTTGGGATATTTTCAATTACTTTAGGACAGCAACCATGAAGTTGACTAAGAAGGTCAGCAGCCCCTCAGAAACCTGACAAGGAATGAAGTTCCTTAGGGATCTCAACAGCAAACTTAAGTCACAGACCTGCTCACCCTGAGCACGTGAATAAAGCACTGTAATTTTCAGTAAGGAGGACCAGTTGCATTCTGGTTTTAGTTACAGCTTCTCTCCAGGGCCTCTCTAGTCCAAAACCTCCTCTCCCATACTCCCAGCAACGAGATCGTTCCTGCCCAAATCAGGCACTGACTGACAACTGTGGAGCACTGAATTTCAGCTACTTAACCTCTCTCCTAAGGCAAATCTTAGTACCACTCACATCCCTATTGATGTACCAGAAAACAACACACTCAAGTTTATTATAGCCAGAACCTTAAACACACTGACATTTAGACAACTAAAGCTGAAATTTAAATCTCACACTGGCAGATGAGAAACATCCACAGCAAACGAATCAATAGAAGTGATGTATGGAAAGACATGTGCTAAGATACAAGATGAAATAAGGACTGTGTTCTGGTTTATGGTGTGCTTTACCTTTCCTGTCAGGCTTGGTGCACCTCTTGACAAGTCGTATGGAATCTTTTACAAACTGACGGCTGGGTTCCACAAATTGCATTACCTGATCCATGACTGCCTGCAAAGACAGACACATTCAGTATTGATGGCTCCACATATATACTGAAAACCTGAATTTTTTAATTACAGAAGTAGCAGTTACCTACAAAACTTGTTAAAGGCTTAAGATAACCAAAAGTGTCATATTCCAACCTAAGATACTTCCACGTTGCAGGAAATTAAGACACTGTTTCAGTAAATAAACCTGAGGGCCTATTTCTGTCTGCAAAAGAAAAAAAAAACATGGAAAATTGTGCCTTTCAGCCCAGAAGCGGAAAACAGCACCATCACAGTCTGGCTTTCAGCTTATGTCCTACGCCGTGTTTCTGAGAACACCACCAAAGGCGTCTAAATAGACAAAAGTCGCCACTTTGAGGAGAACCCCTTGCCAGAAGCTGCCGGGGGTTGGTGAGCACGGAGACAATGCTGTGGCCAAACCTTATTCTCGCAGCAGGCGTGTGCCGGCATTGCCACCGCACGCAGGGCATTGACCGGAGGGATTTGCTCCCTTTAATCCATACGGACCCTGGCAGGAGGCTCCCGGTACGATGCCGGCCTCTCTCGCGTCCCCAGCGACTCCCTTCCCCCGAGCTCCGGCCGAGGGCCCCTGCCTGCCGCAGTCCCTGCAATCCCCGTCCCTGGCCCCATCCCAATCCCCTCTGCCCAGCCTCCATCCCTTTTCCCTGATCCCCGTCTCCCGGGGCCGGGGCACACCCAGGCCCCCCCATCCCTTATCCCGGATCCCCGTCTCCCGGGGCCGGGGCACACCCGGGCTCCCGAGCCGCCCTCACCGCCGGCCGAGGGACACGTCGCACTGAGCGCCGGAGGTGGGACGTCACGGCGGCGGGCGGGGCGGGCCTTGGGTGGAAAAGGAAGCTTTTTGAGGGCGGGGTTTTACTTGGATTTTTTTTTCCCTTTCCGGTTCCCGGGGGCTGTTGCTCCTCCCGCCTCGGCGGCAGGGGCCGGGCGCAGCCGTGAGGGCCGATCTTCCCGGCAGCGCCTCTGGGGGCTCTGGCAGCGCTTTTGCTCTCCCTGCCCTTGGAGCCGTGGGATCCTAGCGGGAAATAAAGAGAAGAAAGTGCCACTATTCTCCCAAGCAAACAGGGACAAGAATGACAGGACGTAGTCCCAAGCTGCTCCAGGAGAGGTTTAGGTTGGGCATTAGGAGGAATTTCCTCATGGAAAGGATGATTAGATACTGGAGTGGGCTGCCCAGGGAGCTGGTGGAGTCACTGTCCCTAGAGGTGTTTAAGGAAAGACTGGACTGCACTCAGTGCTATGGAACAGTTGTCAAGGTGGTGTTAGGGCATAGGTTGGACTCAATGGTCTCAGAGGTCTTTTCCTACCTAATCGATTTTCTGAATATGCCTGTAACAAATGCTGTTCGGTGAAGGAATGACAAAAAAAAAACAAAAACAAAAAGGGGAAAAAATAAAAACTACCCAACCAACCAAAAAAAACAAACAAAAAAAAAAACCCAAAAAAAACCAACCAAACAAACAAACAAACAAAAAAAACAACTCCAGCATAAAACTTGTTCAGGCTGTGATTGCCCATAAACCAGAGAGCTATTGGTTTTCAGGAATGCTGGAGCCATTGCAAACTAAGGGAGTTCATCACCTTTGGAAACACAGGATTTGTCTTGTGTAGAGAAGGGTGCAGTGCACAAAGGTGAGAAAGCTCCACACATTTCAGCACCACAGGTGTAGCGTAGGACTACACTGTGCCTTGTATGGGGGGTAAAAGAGGCTGTCACTGCCTAAAGGGAGCACTACCCTGCTGCTTCATCTTGTAAAAGATTCCTTCATAAAGGAAGAGCAAAGACAAAATGGATTTACTTTTTTTATCCTTACTTTGCTTTTGATGTTATTGATTTTGCTCTAGAGCTCTGTTCCTAGTTGACTCCACCTTTGAGTTTATATTAAGTATCCAAAGCTTATTAATTATTCATCAGACTGTGGGGCCTCTGCAGCCAGTTTAGCAAACGCTTTGCTGATCTCAACTCCCTGTTGCATCTAAGTGTGTACAAAATATTTTCTGGGGTTAAATTTTTGCTGACAGCCTTCATTACAGGTAAAGTACCATCACGTCACAGTAGGGAATTGTTGGTCATTCCATGTATTTTTTGGCACCACCTTCTTTGTCTCTGGCCACAGGGCAGGTCCCTCAGTATTACTGACATTCAGCAATGAGCTCTCTACTTGGCATTGGAGGGTTATTGGCTTGAAGTCCTCGACAGGTTTTCTCCAAAAGTCTGCCTTTGGATTGGACTTTGCTTTGAATGAAATTTCCTGCAGCATTGTTTCTCAGATGGGGCCATAATTTTGGTGGCCAAATTCTGCTGGACCTCTTCCATTGGCACACCAGCACAGAAAGATTAGAGTGTCAGTCAGGCCTCCCACAGCAGATATGTGTATAATTTGGCTCTTGCTTTTGACGCCAGTCTACCAGGATGGAAAGATGAGAAGAGGAAGATCCCTAAGGAAAGCAGCAAAGGGCCTGATAGCCACAGTGTACAGTGTGTGATGGGGCAGAGTAGATTGCCGAACCTTTGAATGCAAATCCATATGTAGAGGCATTTTGGTGGGCTTTGTCTTACTTGGGTTTTTTTCTCTTCAGTGTCACAGGTAAATGCCAGAGACTTTATCAACAGAGGAAACACACATTTCCAGCTGTGCTGCATGAGGAGCCTTGCTGTGAACTATGCCCACAGTGAATGCAATCAAAAGGCACTGACTGGGAAAAAAATTAACCTGAAAAAAGAAGACATGTCTATGAAACAATTCATGATACAGATTTCTGGTTGGATTAGATTTTTGTTTTTAAAAACATTTGCTGAAATAAAGCTTTGTTCCCCCAAAATTCTCTATTTTAAGTTGTTTTTCCTTGGGGAGAAATGTTCTGGAGAAATATAGCACATCTTGCATGTCTTAAAAATATGACTTTATCATAAGATTGTACTATGGGTTCTCTAGGGTGGGGTAAAAGGTATCAATTGTCCTATCTCAGCTTCCTTCACTCTGCCACGATGAGCTCTTCTCTTTGCCTGCCAGGTTGCAAGTTTGGACTTTAGCAGCTTAGGAGAGAGGCAGAGTCCTGATTTGTGCACAGAAAGCATTTGCTATTCTCCTCACAGGATTTTCAGGCATTTGTGGGGTTTTTAGTGTCCTTGAACTAATACATGGTTACTTAGGCTCAGTCTTCATGGCAACTATGTTACTGTTCTGTATATATTTACAAAGAGCCATCTGCACTTCCAGAAGATAGGGAAAGGTTTACATCTCCCTGCATGTGTATTTTTTTTTTTTTTTTTTTTTTTGCATTGAAGGCTAGATTGCTACTAGGGTGTTTTGTTTCTACTTCTTTATGGTTCTTGCAAGGTTGGGGAAGAAAGTGGTGTGCTTGCACAGGTGAATTTTCATGGCAGTTTTTCAAGTCTGCTTTTATGGCAACATCTAAGCAGTACATAACCATTCCCTCAACACTAAAAAAGACCATTGTTATCCTATGCAGTATGTGCTAGTGCTGCTTTGCTTCTATTTGAATATTGCATAAATTGGAGCCACACTGGGGGGAAGGGGAAAGGTTTCCATCCTCTGTGTGCTCCAAGGATGAGAGACTTCTTTTGATGCCAGTTTTACTTTGCATGTTTGCACATTTTGGTTTGTAGTTTGTTCTTGTCCTTTTGAGGACATGCAAGATAAATATCTGCTTTTAACTATTGCCACATTAGACTGTTGTATGACATCCATCCCCCTGGACCTGGATACTTATGCATGGAGAGTGAATCAGCCTCCTCTTTAGCCTCTCCCATTCTATGCTGCCTGCCTGTCACAGCACAGATCCCACTGCAGCCTGCAGAACATGGTGTACGGCAGGATCCAGAGAGCTGCCAGCAGCTGCAGCAAACATAATTTTGGGATCAGCCAAGAGGAGAAAAGACACAGACTTCAGTACGAGGTGCAGCTCAGCCTCTATCTGGTAGGGTGGCACATGTGCGATTTCCAAGTGGTTGTGGGAAGGACAGAGCAGTAGCTCTGTCTGAACAGATCTCCAAGCTTCTCTGTTCCCCTGTGGGGTATAAACCCATTTTCCCTACCCTGACTCTGCTCCAGCCCCAGGCAGGTCCTGCTCAGGTTCCCATGAGGCTGGTGCCTCAGCGGCAGCTTGATGGCATGGGCAGGGCTCCACTCTGCATCCCAGAGTGGAGAGACCAGCCAGTATGGTTTTCTTGTTTGAAGGATTACTCCCCATGTGCTAGAAGAAAGTACTTGTGGTGGTGTTGGCAGGTTTCCTGTGGCTGCACAAAAAGTGATACTTCAGGATAAGAAGTTTTGCTGAGCTATCTCCTTCCCATCCGATGAGAGACAGCAGGAACTGAGCTGCTCCCCTGTGGGAGGAGCCAGAGGGATGAGTGTGTGGGCAGAAGACACAGCCAATGCTGTGCCCAGGATCTCTTAAGCCTGCCTTGTGGCGGGTCATAAGGCATTTGAACTGGAGGAGGCAAGGCAAAACATTGGCTTCTTCCCCAGGGGGATTTTTGGGAGGGATGGACTGTTTGAGCAAGAGCGGCATTTGGGGACAATCTGACTTTCCTTTATGTATTTAAGGGGCAAACAGTTATCCAGAGTGACAGCAAAAGTGAAGAAAAATACTAAGAAAACTGGGAAGATGGCCACTTGTGGACTTGTGTGTGCAAGGAAAGTGGGTCACTGTGGCCAGTGGGCATCTGATTGCTCTGTGTCAGAAAAGAGCAGAGAACAAAGATCAAACAGCAGCAGAGATTTACAGCCAAAACAAGGGAATATGTAGAGAAGGAAGAGAGAGAGGAGAAAGCAAGGAGATGGTTTGGGAAAGGTTAAGGGACGCCCTTGTTGAGCAGTGCTGTGAGGAGCTCCTTCTCAGATTTTCAGAGGCAGCAGCATAGTAGCCTCATTGACTGAAGTCATGCTAATGCTCCACTGCTTGACAGTCAGTGTTGTTAGATGAATAAATAACTATAAAATTCAGTCTTCTGAAATTGCTAAGATATATGGAACCTTTTTTTTTTAATTCTACATTATCATAAATGTGTTTGATTAGTTTATGTCTTGAAAAATCATCAGAATATCTCTGTGCTTTTGACATTTAAAAATTAATTTTAGCTTTTCATTCCCCTAAACAATCCAGAGACTCTGTTTGGACTTGATAAGCTCATCTGCATGATTTATGATAGGAAGAAAGATTATTTCCCTCTTCAGTATCTGTACAGATGCAGGGGAAGAACATAAATGGGGAATTAATGTTAAGAAGAAAATGATAGCTCAGATTTGGGGGTCAGGAAAAAATGATGGAGTGCTTGTGGTCCATGTCTTGGGGTTTAGCCTCAATAATTATAGAAATGCCACTAGATCAGACTTTAATGGTTGTGGTTGTGAAAGGGAATGTCTCTAGTCTGAAGCAGCCAACAAGCCCCATCTTTTGATTTGTGCTGCTTAATATTCAATGGAGATGAAATGTGGGGATGAGGGAGAAGTGCTGTTAAAATAGATTTTTACCAGTGTTGGATTTATGGTATATAATTTTAAAGATGACCTTTTAAAAAAAGCCTGTGTTCTATTTTATTTGAAGGACAGCCATTTGGGAGATAAATGATAGCCAAAATAGGAGAGAAACAAGGGCAGTATACTAAAATGACATTGCTAAATGATACTTCAGACTAAAAAAAATGTCCTAAGGTTTCTACATAGCAAAAGAAATTTGGGGAAGTTAACAGAGGAAAAAAATAATTCTTCCATCAGCTGTTCGGGTCAGAATAAAGACAAATCAAATGCTTACTGGTTTCTCTGAGGCAGTGCTTGCGATGGTTTGTTTTGTCTTGCTCTAATAAATAAAGGCCTGACAATACAGGCCTTGTCCCTTACTTTGTAATTTCCACATGAAGATTTTTGTGTATATTAGCAAATCAATCACTTTTTTAGAAAATGCTAGTAGTGGCTGTGGAAATACTAATTAGCACTTCAGATTTAAAAAGAAAATGGGGGGCAAATTAAAATTGGGAATACTCTTAACTTTAGGATGATTTTTCACGATAAAATCTTGTTTTACTTTGTTTTGGCAAATCAGCACCTTAGTTCATGAAGCATGGCTCATGGTCCTTTTTGGGATGTGGAGTAAACTAAACCTTTCCCTTCTGTGATGTTTCAACACACCTTCTACTCCATTAGTGGATCAGGATGTCTGTTCCATCCCATGTAATGGGATCATGACCCATGATTCAGATGGACCCCAATTCCACTGTCATTATATTCATTTTGGTACAAAAGCTGTTTCATTACATGTTGTGCCCACTGAGGTCCAGGATCCCAGCTGGCTAGGAGTGTGGGCCAGAATGCTATCTTTTTCTTGAGAGGCAAAAGGTGTTTCTTCAGCTTTTTCCTGCTGTAAAACTAAAAATTTGAGAGAACTTGAGAGACACTGCTTTATAAGGGTGGGAACCATTTAAGAGGGAGGGAAAATTTAGCAGCTGAAAGATTGGAGTTGGACAGGCAGAAAAAACCTTCCTACCATGGAAAAGCAAAATAACTTCTTGCCCCTAGTTTTTTTAGCTTTTTTTTTTTTTTTTTTCCCAGTCAATCTATATAGAGTTGGTTGCCTGCTTGTCTTTTGTTCCTAGCTTCAGATTATATTGGACATTTCCCTTTGGCTCAGGTTAAGATTTTGTGATACTGTAGAGATCTCCTGAATTTTGCCAAGTGTCTGTGCTAAAGCAGATGTGTCACGGATTTGTACAGGAGCTGTGTGCTTCAGGCATGCTGGCGGCATGTGCTTTCTCAAAGGGCGCCTTGGAAGCATTCTCTAAATATGTAATAACTTGAGTGTAAAAGAATCCAGAGGAGTTTGGGTAAGTCAGAACTGAAAATCAGCTTTGGAAGGTTTTATAGGGATGGAAATCATTCTTGAACTTCAAAAGGCTAGAATTGCAAAGGTTCTTTTTATTTTTTTCTTTTAATGTACTTTTCACTACTCTTTTGAAGATATTTTTAAATGCTTCCCCTTTCTTTCTTTCTGCCCTCACAAATCTTTATTCTCTGTGTTAGAAACTTAAATGGAAACTTAAATTCCAGTCTTGCTGAAGAACCTTGATAGAACTTGCTGTTCAGTGAGTCAGAGACAGTGTCTCTGAACTGCAGACAGTTCAGTTTTAAAGGTGATTTGAGAACACCCTGAAAGGGGTGGTCACTAGAGAAGCAGTTTTGCTTGGTCACTGGTTGAGTGTACGATCTTCCTCACATGCAAGTGTTAACAGGACAAAACTGCTTTTCACAGCATGAAGAAGCTGCAGGCCTTCCTTGCTATTGTCTGAATCTGTAGAATTCTCAGTAAGATTTTTGTTGTTGGTGGTGGGGTTTTTTTGTTTTGGTTTGGTTTTTGGGTTTTTTTTTTGTTCCTGCAGAAGGAACAGTTAAGTCTCTGTCAATTATTCTGCTTCTTTATCTCACCAGTAATGCTCCAACTCTGTATTGGTGGAAAGGACTTGGAGAATCACCTGTTCAAGTGGTACAAATGTATCCAGCAGTTTTTCAACACAAAGTTGCTGGTGTTCCCGAGTCCTGCCAGTAACTGCTGCAACTGGAGCAGGCAATGAAATGTTTGTAAATCTAATTTCTCTCACTTCCTTTCCTAGTAAGATAAAAATCAATTACTGCTGAAAAGATAGAATCCTGCAAGGTGGTGTTGGTTTAAAAAATAAAAACCTGAAGATCTAGCACTTTCTGCTAGCTTTATTACCGAGGTGTCACTTCTACTTTATCATGGACTTAGTGCTGCAGAACTGTCCAAAATGTTGCAGTAATCAGATACAGGAAGTTCCAAAAGTGAGTTCTGCTAACATCATGGTAAGTTTGTGTCTGTTCTCCTGAACCAGTCCAAATGCTTGGTTTAATAACAAAACATTTCAATGGCAGCATCTTTGCATTTTTGGCAGCAGGTGGCAGCCCCAGGCATATTTTAATTAGCACCTTTTTCAAACTGTTAGCTAAATTAGTCAAGTATTAAATAGTCTTCCCCAAATGATATCTGCAAATTTGAACCTTGCATCTGTCTTAATGTGTGGACACACTGCTATCCTGGTAATGCTATTTACTGAATTGTTTATGTTCTAGCACATTCACAGTACATAATCTGAATGATATCTGGGTTGCCTTTATAAATTCATTTGTAAAGCACCTGCCAGCTGTTTGGTACTGGCATTTGTAATATTACAGTTTTCAAGTCAACAGCAGTAATCACAGCACTTTTCCTCACAGAGAACTTGATCTCATATGTATTTCATAAGAATAAATCACTTATTTTCATTATCCTGAATTTATGCAGCTGGAGTAAAGGTGCCTGCTCTGGGCTTGTAAGAGCTGTAATCCTGGTTAGAACCTAATGCTGTGTCAAGCCATGAATTGGTAACACAAGGCATTCTTTTCCTCATCTTTGGACGTTTTTTGGATTTAGTATTTCACTCTTCTTGCATAAAAATAAAACTCTAAGAACCTAACACTGTAAAACAGTAATCATATGTTATGTAGCAGCGTTGCTGATAAACATCACCTGAAAGGTTTTTCTTGGTTAAGGAGCCTATAAGTAGTTTCTTCACACTTTTAACCATGCCAGGCACAAGCAGAGCAGGCTCATAACTGTTGAACCCCAACTCACTCACGACCCTCTGTTGCAGGAGCAGAATGAGTTAAATGGCATGAACAGTACACGTGAATTGCTGGAGATTGTACAGCAAGAGCTGTGAGGAAAAAGCTGTGAGAAAGAACTGCAGAAACTGAGAAAGATACATAAAGAAGGAACTGCAGAAACTCCCAAGGAACAGAGCAGCCAGATGTGATGTAAGTAATTGTGCAAAAGTATATATTGTGGCCTGCTATGTACTAAATCACAGGTAGACAGAACAACAGGAAATTGTTATGCAGAAGCTAAAACAGTATAAATATCTGTGCCTTTTGTCAATAAATGTCCTTGCAGCATCACACTGCCTGGTCCATCTTTCAATTGCCATTAACCCTCCTCTCTGCAACCATTGCTTTAGAACTCTGTCCTCACTCAATCCTAAGCCTGATTTTCACTATAAAAGAATAGCCTGCCCCTAACTACCCTTAGTTAGCTTCTGAGAATTCATGTTCTTAGGAAATAAACCTTGTTTAGTTTATCCTACTGTAGGAGCAGGATAAGGAGGTGTTACTTTGTTTTTCCCTGCAGTGATGAAGCCACAGAATATTCAGGTGTGGTACATAATGTAAGTAGTGGGGGGAACAACGTGGCATAGTGGTGTGAGGGATCTGAACTGAAGGGAAGGATGAGCTGAGGAGTCAGAGAAAATGCAAGATAAAGCAGTGAAGGATTGGTTACATTGTCAAAATACAGGGACTTTTTTGTTTCCTTTGTTTTTTTCTGTTGCTTCTTGCTGCACTTTTGCATTAAGCCCCTTTGGCAATTAAATTGCAAAACTAAACATCCTTTGACTCAAGGGACAAAAGCGTGATTTATCTGTATCAACCGATCTCCTTTTGTTATTTAGGTAGCTTAGCTGGAGGAAGTGGTGGATCCTGTTCTACCTTGGGTGCAGGATAAGGGTGCCTAGTGTGTAGTACTCCAGCTTTGACTGTGGTATCTACAGGGTCTGACCTGTACATTGCAGAGGTTCTTGTTATTCCTTTGGGGCTGCAGTCCAAATAAACTGGTTTTCAGACTCCTACAAATAGTTTATAGGCATGAACCTGTCAAACATACTGACCACTGAAAATGCTGTAATTCATTGTCAGTTAATCATTAAGCTATTAAAATTATATTAAATGCTGAAAAATCTATGGCTTGCCTACCACACAGATTTAAGGCTTTTAAAGGCTGACAAATCTTTGTTATTGTCAGTTCAGCATTACTGATGCCTTTGGCCTTTAAAATACACAGCTTCAATTACATAAATTAGGGTCTTTTGTTGCATCAGCAGCTTCTCGGTGCTAATCTTATTCATGTTCTGTAGTTTGTCATGGATTGGGAGAGGTGATGCTAATAAAACTTCTGATTTTTAAAATACTTGCAAACTATGCTTCACAGAAAACACCCAAGATGAGTTTTTCTGTTCTTTTACCCTAGAACAGTGAATGCCTCATTTCTCAGGGGCTGCAATATGAGAGAGGGCCAGCAGATATTAATTGTAGCATCAATAACCCAGGGAAGCTGTTCTAGATGGACAAGATTTGAACAGAGAACTTGAGAGGACTTGAGCAATATGGGCTCTCCTACAACTGTTTTGGGCTCCGTGTCCTCTCTTACAGGAGAGGATAAAAAATCATAGTTGGAGTCACTTGCAGATTTTCTGTGACTAGCAATGTACTCTGGAAATAAATAGCAAATACCAGCTTGTTCCAGTCTTGCAATTGTTAAGACACTGACAAATTGTAATATGAGTTTGGCTGGCCTTACTTTTAGACTGAAAGAATATTAGATTATAGGTTTTATATGTAACTCTTGTCTTTTCTGTGAAGTGAATCTTATTTACATCCTTTTTAAACATCCGTAATTCTGCGGCACCATTGCACTACAGGTCTACCTGCATATGAGCACTGAGCCAGGTAGTCTTTGTCGGCTGCAGTAACAAGGCCAGTCCTTTAGATCTGAAACTGCACCCACCCAGCATGCAACTGAAACAGAGAGGGAGGTGCTTCTGCCTCTTCTGCCTTTCTTGGAGCATTTTTGTT
This sequence comes from Trochalopteron elliotii, assembly GCA_024734555.1. Taxonomy (NCBI): domain Eukaryota; kingdom Metazoa; phylum Chordata; class Aves; order Passeriformes; family Leiothrichidae; genus Trochalopteron; species Trochalopteron elliotii. The sequence continues at coordinate 250,378 of JANPWX010000135.1, read as the reverse complement.
GTTTTGTTTTTTTTTCTGAGAGCTCCCAGGACTCAATGTTATTCCTGGGTGTTAGAACCTGGCCCAGCCTCTTGTCTGCAGTTAAGCAGTCATGTGGCTTTAGCCTGCCTTACTTCTAGTTGTCAAGCAGAATGTCTCTGTATCTTTTTCTTATTAGACACCCTTTGTTAAATCACTTACAGTACTGTCTGTCATGGTGTGACCTTCTCTGCCACACCTTAAATGTGTTGTCTGGCTCTTAGTTACCTCTACAAATTTCTTAGCAGGATAATTTGTAAAAATCAGGAAGTTTTTAAAGTCTTTTAAAAATCAGAAGTTTTAGCAGGACTTGTCTGTCCTTAGACTCCTGAGCTTTCTTGAAGCTTCTTGTAATCTTAGGACTTTCATTAAATATCTCACTAAAGTCCTTGAAACTGTCCATGGAGTGGAGAATGTTTTATTCCATTCCTTAATCCCAAACTTTAGGCGGAAATGCTACCCTGCTATCCACAGCTAGTACTGTTTTCAAAATCCAGCTTCTGGCTATCTCCAGCTCCAGTGTTGTCCTAGCCAGGCTTGGGAGTCAGAGCCTTGGAAAGTGACAGACAATCTCAGAGCATCTGACAGCTCCAAGCTCCATGAACACACAGGCAATCTAGAGGTTAATTTATCAGCCCCTGTGCACCTTCAAGTTTTGATTCTCCACATGGATCCTCAGGATAGTGAGCCATCTGTAGCTTTCTTTCTCTCAGGACTTTTCTCTGCAAATTTGAAGTTTACAAGATGTTGCTTTTTAAAGGTCATCTAGCAACGGTGACTTCCTTGATCCTGCGGATAGGCTGCCTGTGCCAAGCTAAAACTTGATCCTGGGGGGAAATTTTGTAGATGCAGCTTTTGTTACCTCAAAGCATTGGTGGAGGAGTGTGTCTTTCAGGTTCTATTGCTTCCATTCTGTGCTCCCTGGTTAAAACACACACACTCCACCACCACCACGACCTGCTCCCATCCCTGGAATCCTCCCATGTACCACAGGTGGAGAAAACCTTCTCACTGATCTCCTTTAACACTAGCAAGATCTTGATGACATTTGGCACCAGCTCCATCCTATACTTAGTGTCCACATGACTCCAGGAAGAGCAGTCTGTTGGATTCTAGGCTGTAGGCTTTTCTGACACCAGCCTACCGTTTCTGGGGATGTGGATAGAGCTGCACATTTGGGAAAGTTGTCTTTATTGTCTTATTCTCATAACTGCCTCATCATCTAGCTTATTTCTAGGAGACTGGCTGTCAGTATATCCCAAGAAACTGACAGAGTGGTTTGGATGTCCAGCCTTTGACTTTGCAATGCTTTCTCCAGTGTCCCTTCCTAATTGTTTTTGCAGGGAGTTCTTTCAGAAAAGCCCAAGAAGTGAAGATGGTACTTCATTTTGGAGATCAGGACAGGTTCTTTTCCTCTGGGTCAGCAAGTTTTTTGTACCAAAGGATACTAAAGATGGGGTGTGGAGATCCATTGCATGCCATAAAAAATTGTACAGTGTGTATTTAGAAATGTACATTTAGGTTTGCTTCCCTGGCAGCAGGGTTACATTTTCACAAAGTGTTTCACAAGATATTTCCAAAGTTTCAGGTGTTTGGATTGCAAGAACTGATGCTTTTTCACTGATCAGGGCCATTTCCAGATGCTTGAAAGAAAAGTTGGAGTCATTTGGCTGCCCTAAGGCAAATATGCATGTTCCTTTCCCCAGCCAGGTCAGGGTAGCTGCTGTGTGACTCGAGGCCTCAGAGGAGGTGCCTGCAGGTCTGGCTCAGTGGCCCAGGACATCCCTTTCTGGATGTGACTGTCAGTGTGCCTGTGGCACTTCTGAACTGCCCAGAAGTGATACATCCTAAGGCACCACGTAAAGAGGCAGCTGTCTTTCTGTGAATATTAAACGTGAGGCCCAGGAGTTCCAAAACAGCAGACAAAACATACAAACAACCTTTCAAAACCTTGACTTTATCCAGAGAGTCACATAAGATTTACATTTGGGAAACTGAAGTTTTCTATCCACATATGCATCTCATTCCATAAAAACTCAACAGATTGATACCCTTTTAGATTTTAAAATACCTGGGCTATTTCAGCGTTATTGCCTTTTAAACCATTGTTTGGAAAATGGTTTTGTTTGTTTACATCTGAACTTCAGATTGCTTTGCAGTTCTGCATTTCACTATGGTAGCAGATGTTGGTGACATTTTATAGAGCATAAATAACAGCTGTGAGCTGTGAAGTCATCATTCTGTCAGGGGATCTTTCTTACAGCTTGTCAAAATAAAAGAGCAAATTTTGAGTAACAAATATGTATGTATTTGCCAGAAGTTTGTTTCTGGCATTGCTGGGAAAACCCACTGTTTTCTCGGAGCCAAATACCATGAACTGTAGAGACAGCAACAACAAACTTGAAGGTGTCCTAATATGCACAATTTGTACATCTGAGAAGATGCAGAAGACCTTGCCTGGGAAGAGTCAAGAGATGTACAGCATATTGCTATCTCAGTGAAAAACTGGTCACCTCACAGGGTTGAAAACAGGCTCAAAAGGATGTTAAGGAAATTTTCCAGTCTGACCATTCTCAAGCCTCTGTGCTGGTCACACTCCCAAGGCCAGAGACTCACTTCTGGGACGGAATCCCCTTCACAGCGGGTGGCTCCACTGGGAGCCCGGCTTGGCTCCCCACATCCCCCACTCACGCGGTCAGACCAGGTTTCCTCACCAGTTCGACCCCGGCTTTCCCACGGCAGTGTCAGACCTCTCGTTCCATAAAGCCATTAATTCAGGGCGCAGTAACACAGGAACAGCCCGAGCTGACGCCTCCGAGGAGGATCCCCAGCACAGGAACCCCGGGCTTTTCTCCCCTCACCATCCACCGGCTCACAAGTCTCGCTCTCCCTCCCGACTCTCTCAGTGTCCATTCCCGGCTGTGCCACCGCTCTTTGTGCCCTTTGTTATGTGAAGGGTTGGCACTTCACGGCCGCTTGTCTCCCTGGGCTCCCACGCAGAGCTCGGTCTGCATCTCACACGGCAGCTTGCAACCGGGCTGCCTGCACCAGGTGTGCTCCTCGACAAAGGGGCCTATTAATGGGGATTTATTAATGACAAGGAAGTGGCAATCTGTAAACTAAACTTTAGGGATCAATATACAACAGGCGAACCCCAATACCAGAGTCAAGACATTAATAAACAGCCACAAAGGTGTTTAAGTTTCTAAGCACTTTGCTACATCTCTTGCTAAACACATGCATGAACACATATTGGCAGTAACCTACACCTCCACGGTACTGCATCTTGGGCTATGAGATGCAGAAGTGCAAAGGGGTTACACATGAGCAACGTCTGACTTGTCTGAGGTCTGTCCTCTACACATAATTAAGTCATCTCATCTTTTCTTCTTTCAGACATATTCTATTCATTTGCCTGGACTTTTTCTCTGTGGAAGCTGGGCTCTTTCATCTTTGGTCTAACATTTTTTGGTATGTTGGCCTGTATATATAAATGTATCTTTCATGTTTTCATTGATTTTTCAGTGCATAATCGTATGTAAGTATTTTCAACAGTACTGAACAGGCAGACGGGGTGTCTGTCAGCCTTCTTTGGAGTCAACAAAGCAGTAGGATCAAAATCAACTTTGAAACCTGGTTTATTCTGAACATTGTAATCACTTGTCATATAAGTTCTTGAAGTCAAAGCACTGAAAATTTTGCTTATTTTAAAATACAGTCCATAACTAAAAATATTTCCAGTAATTTTGAATATATATGTATAATGGGGAAGCCAAGAAGAGATAAAGAAATCTTCCCACAGAAATGAATATTCAAGTGTTGCTAAAAAATCTGTTTATGTCTTTCCTTTACCAAAAAAGTGGCGTCACGAGAAGGCATTTTATTTCCTGTAGTGCTCCTTTCCAACATTTCAACCTTTCCAGCGGGTAAATCCAAATGTTCCGTGTTGTAGCTGCGGGATATAAATGGTGCCGCGAGTCCTTCCTCTCGCTAGATGGCACCGCTGTCCTCGGAACAGGGTCCTTCACGGGCCACATTTTTGAGTGAGAAGTTTCTGAAGAGCTCGTTCGATTTATACTGATTAACTTTGTTTGGGTCCTGCAGATGTCGCAGGTTAAACAGATTCCTGTTGATTCAGTGTTAATTCCTGAGCCTATGTGGACTGCTCATTTTTGCTCCAGGCTTGCTGCTTTTTCCTCTCCACATGCTGAACAATATTGCAGAGATTGTGCAAACCCAGTTCTGAGTTGGTTTGTCAGCACAAATAGAAAGGGTGGTTCAAGAACTGAAATAAAAGTAATGTATTCTCAAGTGCACGTGGTTTGAGTTGTTTTTAAATCTGTAAGATATATGGACAGGTCAACTGGAATTATCTCAGAGGAATGACCTGAAAGAACAAGCAATGTCTTTGTTGCAGCTGGTGAGAAACTGGGAGAAAGGAAAAGAAGAACAGAATGTGAGCCCCAAAAACGGCACTGGAGGAAGGGCTAAGCACTGGGGAAAGCACAGACAAACCAAAATATTCACTGAGATCATATGAAAAGTCCTTTTGGAACTCCTCCAAATCATAGTGGTTCTCAGAGGTGTGATTTTTTTGTCTGACCCAATGAAAAAACAAAGGAGAAATATTTGTTGAAGAGCTGGGCTCAGTTTGAGGTCATCTGCAAGTGCACTCTCCCTTAAGGCAAAATTCCAGAGGCACACATAGAATTGATACTTCTTTTAAAATGTATTTTTTAAAGCAAATATTTGTACAATTTCCCATACCATATTTGAACCCACATATAAGCTCACACATGACACCCTCCAAAAACACCCCAGTTCTTGAGGTTCAATTCTTGTGCACGTTCAATTTCCTTCTATCTGTGTACATATTTGGCTCCTTATCCAGGAGAATGAGGGGCTTAGGGGCTAAATAAAAGTCAGGAATCATTGCTGAAGGGGAAGAATGGGCATTCAATGGGGAGTTAAAAATGGCAAAGTGAATTCATGCTGTGAAGAAAAAATGAAATTGTGTATTGCTTCTGCCATAGGGTAGTTTGAGCAGATCACTTCTGAATTGCTTGAGCTCTCACAAGAATTCCTTCTTGTCCAAATTGCTCTCTGCAGGGAGAGGACATTCTGATGTTAGGAAGACCCTTTACAAGTGATGTCTTTCCGCCACTTGGGGTACACACATTGTGTTGGTGGCCTGATGCTCAAACTCTAGGTTTGTTTCTTAAAATGTCTAATGCACAGTCAGTTGCTGAGGCCTGCAGCCACTAAAAAGCTAAACAGGATTAGAGCCTTTACAGTAAAATCCAATCAAATAATGGGATAGTTGCAAGTTAATTAAAATTCATGTGTTGTGAACTGGTTTTTCGCTGTCTTCATTTATTTAAGTTCTGAGATTTTAGTCAAAATGGCTTTTATTTTAAGATTTCTGAGCTGTGAGTGCTGGAATAATCTAACACAATTTATTTTGAGGATTAAGGATTCAAGGGTTTAGGAGGAAACTATAAATTCCAAGTACTCTAAAAGCTGACTGAAAATATTACTGAGTTCATTATAAATGGAGGACCCCAAAATAAAACCAAGGGCATAATCAGATTCCCAAATACACATAGGGAGCACAACCTCTGGTGCTATGCCTGCAGCTAACAGTTCGTTGTGGAAGGACAACCCTTAAAGTGATGTTTCTTAGAAGGAGGGGGATTTGAAGAGAAAGGAGCAGCAAGGCTGTTTTCAAGAGGAGACAGGAATTAAAGATGCTTCGGTTGGATGGAATTTTCTGAAGCACTGTGAATGCTGAAAGAATGAATAGGACTACTTGATACAGAGATTTGTTGGAGTACAAACGTGAGTTCTATTTAAGGGTTGGAAGAAATCTTACATGAAATGTTTTATTCTGTATTTGTGAGGAGTAAGGACCTAATTTTGAATAGACATTCTGTTTTACAGAAAGTTACTCCTGTCTTTTTTTCTGTAGCATGAAAGGGGGAGGAGGGATACTTAGAAATATAAAGAAACTTAATAGGAAAAATGTTAGGCAGGATTGGGTGTGCATCACCGTTCTGCGTACTAAATGACTACTACGACTTCCCAAGCATACACCACCCAGATGACACCTACATGTGCCTTTGAGCACCCACCGGCACATTGCGAGCACTGAGAGAATCAGAGCTTCCTTGGAAGATGGACGCATGGGGATACTACCCACAGCCCTCTTCCCAGCTGCACTCCATACTCTCTCTCTCTCAAGCACTGCCCTCACACTCAGCCTCCCCATGCCGGCTACTCTGCAGCTCAGGGGCAAAACCATGCAATGGCTCTGTCCACTCTTGGAGGCAATAGCAACAAAAAACGCAGCCATGCAGAGAAAAGGTGAATTTTATTGATTGAAACTACTCTTAACAGCTACAGCTAGGGGGAGTGAAGACTACGGGGGAGAGAACCTTATGCTTAACACTACATCAACTTTTGGGAACTTGAACTCTGTAGAAAACTACAACTTCTGGGGGAACACACTACTGGGAACCCTATACCTAAACCTAAGAGCGGGGGACTTCACTAACACCTAAGGTGGGGGATGTCGCAGTGCCCGGGTTGAGCACTGGTCAGTCATCCCCTGCAGTGAGCTGCACACGGAGAGCCGGGCTGGAGAGGCACCGTCAAGAGGAGAAGTAGTCTCCTCCTCTTCCAAAAGCCCCACTTCCTTGGTCTCTTCTCTCCGGGCCTCTGCAAAGGGCGGTGGCGCTGGCAGAGCCGCATCAGGGCACGGCTGTCCCTCAGCAGCTACAGCAGGTCCTCGCAGCAGCCGTGTCCCTGGCAGCCCGTCCCTGCAGAGGCCGAGGGGCTCTGGTGCTTCTCCTGGAGGGCACAACACAGGGAGCCTGATGCGAGGGGGCAGAGGGGCGTCGGGGGGCTGAGCCCTCCAGGGACGCCTTTGGCCTCTGCGGGAGACGCTGGCGCCTGCCTGGGCTGCCCCGGGCAGAGGCTCTGCCTGGTGTCCCTGGGGCTCAGCCCGGGCCCGATTCCCGCCCAGCAGCTGAGGCCCTCCCGCTGCCTGCGGGCCTTGGGCAAAGGGCTGCCCGAGAGGCCCAGGACCCCGGGGACCTGTCCAACATCCCTCTTCCGTGGGGGCTCTCAGGTTTCACCCGACACCGGCTTGGCCCAAGGTCTTGGGCCTCTCCCCCCACCCCCGGCACCATCCCACCAGTCTGACTTCCCCTCCCTTCCCTAACCTGTCCCCAGCGTCTCCGGAGCCACCTGCACAGCCACCGGCTGAGAGAGACGCCCGTCCACGGCAGGTCCAGTGCTGTCCAACTCCAATAAAGCAGCGACATGTACCCCAAGGAGGTCGTCCGCGGGCCCACGTCCCGCTGCTTTGGGGCCTCGGCAAGCACAGCCGAGGTGCACGTGTCCCCGACAGGACGGCTGGAAGTGTCCAGGGGACAGACCAAGACCACCAGCAGCGCAAACGGCAGGAGCCAGGGGAAATTCTGGCCGGTCATGGTGCTGCTGCGCCACCAGTTGCCAGCTCCACACAGGCTCTGGCCTCGCTCTGTGCGCGCCGACTTCTGCCCGGGCTCTGGGCACGGGCTGGCAGCGGTTGCCAGCCACCGCGCTGTGCCCAGGGGCTGCGATGTCACAGAAGCACGGCGCGATGTCACATGGCCTCGCAAGAGCCCTGAGAGACCATGGCGGCCAAGCTGTGACCCATCCATCCCCGCCATGGCAACCACAGCGCGGCACCGGCTTTCCTTTCCTGGGCACCTCCCACTGTGAGGATTCCACCCCAGCCCTGGGCAGCCCATTCCAACATGGAATCTCCCTTTTGGGCAAAAAAGTTCTTCCTAATCTCCAACAAAAAAGTCCCTTGGTGCAGCTTCAACCCCTTCTTGGTGTCTGCTCTCTCTTGTCCTTGCCCACCTCTGAGAAGGCTGGCACTGCCTTGTCTGGAAGCTGCCTATAGGCAAAGAGAGCTGCTCAAGGTTTGGGATATTGCAAGGGGCTCTTTTCTTTATCCCTTGTATGATTGCATTAAAGAAGAAAGCATCCCTTCAGGAAAGAACTACTCCATGTAACAGCTCCTTGGTTCAAGAATAAGTGTCCGTAAACAGACCGGGAAAAAGACTGAGGCTGGAAAATTGAAGGGGATCGGTAGCTGTCTGAAGTACGGGGTTCTGGCAGAGCTTTTCAGTCAGCAGCACCTCGAGTCTGAAGATGGAGCTGCTGCAGCACACGAAAGGCAGTTCTACGATGCAGCTGCTGTGGCAGCAGGGCAATCTCACAGCTCCCTCAAGTGCTGTAGCCCTCCAAACAGAGGAGAATGGGACTCAAAAGGGACACAACGTGTCTCTGAACGCTAGGACTGGATCCATGCCCAGAGAGACAAGGAGCACAGGCAGTCAGCTGAGACAGGTTTTCAAAAATATGTCAAGGAAAGCAACAAAAACTGGGAGCATGAGCCAAGGCCTCTGTAGGCCCTCGAGAGGAATTCTAGATAGGGGAGTGCAACAAAGCAAGAGGTCCGCTTTCCAGAGATCTGGCGAGCTGGAGGGCACTCTTTGAGGGCCCAGAGGTGGGAACGGTACTCAATCAAGGGTGGCCCTGCTGGGGGCTGCCCAGCAATGGCAGGGATGAGCCCTGGGCCTTGGTGCCAGCAGCTGCTGGAGCTGGAGCCACACACAGAGCCCTGCAAGGAAGGATGGATCTTCTCAAATCTGATGTGGCTTTAGGTTGTGCATAGTGACTGTGTCTGGGGCTGTCAGTGGTGGGGTCCTCCTCAATTGTGGGACACATCTCATATTTCAGGCACTGTGCCATTTGTGGACTTTCCTCTTCAAGATGAAGAGCAGGCTTTGGAGCACTCAGAAGGGGTAGGACTAAATTGGCAGGATGTTCCAGGAGAGTTTTCAAAGAAAGGTCATGTAGTGGAAACAGGAAATGTGTGTCCACAGGGTCAACAGGATTCGGAAGACGTGACCCTTTTCTTTCCCACTCCCTCGCCCAATATCTTTTTTGAAGTGATTTGACACCACTACGTACAGGATGGAAGAGAAACAGAAGGAATTTTAAGTCTAGGCTCTATCTTAAAAGTCTGAGTTTACTGTTCTTACTGACAAGGAAATGTCAGCCGTGCCCTGGCAGGCGGGAGTGCTGCCCATGTCCTCAGGGGTATCGGTATCAGGCCTAGAAACACTGACTTGGCAAGGGAGGGGATTGTTCCTCTCTGCCCTTCATTCTAATGGCCTCACCTTGGATATTTCATTCATTTTTGGGTGTTAAAATAGTAGGAAGATATCAAGCTGTCGGAGACTTTGCAGGGCAGGCCTACGAGGATAGTTTAAGGCCTTGAGGGGAAGCCATATGAGGAGCTACTGAGCCATAAACTACCAAAATATTTCTTAGCTGAAGGTACTGGGTTTGGGGTGTGACTGTGGTACCTGAGAAATCCTGTATTCATATGAGCCTGGGCACTTTATTGGAGAGGAAGACAACCTAGTTTGACGCACAGGGCCAGAAAGTAATCCCTGCTTTTATTTTCCTAGACAATCATTGCAAGGCAATGAATCACCATCACTGGCAGTCCGTGATCAGTAATCAGTCTGGTATGTAGCAGAAGCTTTTTATTTTTACCTTGCATTTACTAATAGATGCAGTCTGACATTTATCTTACTATTTAAAAAGGATAGGAGAAAGCAAATACCTGGCCAAGGACACAGATTCTCCTTTGTTCTTATGTTTGTGAAGGAGAGGTATCTTCCTTGACACTTACTCCCTACTCGAGTGTTATCATTTTATGTACCAAAGCTTAGGTGCTCACTGGATGGGATGACAGTGCACTGAAGAAGAAGGTTTGCATGTGGTCAGGGCAGGGACTCATGCCTGTGAATGTCAGCAGGGTCCAGGACAGAGCAGGCGATGTGCCCATCAGGAGCAATGCTGTGGGGTTTCACTGCAGCACAGCCACAGGCTGTGGTTGGCCCCAAGTAACTGTAAGGAATATACACAGTAGAGTTGCTCCAAAAAAAACTATGGCTGTCTAGATGTTACTAACTGTTAGTATGGATCCCAGATTGTGATGTGGCTTTGTGGGACATGCAGGTGGAGTTTGCCCAAATGAAAGACCACCTTCAGAGAGAAAGACAGAGAAATTGTTTTTTTGGGTTTTGGTAGAAATTTGCATTACTGACACCTTCTGATGAATTTTGTGGTCTGACTAAAAGGGAGAGGAAAAAGTATGTATTCACTGCCAAATCATCCTTATTAATGTAGTAAAGCACCATTTCTGATATTGCTTTAGGTAGTTCTTGTAGTGTGCCTCTCTATAGAGAGGGCGTGAAGAGGGCTGAAGAAGTATCGAGTTAAACACTTCATATGGAAGGAAAGGAAAAACCAAGATAACTATAGGAGTAATACTGTAGCACTAGCTGTTGTACAGAGGGCAGTAATTTAGACCTATTAATAATATTATTAGAATTATTTGGAAGAATAAGAATAGAATATTTATTATGTTTACAGGTACTTGTCAGATTATATGAGGTTCTTTTGCTTCCATCTGGATTGCTGTTACACCAGAATGAGGGGTGAAAAGAATAGTCTCTGCCTCTTCCTGCCTGTGGGGTAAAAAGAAGCCATTCTCTTGTAGACGCACATCTTGAGAGGCCGTAGGGTGTCAGTTTTCTCAAGTGTCCTGTAGGTAACCACCATACCCTGAGCAATCGGTGAATCAGAATTCCCCTGACTAACTGAGGGCAAAATTTGAGGAACAGATCAGCCAGGGCACATTTTAGAGACTTTCACAGACCTGGTAATATTGCACAACTTACACTCATGGCTTACTAAGAAAGTCTCTCCTTTCTTCCCCCCACTGCCCTTTCTGCTTCCACCCAGGAGCTCCACTCCTGCTGTGGTTAACAGCTTGTCTTGGGGAAAACCCCTCCTTGATTAAACTGCAGCTCTTCGCAAGTCTGAATTTCCAGTGAACCAAATGGGAATTATTTCTTCAGGCTTTCAGGGTCAAATGAAGAGCTGTAGTCAATCCTACCAATGGAGCATGAGTTCTGCAAACCTTAGGAGCAGTTAAACTGAACTGCCAGGAGGGTGGTCTGGCTGGATATGAACTCACCCTTTTTATATTATGCTTTTTTGGGAGATTCTTATAATTACTGATCTGTGCTTTGTCAGGTCTCACAGGCTGCATGATACAGGCAGCAGTAATCCAGCATCTTAGACTGACAGTAATGTGTCTGTGATGAAAAAATGAACTGTGACCCCTGAGGAAAAGGATTATCCCGTAATCCTGCTCAGGCAGTGGAGGGGCTCTGTTAAACCAGCTGTGCTCCTTGGCAGAGCTGACTTTTCTGGAGGGTCTGCAGGATGCCTGCCCAGCACCTCTCCTGTGGCACAGCAGCGCCTGGGGCTGGGTACAGATACTGCTGTGAGAACAGAGACCACACTGCTGAGCTTCTGACCACGTTGGCTGATTCTGCTTTTTAGTGGTTATAAAATCACTGTTACAACTGTGATGTGTAATCTCAGATGTGGGCAGGATTTATCATGGAAACAATTGGATTTTGGCTGCCTTGTTGAATAATAGCTTATGTTGTGAGTGAGAAAGTTGCATCAGAAACCAACAGCTGGTTGGCTTACCTCTGGAAAATGTAAACTGATACTGTTAATATAACAGGAAGGACATCACCAAGAAGTCATGACTTCTATACATGGTTGAAGTAGATCTGAATTATTGACTCTGTCAAAAGTTGAAATACCAAATTTAGATAATATTTCCCCACCACAAGGGAGAAAATAACTATTAGATGTTTTATTATAGTTTCTTCTGATGTTCTCAGCTGTGTGATTTGATATCTTCTATCTCCTTTCTGTACTGAGACATCAAAACTTGGGTAAATTAAAATATTAATCATACTGAATTTTAATTCTTCTCAGTTTAGACCTAATCTAGAATACTTCAGCATTCTTGACTTGGACAAGAATGAATTTTTGAGCCAGCCTGTCCAGCCACAGGCATGCAAATTACTCACACGAGGATGAGATCCTAAGAGTGAGAGCATGACAAGAAGGCTTTTCTCCCATAAAGTATCTCAGATTTTACACAGAAACTCTCTGCATGTTAAACACTTGCCCTTCCCTCTTATGACTTGTTCCATGTGCTGTAAATACGATGATTTTAAGTGAGGAACCTACGAAGGGCTGAGTATAAGGAGAGATCTCTTGTGCTCCTTCACAGTATCCTCAGGCAGCAGTTTGGTGCCACCTCTTGGAGACACTTGTTTCCCACTTCCTTATTTCCTGGGCTTTCAGCCTGTTCCACATCCATTTGTGCCAGAGAGGATGAAGAACTGGAGTGCTACATTTAAGGATAATTAGACCTCTTGTCTAACGTGTAGACTCCTCTAGATAATGTAAAATGAAAGTTTTGTTAAATTTAAAAGATTTTCACTCTAAGAAAGCTCAATAGATTTTTAATTCAGACCTAGTAATTCTTTGGAAATTTCTGTCTTAAGATAGGAAAGTCATGGCAGGTGTTTCCCAGCTAGTTATTCTGCAGATGACTTTTTTTGTTTGCTTCCCCCAGACAGCAGTAACTGTAATGCATGGCAGATTTCAGGGCACACTGCTCTCTTCATGATGAATTATTTATATAGCCTTCTGACTTTATAAGGCAGCATCTCCATGTCAAGCAATGTAATACAGCTCTACATCACGCCCTGGGACAAAAACACTGTACTGCTTTGAAAGTAGAAAGGAACATTGGGTTGGTAGGACATCCTAATCTCTAAACTATAACTGCAGTAGGACACAGGAATCTGCATTCCTGCTACAATAGCAGTGGGGTTTTAATCATTGCAGTGACAAGAGTAAGACAGGCTTTGGATTAAACAGTAAGGGGAGAAAATGCTTAATAAGAAAAATTGATCCCGAGCCATGGGAACAGCATACTATAGTAGAGGAATTAAACAGGTTAGATGAAATGTCAGGTGTAATCATGCACTGAGTATGATGTAATCCCGGGGCATGACCCAAGCTCACACTCTCTTCATGATCTTATTATCCAGGGACCTATTGTGGACCAGTGTTTTTACCACATCAACTGATTTCTTAATTCTGTGCAAGGTTGCATCTTTACCATCTGTTATTTGGTGCTTTGGGTTTGGATATAGGAAAATGTCATGGGCAAGGACAATGTGTTCTATAAAACGTGTGTCCATTGTCTTTTGTGGATCTTACTGCAGAAAATCTTTTCAGTTTTCATAGTGAGATACCAGTTGCCCAAAACTGTGACAGGTACCACATTGCCCTTTGCCTTGGCAAGCTGAAAGGATGGATCAGCTGGGAAAGGTCCACAGGCAGCATTTGAGATACTCTTTACTGGAGATAAATAAACATTAAAGTAGATCCTGGATATCTACTAAGTTTTCAATGCTGAGTAATGTTTTGCTGGAAATGAACAATGACAAAATCCTGATGAAAGTGGTAAGTGTCACAGCACAAAAGAACATCTGGAAGGGTGGAAGATGAGGCAATCTTGCTTGTGGAGAGGTACCAGCAGGTAGTTTCAGTGGTGTGGAGTGTGTAGGCAAATGCCAGGAAAGGATTTCCACACAGTCTTTTAGAAGAGAAGATGATCAAAGGAACATAAAATTACTGACTTCAGTTCTGGTTCAACACAAAGAAATTTTCTGGTTTCAGTTTTTATTCTGCCCTGCTCTGTCTCTACCTAATATTTGAATCTTTGGTAAGTGTATGTAAACTAAATCTTTACTGGATGTATGAACCTGGACTTTGGCAGCACATCAGGTTTAATGGGATCACTGTCTGCAAATCCAGCCTCAGCAACTGGTCACAAGTCACAGGATTTCTACCTCACCGTAGGAACTAGCAGAAAACAAAATGGAGGTAGAAATTAAGAAAACAGCTCATCCTGCAGATAGGCTGTTGAGAAAATAACCATGGTGCCACAGACGGAAGCACGCCTTTGCTGGGGCTCCAAAGGTTTGCATCTCCAGCTAGTAGGAACTTGCCAGCTTGAGCAGAGTTACCTTGATATTAAGGTAAAGAATGTTTCTACCAAATTAACTGATGGAAGGAAAAACAACCTTCTGCCACACACATACCATTTCATACAACATTTTTCCACGCTTGTGCTATGTTTTTGCCAATTGAAGTCTTTCCTTGGGGCTGCTGGACTAATAGAGCTTGTCCTTTTATTTACCCAAAGAAGAGATGCATCTCAATGGTAAAAATACAGACTTCTCTATACTGCCCTACCATTGTTGGGGTTTTTTAACCATTTTCTGGACAGACCATGTTTTATTTTCTGTAATGCATTACTCTTTGTCTTATACGCAGTGTTTCCATCTGATGGGTCAATACTAGTCACAGTAGTGATTTTAATGATGTGGATGTTTGCCCACAGGAATTGCAGTCCTAAATTAATTTAACAGTGGTCACTGAAATTACTCACATGAAAAATATAAACTGCTGAAACAAGAGGTGGTGACAGGAAAACCTGAGAGATGTGCTTTCTCTGAAGACATGTTCTTAAAATATCTGAAAATATTCAAATAACCTCAAGAAAAAGTGTTGCAAGATTTCTACAGATGCTTCCTTGCTCTTATGGGAAACTTGTTAATCTTAAAACCTGTGAAAAAATATGCATATTTGCTGTGTTCAGCATAATTTCATATTTCTGTGTGTGGGAAGGAAGGAAGAGGATTAAATAACTTTGCTGGAGGCAATTAAAACAGAGGGAAGAAATTACCACAAACCCCAAATAAGGAGAAAAATCCCTAAAGTTTCACTGAAGCCAGCCAGAGAGTTGGAGAAAGAAATCCCTATGAAGCATGAAATCTGCTTTTGTTCCTATAGTTTATAGTGACACTAGCTTCACAGCACACAGAGTAGTGCACTGCTTGGGATACTGTGTGGCTCTTGCCTTGGTGAATGCTGAGAGACAATGGATGCTTTTCCTGTGCTAGCCTTAGTTGTCCCTCTGGCCTCCAGGCAGCATGTCTCCTCACTCAGGAAAACAGCTGACAAGAAGGCTGTCCCATAGATGGTCCCTGCCAGGAGGTAGTCACGGCAGGTGGGAGATAAAACAGTGAGCTGGCTGGGGGCAGAGTATTGCTCAGGAGCAGACAAAATTCTTGTTTCACTGCAATTCTGAGCTGCCTCTGCTCTGCTCTGCCTTGCCCTGAATTCTTCAGCGACCTTTGGGCTAGTCATTTGTTTGTCTTGAGAAACATGAGGGATTATTCTTTGAATTTTTTTGGTCGCTCTGATGCCTTGTAACTTCCCAGAAAGGGCTTTTATGGGTTTGTTTGAATTTTGACTGCGTTTGACTTAGCTGCAATCAGTTATTGCATTAGCAATGAAACAAGCTGAAGTTTAAAAAAAAAAGAAAGAAAAAAACACCCGACCCTTGTAAGCTTTCATTAAACACTTATTGTCTGCATCCAATGTTCCCACATTGAGTGTGACCATGCTGGCAGGAAATCTGCCTGCAAGGCCACTCCAGCAGTGGCTGGGAAATAAATCCAGTGCCTGAAGGAGAAGAGAGGCAGAGCCCTGTTCACAACAGAGGGACAAACTTCACACATTTTCTGTAAAGGAATGCCCTTTTGTGGGGTCTTTCTTTTGAATGCTAAAAAAATGTGGTAGCAGCACTGACTGGCATTTTCAGGGGAGCAGGGGATTTTTTACTTTCAGAAATACACAGTGCTGCAGCCAGTAACAAGTAGAGAATTTCTTTGATTTCCTGCTGTCCTGTGTGTTTATTCTGCCTCATCCAGCAGCTCCAGAGTTATTTGCAAGGATGCTGCTAACCCTGAATAATTCACTCATTGTGGCTCTAATATTTTTGCACTCATCTTTGCAACAGTGCTGTGAGGTACTGAAGAAGGTGTGGGTTTTTCCCATTCAACTCTGAAACTCTGCTCTTGTGTTTCCTACCTGTTTTCCAACTTTGAATTCTGCTGTGCATCCAAAGGGACATGCCTTTAAACAGACTTTGAGAATGACCTTGCTTTCTGTGAGAATGACCTTGCTTTCTGGGGAGAGTCTGTGTTGAAGTTTCTTTCATGGTGGGGTGCTATTGCCGGCTAGCAGGAATCCCCAGACCACAGAAACAGTTCGTGTGGGTCCTTCAGCTCAGCAGGCTGTGCGTGGTTCAGGCTTGGATGAAGGAAACGTGCTCTCTCTTGGGTTAATAAGGATGTTTATTCAGGGCAGCCATGTGGAAGGGGCCTTGCCAGAACCCCTTCTCACCATGGTGGTAGCATGGTGAGAGAGTGGAGAGAGAGAGAGTGGGCATGGTGTGTCCCGTTTTTCCCAGGGCAGCCCTGGGCGGGGAAACACCGACCCAATGGGGAATGGAAGGGGGAGGGATCACATCAGGAGGAACCACAGGGGTAGGAATGGGGGGTGAAAGGGACATACCAAGTACAGACTTATAACAAACACAAAATGTAAATTCAAAAACCTGAAACTCGTGTTGCTACAAGTCAGCTTATCCAGTTATGCTTTTAAATTAATTTCTGCCTGATGGTGGTTTTCCTGTTACCCATTCAAGCTAATCCTGGGATTTTCTCATCAGTACACTTTGTTTCTGTCTTAGGCCAATGCAAGTCATACATCTGGAGACCAATCCGCTAATTTTCTGAATTCTAGGGGATTTTTTCATAGATTTACTAATCCAGCCCCTCTTGAATGAACCACAATAAATAAACGGAATAGAATGGCCAGATACATTGCTTACTTGTGTACATGGAACAGAAGTAGTCTTTTAAAAGGGTGCCACATTTCCAGTCTGTCTCCTGTGTGCAAGCAGCGTGGGACCCTGTGGATGGGCCAGCTCCCTGTTCTCTCTGCTAGGCAATACAAATCGGAGTTACTTCTGTAGGCTTGAAAAGATTAGATGCAATTTCCATATTACAAGTGAGAAAATGCAAACATGCATTAAAAGATTCAGTGTCAGGGCTTCATAATAGAAGTTCTTGGTGGTTTGTCATCTTACATGCCCTTTAGATAAAGTATAAGGGTTAAAAATCAACGTGACCTTTTCCTTCTCCCATCTAGATCTAGATCTGTGCCTGTTTAGGGAGTGTGCATGGGCCTGGAATGAAAACAGCTTACTTCTGTAAGAGCATGTTAAAACTAGGGTGCTGGAGACACTCTAAGAAATCTTAAACTCAGGCTTGGATCAAATCTGCACTTTCTCAGGTTCCACAAAACTCGCAGCCTGACAGTGAAATGCTACAGCTTATGTAAATGCGAAGTCTCATTGGCAGGTGTTGCAGCTCACAAGTGGATCTATATAATCTCTACTCTTATATAGACCTCGTGAGTCAAACAGGACCCAAATCTTTAGAGCTGTGTTGGTTTAATTTTCATGTAGTTATATTGGAGGTTCTTTATCTGAACTTTTTTCACGAGGTGAACCATAGATTGCCTTGTCCTTGGCTCCCTTGCTAGACCACAGGATCAGAAGTACTTGCTCACAAAAAAGGTTGCTCACACTGATACTCTAAGCACCTCACAGTCTTTATGCATATATGCCAAAGTGGGGGTATACATCTGCTAATGGTAGCTGCACGGTTATTAGTGACTAACAGTAGTATTGTGAGGAAAGCCTCATGGACAGTTAGTATGAAATGGGATACAGTCCACCACTGTGATTGCCTTAGAGCTTTTCTCTGACATCCACAGCAGTGTGGTACCCTGTCCTTCTCCTGCCCCACCAGACTGAAGAATTTAAGACAATCTGGTTTCCTTATGAAGTAGCACATGCCTGGGGTGAACCCAGACCTCCAGTTGCTAATATATGCACATGCATGCTTTGCTTTTGTAAGGCTCTAATCAGATTGGCAGCATCTCCTCAATTAGAAGTGATCAGCAGCAGCAGGCATGGGTAAGCAGGTTACATCTAGATGGCAGTGTTACTTCAGGAGAGCATTAAAAATCATCCCAGTTCTGCATGGACTGAGCCTAATTGACCTTACTTAGCAGGAGGAGAACACACCAAGAACTTATCTTGTACAACCCGTTAGTAAGCTTCAAGGTTTCTTGAACCTCAGAACAGTCATTGTGTGTCTTTACAAACCTGTTCCACCTATCTGCAGCTTGTCAATATTTATCCTGTAGCTTATTAAATTCCCAGGCCTCATAAAAGGCATTGATTTGTTTTGCTTAACCATTTCTCTGACTGTTTGTCTCCTAGTGTAAGTAACGATGTGATATTAAATTACACCAGAGTAGACTCACAATGCTGCATTCATTTTATATATATATCTATTTTATAACATATATATTACATATATAATTACACTATATAGAGATAGATAGATAGATATATACTATTTTCATGCTAATTTCTTAATAGGCCATTTTGGAAATGGCAAACATCACTAAATACTTCTGTTTAATTTTTACTTCCCTGTAAAATCTGTGAACCAGTGATAAGTGTTTCTTATTCTGAGAGCATATGAAACCCTGCCAAATATTGTCTGCCTTCTGGTTTATGTTTTTAAAGAGCAAGTCTCATATTAGCATCTGGAAAAGCCCCTGTGGTCACAGCTGTGCCATGCCATTGATATTCCTCTCAAGCACTGCAGAGCCCTTTGAAGTATTTCAGCAATGTCCTATGTTATTCTAAGCCTCTGCAAGCATGGTGTGTACCTAGATTCAGATATACGGATCTGCCTTTGGGTTTTGAGCCCAGGATATGCCTGCTCATGCTTTTAGGATGTGTGTGTTGGCTTTAGTTTTGGTGCCATATTTCACTTAAAGCCAAAGTCATCCAGTCTTTGTTGTCTGGCTGTTGTTGTACCACACCTATCTACTCCTTCAGGTGATGAGACAGGACAAGCAGATCTTCACACCAAACAATGAAATCCCATTTTTGCAGTGCCTAGCCTTAGCATGAAATTCCCAAAAAAGGTCAAATGAAGATACATGTCTGGCAGAGTAAAAGTTATGATAACACAGGCAGCTGTTCAGATTTGCAAAGATCAGGTAGAGCAGGTTCAGAGACTCTGTGTGTGTGTGCATGTGTGTGTGTGCATGTGTGTGTGTGCATGTGTGTGTGTGCTGTGAGGTGCATATATAATACAAGGTTGTCCTTGGCTGCAGCAAGTGTTTTATTGTTTTGTTTTACTTCCCTAGAAGAGGTGCTCTTTATACAGGATTTTTAAAAGCAGTCCTTGCTGTACTGTCTCTTCTTGTCTGTGCAATCAGGAGTTCCCCTCAAACTTGTTACAGCTCACATTTTGTCACTTTTCAGGTCCAAATTCCACCACACCTCCCCTCCCTCCAGCTTCTTCTGCCCAAACAGGATGGTTCTGATCAATAATTATTTACTGAGTTTCATCCTTTTTGTTGGTTGTTTTCACTTCCCTCTGAAAAATGATCTTCAGGCTCCTTTTATCTCAGTGGAAAGTTTATCCGTACCTACCCTACTGCCAGTATTTCAAGTCAAAAGTCTTCCTCAGTTGCCTTTCTAAAGAGGAAAAGTCAAACCCTCAGCAAACTACTTTCATTAATGTCAGTTTTATGCAACCAGTGTTAACTACAAAAATACATAAAAGTATTTATGGAGATACAGCAAAAGCCTGTGTTTCACTTAGCTGTTTGGCATTCTCTGAAACAACAAAGTTATTATCAGATGCTGTATCTTTATAAATGTATATGAATGTGTGTGGTTTTGCTATGTCCTGTGTCAAATTATAATATGTATTGATGTGTATATTATCTCTGAGTGAAGATAAAACTCTGTTGATCAGCAGTGTTTTTCTTTTCAAGTCTTGCTAAGATCAGGAAATTAAGAGTGACTCCAATGTAAATAGCACTGAGAGTCAGCAGAGCTGTGTTCCCATGGGCCTCATTAGCTTCTTTAGCATGAGGACACAGCCCTTTCCTCCTGATCCTGGAAGTTAAAAATGTCATACCCCCAGTATGACAACAAAATAGTTGGGGGTTTTACATAACTCTTTCTTCTTTCATTGACTGTATGAAGATTATGAAAATAAAACCTTCAAATGGAAACTCATATAATGAAAATAATAACTAATATTCAACAAATTTAATTGTTAAGCATTTATCAGAGTTTGAAATTGTATTTTAAGGGTTTTTTTTTCTTTTTCAAAGCATCTGTTCTGAAATGAATTTGAATAGACCCAGAAAAGCTTCTCCAATCTTCTAAGGTTTATTTCCCCCACTGGTACTGCAATGTGCTAACAGCACCTGCCAACAATCAGTAAAAAGGGCCCTAACTTTCTGAAACAAACTTTAAAAAAAAAACAAACAAACAAAAAAAAAAAAAGGCAAGCTGAAAACAAGTGCCACTCCTATCCTGTGTCCTAAGCTGGAAAATGTGGATTTCTTGTTTCACATAGTTTTGAATAAAAATAAATATTTTACTGGCTATAATAGTAGGCCAAAATCATAGAGGCCTTTTCTAAGTATGTCTTTTCCAGCACTCAATCACAAGCTTTAGGCAAACCAGGAGCTCTCTCCATCTATGGGTTTCCTATGACATGGGTGTTTGCCTTTGGGAATTACTGGAGTGGATCCCTGTGCTGTACACATGGTTCCATGTTGCCTGCGTAGCCCCAGGCATGCAGAAAAGCTCAGTCTAGTGTGAGACCTACAGACAATGTTGTGAAATTCCCTAGGCAAAGGTCTGTATTTTTTTGTATATGTATACACATTGACATATTTATTGTTATATGTATATACACATACATATATATGGCACATGGCACTGCTGCAGTGTGAATGCTATGTATATATAACATTTTCATATATAATTGAATTTATTAATATACTTATTAGGTTAATAGTTTTGTTGATTTATTACTATATTAATATTTCTATAGTGTGTGTGTTTTTATATATAACAAAGTAGTCATAATTTCTTCCACAACTGAGAGCTGTTTCAATGTCTAGACTGAGTTTCTGTCAAAGGTTAATGCATTGGGGGTTGGGAAGATGGGGAGGTGTTAATGTGGGGTTTGGGATTTTTTTCTTTCTTCACTTCAGAGGGTGGGTGAGCACTGCTGATTAATGCTTCTGGATACAGTTAAAAAACTTTTAAAGATCAATTCTTTAGTCAAACTAGGTTTCTGTGCTTTCACCTCTGTAGCAAGAGAGTGAGATACTAATTCTCAATATAAAAAAAACCAAGAGACTGTTGTCTGATAAAGAAGCTTAATTGAATTTTAATGACAAAATTAAAAAAATCACCCAAGACTTCCTGATTAATGCAACAGATACCTTTTCATCTGCCTCAGCAGATAACACAAAAAATAGCATGGATTTCTACATCAGGTTTTAAGTTTGTCCTGTTGGCAGGCCATACCCCTGCTTTCCTACTGCTGGAACAGACCAGCCTGCTGCTTCTCTTGTGTGTGAGGTCAGAGGTCCCAAGGACAAGGTTGACACAGTCACCTCTATCTGCAGGGCACTATCATTTGAACCAATTCAACAGTCACCCGTTGTTTATACCCCACAGCAATGATCTTAAAGCAATCTTGAGTGCTCACTCTCCTTCCTCTTGAGAGGATTGCTGCCCTTCTCCCAGTGGCTGCAATTACATGGGCAGAAAAACACTTCCCATCTGTTAGCATATCCTAAAAAGTGAGCAGGGGGTTGAAGGGGACGTGTGATATTCAAAACACTGACTCAAATGACAGCATGTGAGCAGAGACAAACCCAGCCATAGCTAACACAGCTCAGCTCTGCATTAACTGCCTGTGGATGGTGTTGGGAAAACAAATCCTTACTCTGCCCAGAGGCTGGAAAGGTTTTCTAACTCTTTTACTATTGTATTGTGGATGTTCACTTTGATTTGTTCCCCCATTGAGCAATTTACCTCTGCTAATGACCTAATGAGATGAAAAGGATTTATCTGAGCATGATTCACGATGCTGGATAAAGGACTGTGGTTCAGTACCACCAGTTGTGTCTACATCTTTCTGAGAGTTGTCAAGAGATGATGTCTCTGGAGACGGTGGCAGACAATCCTGTAGTAAATTCTGTGACTACAAATCCTACGTTAGCCTACAGGACTGTAAGCATCCAAAGTCTGCAGATTTTATTTCCTTTTGAAACACAAATAAAGGCCAACCTATGTGTCTCTGCCTCCACTTTGGTAACAGGGACTTTTTACTATGCTCACATTAGGCAAGGAAGCAATTCACCAATTAAAGTATTTTAGTGCCTTCCTTTAGTCCAGTAGAAGACATTCCAAACTAAGTTTCTGTTCTCCTCCAGGTGTACAGGCTGTTTTAGGTTTGCCTTCCTTTGAGAGGTCTTTCAGAGTGCGTTTCTTTGACAGCTCATTGTATGTGATTTGCAGTTTCCTCAGCCATACTCATTCATCTTGTTTGTAGCCCTTCTATTAAGGGTCATTTACCAAACAAATAAAAATTAATTTAGACTCGTTAAACTGTACAGAACTGCCAGGATGAGACCGTCACCTGAACTCTGAAGAAAGAAAAAGTCATCAGCAATGCATATTTGAAGGTCTTAACAATCCCAGGATTAGCTCTTTTTTTATGTACAAAACAGTGATTTTTTTTTTTTTTAATCCAATGTCCCAGTCCTACCAGGGCAACTGGTATATGTTGTGTCTCATCCTTCTAATGGCATTAAATTTATGGGTAACACCTCTCCCAGCCTGCCCCACTGTTCCTGAGTTTTATGTCCATCTAAAAGCACAGACTTTCCTCAAGTCCAGCTCACTGCCTTCTCTGGCAGGATAGCAGTTGTGTGGTTGGCTGCACATTATTTTCTATTTATCATCACAGTGAAGGACATGGGCACAGCTTAAGCTTTATTCTTGTTATCACATGAGACCAAAATTCTTGTGAGAAGCACCATGTTGACAGCATCTCAGGTGCTTTCTCAGCCAGGCATGTGCTACAAGACCACTTTGATAACAGAATAACAAGCTGGAGAATATGTCTTTGACAGAAAGATAGAAGGATATCTCAACAGAGATAAATCCCAGCCCGTTTTTCTGTATTATAACTTTGGAGAGCTCCCCTGCTGAAGATGTACAGCTCAAGTTGTCTGCCTTGACTAAGGTAGAAATGGATTGTGGTTAGTCTCCACTAAATTCTTCCAGAGAGCTATTTTGTTTTGAGAAACACATTTTTTGTTAAAACAATACCAGTGGAAAGACATTCTAAAATTCTATATGGGAACAGATGGTTTTGTGGGAATTTGAAAGCTGATTCACCACTTGAATTGCACAAGCAGCTCTGAGGGAGTTTTATAAGACCCTGAGCAATATTACATCGGTACTGATTCAGGATAAATTTTTCTTGATGTACAAGCAGGGAATCATAGAATGGTCTGGGTTGGGAGGGACCTTAGAGATCCGCTGGTTCCAACCACCCTGCCACAGGCCAGGCACATCTTTCACTAGACCAGGTTGTTCAACTCTGAGTCATTGACCATGACTCTCTGAATGCGACTGTTCCACCACCTTCTTATCCTCTAACAGTCCACTCCTCAAATCCATCTCTCTCCAATTTGGAGAGAAGGATGCTGAGGGTGACCATGTCAAAGACATTACAGAAATCCAGATAAATTACATCTGCAGCTCTTCCCTTGTCCACTGATGTAGTTGCTCCATCATAGAAGACCAATGGGTTGGTCACGCAGGACTTGCACAGTGAAGCTGTGATGGCTGTCTTGAATCATGTTGCATTCTCCATGTGCTTTAGTATAGCTTCTAGGGAAACCTGTTCCATGATCTTCCCAGGCACAAAGGTGAGTCTGACAGGTCAGTGGTTCCCAGGGGCTTCCTATCTACACTTCTTTAAGATGGGCACAATGTTTCCCCTTTTTCAGCCACTTGGGTCTTCACCTGACTGCCAGGACTTTTCAAAATGTCATGGAGAGCAGTTTAGCAACTACATCAGCCAATTCTCTTGGGACTCTAGGATGTATCAGATCCCATAGGCTTATGTGTGTTCAGGTTCCTCAGGTGGTCATGAAACTCATCTTTACTTACAATGGGATGCATTTTGTCCCCCTATCCCATCCTTCTGTCCATCCGCTCAAGAGATGTGGGAAGAGAGGTTGCCATTGAAGACTGAGGCAAAAAAATTTTTGAGTACCTCAGCCTTCTCCTCATCTGTTGTGACCAATTTCCCAGCACTGTTTATCTGGGAGATATATAATATAGAATTTCAAGCTCTGAGAAATGTTAGATAACACCCTAGTTGATCTATTTGTTTCTTAATATTAAAGGTAGCTTCATTAGGATGTGATGATATATGTAATAAAAGTATAGACAGTATCTCTCACAATATTTGGATGTGTATGGGTACCTGTAGTTGATAAATGATATATGACAAAATATGTCATTAAGCCATCAGTTTTGAGTAGCATGTATGTTTAAAAAAAAACTTCAGTTGCAATTTTTTTCTGTCAGTTTTTTAATGTAATGAACAGTCAATCTCTTAAAATGTTTTGGTTGGTTTTTTTTTCTAAACACCTTGCACCTTATACCAGTAATTCAAGGCAGGAGGTACCACTTCTAAATTAGGTGTTGTTGGATGCAGACACCTGAAAATGTCTCTTTGTTCAGTTTTAGGAAAGGTTGAAGGAAACGCATGTATTCATGACAGCTGTGTATATTTGATCTAATCTGTCTTGTAGAAAAAGGGAGATAAGTATTTTAGGCATTCATGAGTCAAGCATTTCTTTGCCTGGAAAAACCAGAAGTTTCTATATAAACAGAACAGCTTTCTACCTCAGTATAAACCTGCAGAGCAAGCCAACATATCCTTCTTCTTGTCTGGGTGTACTGGTGGTTGATGGTGTTTTTCTTGTTTCTGTAACACTCGGAAGTAGATATCTCTCCATGAAACACCTGAGAGGCACCTACCCCTTGTTTACTTGAAAACAATAAATTATGTCCTCAAATAAGACTTTTTAAAGAAAGTAATCATGTTCCATAGAAGAGGAAAATGTCCTGAATCTCTCATTCATTTTGACCAGTTAATCCACAGAATTACAGAGTGATTCATCAGGCGTGAAAGTGTGAAGGGCAACATAGGTGTCAGACAGTAAGAGGGGAGATAAAATTAATGAAAATAGGGATATAAAAAGGAGAAGGCTTCTGTTGAGCCAGAAATGAACCTGGAAAGGCAAGTGAGATTAATTTATTTGTGGCCAGGAATCTCTTTTTCTGCTTTTTGTGCTTTTATTCTTTCCTGTGCATCTCCTAGGAAATGAACCTTTTTCTGTGCCAAGATACTTGCACCCTTTTTGACTGAGCATCAGATTAACAGACTGCTGTTACCCACCGTCATTTACTCTTCAGCAGATCTCCCATGTTTATCAAAACACTCTTTTGTGTGTGCATTTCCTGCTTGGTTTCTTCTTTAGCTTTATAACTATTATAAGGTTTGTCAATCAGTATTCATGACACAGCTTTCAAAAGGTGTAAGAAAGATAAGGGAGATGGATATGGAAAGCTAACAGTATTTTACAATAGAAGAAGACTTAGCGTCATAGTTTCTTGCCTTGAGTAATGGAACAACTTTTTTATTTTCTTGGAAGAAAAACAATTGTAAGAGTAATTGTTTATTATTATTTGTTTATTAATAAACAGTAATAAAATAAGTGCATGTTTATGCTATAATGATGAGGCAGCTGATACTTCACCCTTGGAATATTTATTTTTGCTACTTCTTTTTCTTTTCTCTGCTGTCCTGGGACTTGTGGTCCAATTAAGTCCAAACAGGAATTTCAGCTTTACAATACCTGGCAGCCTCTGTAAAACAAAAGCTGCTTGTACTGGGAGGCAGCTTCATCCAGATGGACAGAGGTTCCCATTAGGGGAGCTCATCCAGTGGGTGGGATTTTTATTTTATTTTTAAGTAATATTGCATTGGTGATAGGGACACAACACTGGCTTCATTCCAAACATTCTGCCGGAGGAAGCATTTCTGGTGGGGATAAAAGATTAATGTCTTCCCTCTCTCTTGTCAGTATGTTGTTGACTTCTTTCATTGTGGTGGATGGTAACAAAAAACAAAAGCATCACCTCTAGTGATCTTCTCCCCAATGTGCCATGTTTAAGTGTTGAGTCCAAGGACTGAGTAAAAAGACCCATTCAAGTCTGTTGTAACTGTGTCAAGACACAGGATTTCTGTCCTAAAGGGAGCAGAACATGGTTGCTGACTGATTTGTATGTACTTTGTAGAAGGGGAAGAATACGGCTGGAAGTCATGGAACAAACTAAATGGCTTGGGATTTTTTGAAGCTATGACTAAGAAACTTAAGCATAGAGGATGGCTCATTACAGCTGGTGTTTAAGTCATCAGAGGAGGCAGAGGCAGTGTGAGGAAGAAATATTAATTATGAAGAGGAGTGAGGATTACTGCTCAATTTGGTTGATTTCAGTGTAACCATAGGAGACATTCCTTCTCCCAGTTACACAAGAAAGGGCAGATCTCTGCTGCTGGAAAGGGAGAAATCATCATCAGTTCAGATACACTCATTGTACCACACTCAACTGCCCATTTTCCCTCTAATGACAGGTCTAAAATAGGTTAATCTCAGAATCCTGCAGAGCCCTTTTGTAATAATGCCACCAGACCCACAGAGGTAACCTTCATGTGCCACTTGCAACTGGGGCAGAAGGCTCTGCTTCATGTTGAAATGAGCCTTCTCAGAAAGACATTGTGAGGAACTTGTTCAGAGAAGGCTAGGAAGAGTATCATCACTGGACAGACCAAGGAATTGAAGCACAGTATAGCTGAATAATTTGCCATCCAGTGTAGTAGATGAGTCTGGTAACAAAGCTAAAATTATAATTAATCCTAGATCAGAGTCCTGTTGCAAAAGAATTAGGTCTGGTTCCCATTTGTTAGGGAGTACAGGATAAATATTTGGGGTGAAACAGGTCAGATTTCCATCAAGTTTTGCTTAAAGTAAAATTTGAACAATGTGATTTGTGGTTTACTTTATTTCTTTTTTGCTTTCTTTATTTTCCTACTTACCCACATGGCTACTTTAGAAGGTTTAGCAAACATTACTATGATAGGTTAATTAACAGGAAATTCTCCTGTTACATTTTTTTTTACATTCTGTATCAAAGTGTATACTCCTTTCATCTATTTTTTGAAATGTTTTTGCTCAAATTCAGTCTACATCTGCCTGGATAGCCATGGCCAGCTGATTATGCCTCATTAAGTGATGTGGCATTCGTGCTGCAGGTCTCACAGGGCGCCATGGCAGGCACAGGCATTGTGGGAAAAGAAATTCTAGATTTGCTAAAGATTAAGTTAAAAAAAAAAATAAGAAGGGCTGTTATCAAATCTGTGTCATTGTCCCGCACACCCCTGCTGTAAATGTGCCTCCTGCTCTGTGGGTCATGGCAGGAAGGCTGATTTGCAGTCATGTACAGCCTGTGTGGTAGTTTTCATCGGCAGAGAAGCAGCAGGAGTATGTGCAGAAGAGGAGCAGGAACACGAGGGAAGGGGCCAGTGAATTCAGCCCGGACAGGTAGACACTGGAAAGGCCATACATTGCTCTGCTCTCCGGAGCTCGAGGGTGGGCACAGAGCTGGAAGGCTGGCAAATGACAGTGGAGGAAGAGGAGGGTGTTTACGTTTCTTGGTTATTCAAGCCAAGGAGTGCTTTTTAATTTGTACAAGGTATAAACTGATGCTGATCTTCTTTGGGTCTTTGAGGTGTTGCTGAAACATGTAAGGAAGAAGCTCGTGTGCAAGACGGAGGCTTCAGAGGAGGACTGGTCCGACCCTGAGGCACCAAACCGCTGTTTCTGAGCCCTGGGGGAGAACAACTGAGCTCCAAGAAACACGGGAGATAAATCTACCTGATAAATAACAAATTGTCTTCATCCACAAAGGCTCACTCTGTTCACATTGTTTATCAGTTGTTAGTCAGATATGCACGAACATGCCATTCACACCTCAGCAAGCATAAACCAATAAACGTGGGACCAATTTTAATGGCATACCTAGAGGCACAAGCTGTGAGGTGCAGAGTATCATTTAGTAGAGTCTGGCTCCAGAGGTTTTCGTGAAGTATGACAAAGGATATGTGTGCCTTATAATAACCTTAATTTTCAGATGGAAAATGAGAGAAATGGGTACATTTGGTAGCATGCACCAACAGGACTGCTGCTGCCTTGCTGCCCTGAGAAATAAATTTTTATTGTCACTCTCCACCCTTCCACAGGTGACTAGTTTGATCTTGCTTGCAATTTTAGGTTTGCTTCCAAGTTCTCAGAGAGTCTCCTCTAGCTCACGCATTAATAATTACACCTCCTCTTTAACTGTATTTTTCATGTTGAGGAGTTGCAAAGTAGTTCACAGCCCTGTGCCAATATCTGCTCTTTCACCAGGGAGAATGCAGGTTAACTTAAACCCGTGGAAAATCAAGTGGATGGAGAAGTTGGCTCTGTACATAAAGAGGTCTCTTCACCTATAGCCAAAAGAGAGAGAGCACGGTGGGTGCTGTGCTTTGCCAAGACAGCTTCCAGTCTCTGTTGGCAGAAGGAAGACAAAGGCTGTTTCTAATGGAAAGTATTTAAATGCTGAGGACTGGGAGGACAAAAGCAAGTAAATGTGCCAGGACAGCTGCGTTAATACCTTTGTCTTGACAAAGGTATTGTACAGTTCTTGATTGTAGCTGGCATTATTGTAATTTTATGTTATCAGTGTTTATCTCTCGCAGATGTAAAAAACTGAAGAGTCAGGCTTATTTTTGGGATTGGACCTTTTGCCCTACTGATTTTGAACCATAGGGATTCTGTTTTTTCCCTCCCATTTTTCTTCTCTGTATAGCTATGAGGCTAGAAACTGCTCCTTTTAATTTCAATTCATGGCTGAATTTCTCATATAATCACTTGCTTCCTGGAGCTGAGGCTTTAAGAAAAACATCATAAGTCCATGCACTCTTAAAAAACAACAACAACAACAAGCCTGCAAGAAAATTACAATATTCTCATATGTAAAAGACTGAATTCCTGGTGGCCTTTTCTCAAGAAGATTAGCACTGAAATCAATCCTCCCTTGGGGTAAGGTAGATGTGTCTCACTTTCACCTTCAGGGCTCAAGACATAAATGCTTTCCATGCTACTTTCATCTTCCATGCAACAAGACCTCCCTTACTTTTTTTCTAGGGTTGCTTGCCCAGGTTAAGAGAGAGATTGTCTTAAGACCCTGACACCTCCCAGCATCAGTGGAGTTGTTCCACTGGATGTATTGCGAAGCCCCACATCTTTAATTAGCAAACTGTATTTGTGACAATAACCCTCACACATCACTGTAGGTGTTTTCTCAGCTTTGACCTTCCTGTAGGAAGGAAATTACTTGACTTGCCCCACACTTTTCACTCTTATGTTTTATTAATGCAATCTGGGAAAGGAATTAGCACTAAGCAGTTTGTGCTGGTACATCTAGCAAAGCATTGCTCAGCTTCTCATTTTGATGGTGATTAAGTTCACTTAACCAAGGCAGGCCTTGGGGCTATGAAGTGTCTGAGAGGTTATCACAAGGCTGTGCAGGTGGGGCATTCAGGGTAGGTAGAGTGCATGTAACCAAGTAATGCAAGGATAAAGATGATCCAAATAGATAAATGGTTAAAAGAAACAGAAATCTGAGAAGGCTGGATGCCATACTTCCTAAATAAAATCTCAGCTAGCCAGCAGACCTGGTGAGAGATAATGTCCTGGTGTGCACTTCTTCACTGTGCTCTGACTTCATTGGAAGTTAATTCCCTGCTAAAGAATTGGTCACTGCTGAATTGGTCACTAGAAGTGGTCACTGCTCAAGCTCTAGATTTTTCCCAAGTGCCATAAATATTTGTTTATTTAATATAAATAAAAAAAGTAAATTAATCCATTCTATTTGGATAAAAAGACAATTGAGATGTTAAAAAAACCCCCAGATTTTAATCAAGCTCAGACCTGTATGGTTTTTACTGGCATATTTCCTCCAGGTGCTTAATACCATACCCAGCACTAAACTTTCGTAAAGGACGAGAAAAGTCCCCTTCGCCCAGTTCCCACACACTCCCCAAGCAGCATTCAGACTTCTGATGGAACAGGCTGGTTTCCATACCTCTGCACAAAATGCAAAGAGTGTAATCACTTGCTTGAAGGCTCGTTTGTGGGAATCAAACCAGTCTACATCAGAAAGGAAGGGCCTGGACACGTAACAGAAAAACAGTCCCAGGTATTAACAAAGCTGTGCAATGCCTTGGCAGTGGGGGAGGGGTTCTTGTATAACTCCACGCTCTGGCGTGGAAAGGTAAATATGTTTTATGATGTTACATAATAGCATAAGATAATTCGGGGCTGTACAGATTTATCGTTCACCTGCCGATTGACAGCTCTGTCCCCAGGACAGTATTTCAAAACCTGCTTCAGATTGTACTACTCCTGTTTTACATACTGAAAAACTAATTCTTATTCCAGTGAGCTCAGTCACATTATGAATTTCAGGTCGATCAGGACTCCTTTCCTTGTGGCTTTTTCTCAATATCCAGTAAGCAGTGCACTTCATTGGTGTGTGAAGAACTGAAGAGTTTTTCTATAATGTTGTTACAGCTCCTCTACCTTCATCTTACAGGTTTGCATCACTACAGCTCCCACATTGATACAAAAAATATGTCTTTGTAACATCCCTATCTACTAGATACTTTATCATCACAGTGCATTTAAGGAAAAAAGGAAAATAAGAAAATAAATATAATTCATTACTTGCTTAAAATCCAGGATGAACCCATCACAAAGTGAGGACCCTGTGAGTCTTGAGTCCCAGGCAGAATTGTGACCACTGATTCATCTTCTGCTAGATCAGCCTACAAAGAACAAGTATTAGGAAAGAGTTCCAAACTTAGAAATTATTGAATTAGAAAAGCAGTATCTCCATTGTGGGAAGGGTTAAGAAAGTGTAGTTCCAGAAAGTCACCCTCTCCAAATAAAAGCTCAGTTTTTGGGAAGTGCTTTGTGATCCTTAAGAGTTTTTGTTAGTAATCCTTCGGATTACTGTTCTTTGATTGACCTGCCACTGCAAGGGTCTAACTTCTATGGGGCATATTCTGGGCCTGGTTCTTAAGTTACAGACACCATGTAAATAAAGCCTGGAGAATATAATGAAGATTTTCAACACTCAAAAAACCAAACATGAAGTTAAGGAAAGAGAGAGGGTCATGCAGCATGCTGTCTGCATTTTGGCAGATGTAGCCCCTGCTTCTGTACCTGAGTGCAGGTAGTATCATTCAGTGTATGTAGAGGCTTAATGTTGCCTTAACATGGTCACAACGTACCTGTCCCATATAATGTCTCCCTTGTTAGAGGTGATGTGCAACATGGAGCTCAACTAAACTGTGAAAGCCCTGAGCCTGAAGCAAATCAAATACTTTAGTGGGGGTCAGAAGAGTTTGGCCTTTATACAGATAATGACAGAACCCATAATCTTATTCCTTATTTATAGAAAGGGCATAATCTCTCATTATCATAGCACGAGGCAACTGCCAGCACTTGGGGATCAGAAAGGAACTGGGTTTGGGGTTTTTTTGAAATTTGTGTGTTCTCATAAGAATATGAAAATTTTGGAAATGAAGATTTTGGTTTGTCTTTTACTCAAGTGGCATTGCCAACTTTTTGCCAGGGGCCTATGTTAGAAGGAAGACCCTCTCTGGCTTTGCAGTTTTCTTGTGATTTCTCTTACTTATTCTGACTGGCAGAGGAAGTTACATGCCCATGTATTGAAAAGTCTGGTAAAGATCTTGGGGATTTTTGTGTCCTCAAATAATTGTTCAGTCTGGGAGACAGGTCTCTTCAGCCTCTCTCTGTCTTTCCTTTCATCTCATTGTCTGCACTGTTACTCATCCTGAACATTCTGTGGCCATTCACAAGCCAGCAGTTCTTCGCCTGTGACTCACATCTCAGTCACTTGTCCAGAAATGAAGCTGTCCCAGGGGCTGTGGAAAGGGCAGACAGCCCTGGGAGGATGAGTAAACTGTCTCCACTGAACTTTCTCCCTTGTGGCTGGTGTGATGTGTACTTAAGGTCTGGCTTTAGGGAAGTCAGTCCAGTAACAAAACACAGCTCATGGAGGTATGATTCAAATCTGCTGAGGTCTGTGTTGTTCAGTGTAACTTGAGTCTGAGGCCACGGAAGTTTGCCAGTTTAACCTGAGATGATTTCCAGTCCTCCTTTGTGTGCTGCAATGAGGCACTGAGTGAGACCTGACTGAGGTGATTGTTGTGTTGCAGAATGATACAGATTCTCATGACTTGTGGGCAAATCCCTGTGCAGCTCAATGCAGTGAGACAGAGCAGGGAAACACTGCTGTCACTAAAACCCAGAGGCAGAGAGAGGTTTCATGAAAGTGTTCTGAGGAGTTCTGTCACTTAAGAGTTGCTCAGGCACCTCTTCTTTCATCTTTCTTTAAATAAGTAGGGTCTCAACTCATTTGTCATGGCATACATTGGGCAGGTTTCTTGACCTGTCACTGAAAATTTGAGCAATCACATTTTCTGTGTCTGTTCTTCTAAATACCTGCAAATGCTGTCTGGCTACAGGGTTAACCAACATAGTTTTACACTGTAGCAAGTAGAAAGTGCTGTCATAGAAATATAATTTCTTGTCAAGGAATTCTTGTTTGCTTTTTGAGT
Organism: Trochalopteron elliotii; assembly: GCA_024734555.1. Classification (NCBI taxonomy): domain Eukaryota; kingdom Metazoa; phylum Chordata; class Aves; order Passeriformes; family Leiothrichidae; genus Trochalopteron; species Trochalopteron elliotii. Next base: position 217,679 of record JANPWX010000135.1, on the reverse strand, counting down.
ATGAGGAATGTTTACCAGAATTTGAAAGGAAATGTAGGGGCAAAGATCAAGGTTATATAAACTATTTAACTTAGTGCATAACTAAAGGAAAACAAGAGAAAATAATTATTAGCCATAACAAAGATAAGCAACTCCCAATAGATATACAGAGAATTAAAACTGGGTTTCATCTTAATAATTTAGGGTTCTTCAGTCCAAAGTGAATTATTAAAGATAAGAACCTGGGCATAGTACGAGACCGGGACTCTTCGGAGTAGATGTTCTTACAGATTAATAATTGATTAAAGACTGAAAATTTCTCCACTTGATTCTTTCCTTCACTGGAGAATTCTTCTGGGATATTGAATAGGCACTTAGATTCATCAGATCCTCAAGGGGATTTAAATGTCTCTGTCTGGATGCAGCTCAAATACAGAGCAACAGGCAAGCCTCCCTCCAAAGAACTTGGGGTCTACCTGCTTAGCACCTTATGTAGCACTACAGCAGTCAGAAATGAGACAGAGGGGGGTCTGGGCTAATAATGCTGAAATCTCTGAACAGACTTATGTCTTTTAGAGGCAGAAAGTAATTGGGAACAAAGCTCAACAACTGGCTTCTTGCCTAAGAAATGAGGCAGGAGCTCTCTCTCCTTTGATTTGTATAATTGTCTAATAGTTCGAGCATTTACCTAAAAATGATCTATCTGCATCCCTTCCTATCTCAGGGGCAAAGGGATTTACTCCTACACATCCCACGCATCCTGAAAGAGGGACTTAATCTCCAGGTTGCGTTTTGGTTAATGTACAGCAAGGGATGTAAACAGGGAAGGAGAGGGAAAAAAGCAAAGACCATAGGTGCAAAGCAGGGTGGTGCATGCTGCCTGGAACTGTGCTCCTTCAATGTTTGACTATCTAGGATTAAGCAAGTTAAGCACATGTACCTATATGAGGAGTGACAGATCAGAGTGAACTCCCCAGGACTTCAAGTGCTGCCACTGCCAGGTTGTCACGAGTCTCCCTTTTTGCTCAGCCTCCTCTGCCCACAGTTCCTGTCAGCTGCACAACAACCTGATTTCATCCCACAACCTAATTAGGGATGGTTCAGTGAGTATGTGGATGAAGGTACATGCCCAGGAAGTGGGAGAGTATTTTGAATCTGTAGCAGAAGGATCTGAATCTAGATCCCCTGTTAGGTATTCTAGCCACTGTGATCTTACAACTAACATGGAGGGACTAGTCTGTTGCTCAGATGGATGCTTTCCAAGTCAGGCTTCATGCTCTGGATCAGGGCTTGTATGGAGGAACCTGCATTCCAGAGAGATTACAATCCTGACCTAGCTTCAGGAGTTTTTAGTAACCAGCTCCCAGGACATACTGTGAGCTTCCTGGACCACCAACAATCTTCTCTGGCTCTGTACTGCCTCTGTGTTAAATTTAATGGCACTGATTGAGGCAGGAACATGCCTCAATGCATGTTCAGGGTAACTACACTACCAGCCCTCCTGCCAGCCTTCAGTTTCTCAGCTGCCTCATTTAATCCTGCACAAATAAATCTTTCAACTTTATATTTTCAAATGTCTTGGCAAATCCAATTTCTCCTGTAAAAGTGGTAAAAAGGTTTATTTTTTTAATCCCTGTTTCATGGTGCCAAGATGTTGAACGAGCACGTAGATTCACGTCCTTCCATCAGCAAAAGAAAAATGCATTTCCTAGTGATGTAAACCTTTGCTTGGTTTCACAAGCCCATACATGTAAGCAGTGATTAATTCTCTTTGTCAAGGTTGCAGTTTTCACAGGTTATTATAATTCTAGCATGGCCAGCATAGAATTAACTTCCATAGCCTCTGGCTTCAATTCAGACATAAAAGGGATTAATATGAAGGAAAAATCTCTACCAGACACCACCACATTTAGCTTTCCCATCTACAGCTGCATCTCTAACAAGTAATTAATAATAAACCAGACTAGAGCTGATGAGACCAGGTATCATACAGAAAATTGTACTGCTTTATGTGGAAGGATGTGTTGCCCACTTCAGGCAGCTTTTTAAAATAAGATTCTCATGGGCTTATGATTTCAGATCAATACTTCATATTATTTACACTCTAATTTGCTGGAAAATTATTTCTTCCTTGAAGTTATTTCTGACTGTTTGCTCTCAGACAGTTTTCAGTGGGCTAATGCAACATTTTAGGAAGAATTTCTAGCAGTGTTAACTTGTAGAGTCTTGCATGTAGTTAGTTATGCTAAAAAAATCAGTTTTACCTACAAAGGTGTCAGAACTCCACATGGTGCAAATACTACTAACCAGAAAGCACCTTCATTCTTTTCAATTGATGAATTCCAAAGTCCCCATGATACTGTAAATAATTGTATGTATTCTGCATGCATTATATTGAAATATCTGTATTTGCTTTGGTAACAGGTACTGTCTTTTCCCAGTTGTTGCTCTCAAAACCCAAAGCAAGCCCTTCGTGTCTATATAAGGGACACCAATGATTTGTTTCTTGCTACAGGCAGGGGACAGGCATTAGGAGAACAAACCTGGCAGATACAGCCCTTGCTTAAAAGGTAACATTTGAGTGTTTATGTAGCTTAAATTTAGGAGTGATGCCCACTGAAAGATTTTAGCAGACTGCATAAATCCAAATTACCCCTCAGGCCATAGAGCTGCATAGTATACAGTACAGATAGCATTTGAACATCAAAAGGGTGTGAAAATAACTTTGTTTAGAATTTTTAGGAATTATCTAAAGAATGTCCCTTGATTTGTGCCTTCTTTCATCTGTTCACATGCAATTTTTACTCATCACATTGCCTGTTGATTTTGTATTATAATATCGATGTAAGACTTTTGTGTAGTCACAGATTATACAGGATAATAGGAATGCATCCTGCATCAATAAATAAATAGACAGACAGAGATATAAAAAAAATTAATAAAACCCAATTGTTCTAACTCAGGCAGGAAATCATGGCCATGAAGCTCAATGATCAATAGCAGCCTTTCCCATTTTTCCTCCTCTCTTGCATGGGATAAATGTCAGATTATTTATTGACAGGGCACATCAAGTTGATTTCATTCAAGACCTGCTTTGATATGAGAAACAGTATGAGAGACATAGCCAATGATAAATGTTTTCTACGTATGGATTTTGGTGCAGAAAGATGGAGGAGAGGTGAGGGAACTGATGCATAGCACCTTTTGAGGGTACAACAGAGACCCATACAATGTAAGCCAGAGCATTTCTTCTCTGTAAGTACTCAAAGTTCAGTTAGATATCTGTTTTTCCTAAGAGGCCTTTGGGCTGTGCAGTCAGTGTTAACATGGAAGCAACTGACAATAAGAAAGGTCACACTATTAAAGTTAAAATACAAGGATTTGTGGAGTAGATACTGAAGGTTAAATACAGTGAACTGAAGCACCTTGCAAAAAAAAAAGGCAATTTAGAGAAAGATATTTTTCCTTTTTAATAAAGGATTTGTTTAATGTTTTATGGGAGGTAACACCCAAGGGATTAGATAAAAGTTACTTAAAAAACTCATTGCTTTTTGGAAGATGTAAAAAAACTCTAAGTGTATATCATTTACAGATTTCTACAGCCCTGCTTTGTACTGACTGGCTGGTTCTGCACCTGCAGTTCTGGAAATTATCTACAGTTGAACTGCTTGGGTCTTTATATGTGTCAACAGATAAAAAATCCTGTGTGGTGCCAGATGAGAGAAAATTATTCTTGTCTTCATTTGGCATGTGCAGACAAGAAATGAGAAAACCGAGTCTGTAAAATGAAAAAATTGAATTCATATTTTGTCTTTCTTTGTAATATGTTGATATATTGCAGGATGATGTAGATATGTTGCAAAATGAGTATTAGCTCTTTTTGTGAGCTTAGCTGACCTGTGAAAGGAGGGAAAAGGTGGTGTTATCACAAGGTAAGCCTGCTTTCATACACCATGTCTTGTCAAACTTGTGGATTGAAAGTTGAAACACATGAATGGCATTCTTGCCCCAAAGGTGAATGCTCTGGAGGAAGCACAACAGCATAAAGCTGATTCATAGTTCAAGCTGGCTAACCAGTTCCCAACGAGCAGCTTTGTATATAAAATCAGTGTTTGAGGTCTGTGATCAGCCTGAGCCATTTAGGAATTTCTGCATTGGCATCTCTGGGATGAAGGTGCTGGGAGAGAGAACGGAGAGCGGGCTCCCTGCCACCCCAGCCTCACTGTGTGACTGAGATGTATAAGCTGTGGGCGTGTGCTAGCAAACTCTGAAGGAGGAGAGCAGAGAAGAGCCATGCTTGGAAGTAGAGAGCTTTTGTACCCTCAATAAAGCAACCCCTTAGCTGTAAATGGCCTAGCTGTTTCTTTTTTGAGAGCTGGCCATTGCTGCAGAGCTAAAGGTACTTGACAGCATTCTGTCTGTGCCCATATCCCACAGTCCTAACATCTCTGGTATTAAAATTTGTGTGTTTCTAAGACACTAAAGAGAAGATTCACCCCTTTAATGAATTGATTTCCCACCCAATTGTGTTGCCACAAACCACAACCTTTAAATTGGAGGGCCCGCATAACACACAGGCAAAGTGGGCCAGCCAGTGACCAACTATGGCTAAAATACAATTTTTTGAAAAAAATTATGTCTGAGCAAATGCTTGTTTTCAGGACTTCCTCAGTTACTATAATGGGCATTCTGTTTGATCTACATACCTAACATTTGCACTCCTGCTGCCCTCCTCACTGTATATAAACCTTGCCGAGGCATTTATCTGTCACATACATCTGAATGTTACTGACATGAGACCACATACGCAGCGCAAGTTAATTCTGTCCCGCCTGAATGAATTGCTCCAAATATCCAATGTCTTCTTCTTTACTGCAGACTAATGCATAGACAACTGCAGAAAGGGTGAAGTTATTCCCTTTCTGCATCCTTAAGTACTTCAACCAGTTTCTGAAGAGACAGGATCTTCCTCTTGAGAGTGTTACATGATATTTGTGCATTCAAAGACTTTTTTAGGAATGGGAATACATTCTCAGAAGTAACAAAGCAATATAATGATAGACTGGATTTCTGTCTTGCTTTTTAATTTCAGATCTGAGTGGCATGTATCCATTTTAATTAGCATAGAAAATCTTGCTTAGACAAACATACTCCATTGATTCTACGTGGCAAGTTGCTTTTGTAGCTTGGCGAGTGCAGTGTCCTTGGTATCCACCAGTTGGTCTCTGGCAGCACAGTAAGACTGTCTAACTACTCTGTTGTGCCATTTTAGGATGAAAAGCAAGGATATCACAGAAAGCTGGGCTTTGTTTAGCTGTGGCCCTCGAGGAACTGGCTCACACCTAACCAGTGAATGGTTGTCAGACCAGCTGTCATTACACTTGGTGATGCTTTTGCTACTGAACTCAGTGAGCACACATGTAGCCTAGGAGTGAGGTACGACTACTAGAAGTCACTTAAATCTCGTATGTCACAGTGCCTTTTGGGATTAGCCTGTTCTATTTCCAGAATTTATTGTGTCACTAATGTAACAAGTTGCAACAGAAAATGAAAAGTGACATTGGTTGCTAAAATGCATTCATTACCATAAGTTTTATTGAGATAGCCAATAAATTAGTCGGCTTTTCTAGATAACTAAAAAATGGGTCTTGAAATTTCATTTATTGATTTTTAGTGAGTGACAGATAACAGAGTTTTATGTTCTAAGGATCTGCTGGATGAAAACTCCTGAAGTAATCAGTACATCCGATCTACAAGAGAGAGGGTATTTGTACCTCCAGTTTACTAAGTGTTTTGGAAACTGGAAGATGGCAAGGGAGCATTGGAACCACAGCTTGGTGGGGACATGGAACACTCAGGTCCGTTGCCTTACTAGTGTCTCTACCCCACACACTGACAACCTCTAGCATTGTGCCTGAGCACATCCTCACAAACGCAGGGAGGCAGGGGAGCACTGCCTGCTGCTTTTTCCTAAGGAAAAGCACAGTGTCTGACTAGTCCAAGATCACAGAGGGACTGAAGAGAGGACCAACAAATAGAGTGCAGGTCCTTTAAGCTGGAATCCTACGCTGAAAAATGCCGGTATCAAACTTGCTCTCCATCTTCTGATACAAGATCATTTTATTTTAAATCACAGCATTCCTTTCCCCGTCATCTGTCAGAACTTTTGTCTTCTTGCTGTAGCATTTCTGGTCAAGACAAAGAAGGGCAGGGACTTGCATTTATGTTGGCATAATACAAAACATTAACAAAATCTCTGCACTTGGCCAAGAGCCTGATGTCCTCACAGAAGCAAGAGTGCTTTGTTTTTGTGCTTTCCTGGATTTTTGCCCTGCTCCTTGAAACTAGTTCAGCAGGACCTTTAGCTCCACTCTGCTTCTCCAATGACAACCTTTGAAGGGCTGCTGTAAGGTACTTAATAGTGATCACCTTGCCTTAATAGCTTGTCTTTCTTTGCAGATGACTATTAAACTTAGTGACTCTAATAATAGTACTCAGTAATAATTGGAGTAATAACAGAATACAATTATCCAGAGAAATGCATGTGCTTCTCTGAGCTCTTGCTCCTGCAAGTGTGATCACTGGCTTCAGCCTATAATCTGGTACACAGACCTTATGAAAATGTTTGCTATGTTGCTTCTTTTATAGGGCTAAACATCCTTTGGCGCCTGTGTTGGTTGTTCATATCTTGTCCTCAGAACTAGGAGAAAGTTTGGCCATGCTGTTGTCACTGATGGTAGTGAGGCCAAGCTAATAGTGCTCAGGGAACCCCTCACTGTCAGAGCAGGGCAGATAGCTGGGCATCATGGAAAGGGTAGGCATCGTAGGAAAAGCAACAGAAGACAGCCACTGGACTGGATTCCATTGTTACTGACCTGTTTGAAGCCATATCTGCCCCACAGAACCCCATGCTTTCTAATAAAAAGATATTTGAGAATTCTGTTTCTCTGCTAGGCTTACTTGGTCTATGGAGTTTGACTTCTATCATCAGGAGGGACAGGTGGAACGGTGACACATTTCAGTCTCTACTCAGCACCATAAAAAGGAGTAACTGTACCTGTTCAAAACAAAGCACCAAGCAGAGCAAAGAGGCAGGAAGACCAACGCAAAACATCATTATTCATCTATCTGCAATGACATTGCTGTTTGAGATAAGCACGTATGCCTAGGACAAGTTGTGAGTGCTTTTTGATCAAAAGAATTCATAGTGGCAACTGATGCAACACTTGGGGCTGTAGCTAAGTTTCTACATGCTGGAACACTAACAAAGACGTGGTTCAACATGTGCTGTATAAACTAGGCGTGTGAAATAACTCAGACAATAACTTACCTCTGTGGCAATAAACAATCAAAATAGAAAAGGGCATTACAATAAACCAATCCAAAAGAAGGATGGAAGAGCTTCTCTGTGGCATTAGCTCCAGGGAAAGAAAGAGTGTTCCCTAAATGAGTTACAGCTGTGTGCAGGGCTGTTGCTCATTATCTGTTTTGAGTACCTTGTAATTGTAATCTAAAGAAAGTGCTGTCTTTTCAAAGAAATGGAGGCAGTGAGTCTCAGGGCATCCCCACAGCATCACTTATGTTTCTAATCATCCACCCTAAAGAACCTGTAGTGTCAAGTATTCTTCTTATGCTCACCATACCCACAGCTGAAGGGAAATTGCTATTGTAAAATTGCCGGGGAGGAGGAAGCATCTGTATCTGTGATTGCAGTGTCAGACTGGCAGAGTGTTATAACCTAAGTGAACAGGTTGGCTTTGGGCTAGAGTGGAAGTGAGGAATTAACTTAGACCACAGAGGGATGCAGCATCATGAGATCTGCTTGGTCTTTGTCTGATTTTCTTTTTGGCTCTCTCTTTAAGCTGAAAAGTGCTACAGAGTCTTTATTATTTGGCCACCTAAACCACAGGTGGCTCCAGCTTTCTGATGCTCTCCACAACTGATTGGAATATGCATGAGGAAGAACAATTAAGCAAGCTGCTTCTCGTGAATTTAAATGCCTTGCTTGAAAACTGAGTTTGGTTTGGGGCTCATGCCCATCTGCCTTCAGAGAAGAGCACATGAAAGGGATGCAATACAACTCATGAAAGCTGCATGGACCAAAGTGAGGCATATATTGCCAAGAATTAAGAACCAGTGCTGTGGGGATGTGAGCTCTGTAGTAACCTTGAAATGAGAAGACTATAGGTGAGCATGAGGTTTTCTCAAGTAAAATGTAAAAAGTGATCTATAAGGAAAATAAAAGTTCATCAGGAACTTTAACAATCATTGTATTATCCATAGTTTCAGCTTTACTACACCCAGGTTTGTGCCACTGGAGGGAAAGAACACCACAGAGACTGGAAAAATACAGGAGAAAAGGGCGACTCTTTTCACGTTCAGATCTGTTCCCCATCTTCCAGGTGCCTGTTTTATAGTTATTTTGCATTGTTTACTTTGATGCTCACTGTACTTTGTCACTCAAGTATGCCTCTGCAAAAGGCATTTGCCCTGGAGACTTGCAGGCAACGCCTCAGCAGTACTCCAAGCATCCTTAGCCCTGGCAAAGCCAAGCAAAGACGAGTCACCAGCTAACTTCATCCCAGCTGTACATTTATTTTGACTGCAAGGGTCAACAGCACAAAATTGAATTTGACTGTGCAGCAAAGAAAAGTATGTGATGGTGCTAGTTTTTATTTAATCTCATAACTCATGTTTGATACCTATTCTGCCAGCGAAGTTGACCTGAGAAGCATGTAGAAGAATTTATTTTATATCTATATCTTCATAAGAAGGAAATTTGCTAAAAGTGTCTACACTACCTAGGTGACTACTGCTTTTGTGGTTAACAAAAATTGATTTTTTTTTTTTTAAATGTAATTAGCATTCCTTGCTGGTTGATTCACTACATTGAGTGTGTTTGATTTTAATGAGTCAAACAATGAGTTGACTTCAGATTAGAAGGTTGGCCCCTCTTGGTTGGTTACTCCAAAGTGAATGTCCCTCTTTGTGAACAAGCCCATGAGGGTGAAAAGAATTAAAAGCTGTAGTTTACAAGAGGGGGATATGCTTTTTGAAAGAGGAGAAAACAGAATTTAAGCTTTCTAGCAAGACTTGTCTGCATGTTACAGAGAATATCAAACTCTTCTTAGCAGTGATTTTTTTGGTTATGTCCGGACTAGAAAATTGAGAGGAAGAAAATGCTACCACACTGCTAAATGCATCTAAACTAACCACATAATCACCAAAGAAATAAAACAATCTTCCAGAAAAAAGAGACTGAAATGCTCCTAAGTCAGTGATGAGCTTCTGCTGTGGTGTCTATATGAACTGGGGAGAATCATGGTCCACTGGGAGGCTGCTATTGCACAAAAGTCTGCACTGAGCAATTTTACACATGGGCAAGTGATCCCAAATGAATTGTGTTTTGAAACAAATGTACTGTTTCAAACAGGATTCTCACTATTCACTAAATAGGACTTGATAGCAAGAAACCAGAAGATAAAAATCTCAAAAGTCAAAATGTATTTTCAGTTTATTCAAAATTAAAATATTGAACCATTTCTTTCAAAATTTCTCAGGAAAATTACCCAGAAAAGCAACAAAATATTTCCTTCTAACTCACATGCTAATGGAGGAATTTATTTTCTTTATTTTTCTTTTTAACAAAGGACAAGGTACTGAAAGTTGACATAAAAATGAAGATTCCATTTATTTGCAAAGCTTTAGTTGGGGTTACCTTCTGAGTGGAGATTATATCCTACAAAAACTTGAAGATCAGCAACTGGCAAAATCTATTGCACATATTATTGGGTGTGGCATTCACCATTAAGTAAACAAAGTTATAAGGAGGTGTCAACAGCAAGGTTTTTTTTTTTCTTTCCATGGAAATGTGTGCCCTTATTTTCCAATACATGTGTATTGCTGCAGCTCTTGGCAAGGGAGATGGCACTGATATAATCAAAATTCATTTACTCATCAACAGTATAAATAAGATGCTGACTAAACCTGTAGTCAGGCAACAAAACCTTCTATGCATGTTTCTGGGATAGAACTGGAGGTCACAGCACTGGGACTGGCAGCTAGGTAGGGTGGTTGAAGAGGTCTCTACCCTCTCCCTGCAGAACAACTGGAGTCCAAGGAAGACTACTGCTTATCCAGGTGTCCCTACAGGAAGAGAGGCTTGATGATTTGCCAGCATTTGAGTGGAGCAGGTGTGTGTAAGAGTTTGCTGCTTTATTTATCTTGGAATGCAGAGACGCTAGAAATACCCAAACTTTCATGTGCCTCAGCCAGATTACAGTGTCATTCCTCTGGGAAAATGTCTGAGCCTCTCAAGATTTGCTGTAGGCCTGGATTAACTATGTGTTCTTGCCAAGAGCAGTTGGAAAGGGGGAAAACATAGTTAGATAGTACCTAAAAAAGCTATGTACCTGAGACAAAGTAAAAAAAGTAAGAAGGGCAATACCTAAGACATGGGCCTGTCTCACCATGTTATTCTTGTTCAAAAATGCCATTTTGTTTCTACTTTTCAGAAGCTTGAGATGTTTTTCAGTAGGCTGCTGTACCTAAAATTATTCCACAGGAGCATATTCCTAATTATACTTCCCAGTGTCATCCATGCCAATAGGAGAAACTGAAAGTTGTAAGTCTGGCAAATGACAGCCTGGTCAAGTAAGCTAAAGGAGACATAGAGGATTGTTTTCCTGTAATTCCATTACTTATTCAGTCGTCAAAGGAGATTCTATTTTCACTCAAAATGTAAAGATTTGCTGATGTGTCCAAAACACGAGGTTTCAACAGGAGCACTTAAAAATATTTGTAACATAAATATGTAAGTATCATAAGCCTATTTATGACAGGTCAGCAATGCTGCCACCTTTGTGCCATATTTTCTATTTTAGTTCCTTCATCCAGAAATAACCATTCCATTGCAAAATAAGACTTGAAGAGATTCCAAATGTAATATACGTTCTTCAAAATCTGTTATTACATAGATATATAAGCTAGGAATATCTGGTGAAGCTTAGCTATCTTACCAAATATGCTACATCTGTGGCATTTACAGCTACACAGGACAAAATTAGAAAGATTGTGGTTATAAGGCAACCTTGCATCATTTCTCCTTCTTGTAGTATAGGAATCAAAATATTTAATTCAATTTGAGGCTGTCTAAGCAGCCCTGTGTGTAGTAAATCACATGTTCTCAAGCCCAAGTGATACCACTTGGCTGTAATCAAAGTTGCTTTGTCTGTTGTGTGTGTTCATGATTGTGAGTCAATAGGATACAGCATTTAAACTGTTCTTTTTCCTTAGCAATAGTGGATTGAGTTTCTGTCCCCCTCTTATATGTACATGTGGGCTTAGAGAGAATGTCCCTTCCTTCAGCTCTTCTGCAAGTGTGAGTCAAGCAGAAATAGTCAAGAGTGAGTTGAGAGAGGCAGGAAAAGAACAAACATGTAGATAGCATACCTCAAAGAATTCAAGTTACAAGTAACCAGCCATCTTTTCTTTCTCTGGGAGATGATCCACATATCTGCATTCTTCAGAGTACTTAGGACAGTATGCCACACTTAGTATTACCAAGAGGTGATTTATAAAGACTGTCATGAAAAAAATGAGCTTGACACAGTTCTACTAATTGAGTACTGTTCCTAAACATCTCTGTCTAGTATAGAATGAAGAAACTGAAAAAAAAATCAGTCAGGTGTCAAAGCAAGATAGCATCCCTTGCTAATGATAGTTACTCATGCAGACCATAAGGTTTGGGATATAAAAATAGCAAATAGTCCTGAAGCAGAGCAGTGCTGTGCAGAAAAAGCTGCCATGGACTTGTTGGTGAGATTATATGCCAAATGGAGCCTGGAATAAGTAGGGAAGCTTCACATCTGACCATTCCCTAGTTCTTCAAGTCTTATTTACTTGTGACAAACTAAGGCTACTCCTCTGAGAGTGGTGGTGTCAAGAGAAGTAGATCTGACAGGTTTGGTCCTTCCTCTTTGGCAATGAGGTGAGTGCCAGTATGGCTTTCACCATGTGAGCAGGGCTGTGTCAGTGTCCAGGACTTCTTGGTCTTGGCATCTCGGTCCTGGGACTGAGGCCTCTCCTTGTTGTCACACAGCAGAAGGTGAGGGGTAATACACAAAGGGCTTACCAGAGAAAAGCTGTATTTGCCTGAGCTGGTGTGTAGGCTCTAGTGTGCTACCTGAATGCTCTTTGCCACTTCCTGATAAGAGATGTCAAGTATCCTGATGCTGAAATGGGATTGATGCACTGAAAACTGAGTGACCTTCTGCCACATTTCATTTATCCAATGATCCTATGATCTTTCTTTACCTAGAATAGTTGTAGCCACAGAGGCCATGGCACTTTCTTAAAATCTGTCCAGTAGTGAGATATTTAGGTGATATTTTCTGGGTTTAGAAATCTGCAGGGTAAATGGCCACCAGCAGATGGACCACAGGTGTTCAGTGGGGTGATTCATAGGAACATGTGGCACCAGGTGCAGAAGTGAAATGCCCTCATGGGACTTTCACAGCATGTAGGCAGCAGGAGGAGGATTAGGCCACACACTTTGCCACATATGAAGGCCTTGAGTATATCTAAGGTCACAACTGTGTCAAAATGAAAGAAAAAAAAGGTAAGATGAGAAAAGAATGGCAAACTGCAGCTGCTTATTGACTGATAGCAGCTAAAGAAAAGGCTTTTACTCGTTCCATGGGAGGATGTGGGAGGCATGTCTTGAGTAATGGGAGTGTTTAATGTTTGGAGCAGAGGTGTGACCTGCATCTACGATAAGGCTAATGGAAGAGAAATCCTTGGCTCTAGGCCTTTGTGACTCAAAACAGTTCAGAGTATAAATGGATCTGTGCTCCATTACCTGAAGGAAAAAACATAATCTGTTTATATGATTACCTAGAGAGAGATTTTAATTCCATAGGGCTGAAGAAGCAACAGTTGCTTTAGTCAAAGTATTCCTGATTGATAGTCTTGATTTCTTGTCTCTGAACACAGCAGACACAGTTTTTGCTGAAGGCAGCAGCAAGCAATCCCAATCACCTCTGTAGCACTGGGGTGGGGTTGAGATTCTGAATGGCAGTATCTTGGACCCTCATCAGCTGCTGCACACTTCTGGGCTTGTGAGTCCCTCTGACAAAGGCTTGGTTGAAAAGAAATACTGTTCTTGTTATTCTCTGCTACAGCTTCTCATCACTCCTCCCCAGCTGTTTCTAGGTGCAACCTTCTGTTCCTCAGAACATCAAATATTTTTGTGGTAGTCGCTTTTTGCCCCTGTTTTGCATCAAAGAAAGGTACAAATAAGAAGAATCAGATAGCAGACTAAATACACTCTGAAGAATGGATATGGGGAGTGAAAGCAAGAAGAGTGTTGTGTGGAAAGCAAATCAAATGCCAAAGGAACTGTCACTCTGCAAAGCAACTGTGGAAATCTTAATGCGCAAATTAAAATATTCAATGACTACATACCAAGTTATATTACTAAAAGCAACTTTTGGGAGGTAGGGGTGCAATTTTTTATGATTATTCAGACTTGATTGGATGCACCTCAATTTGATTTAGAGATCAACCATTTGTCTTAAACTGTAGATGCTCAATTTCTGTTTTTTTACTTTTCAAAACAGGTTTAAAATAGCAGCTGAATCTTAATGGGTTAATTCAATTCTTTGCATATAGAGGTACTTGAACCAAACCTTGGAGTCAAACATCTGTGAGCTTTGGGGAAATCTAGGTTCATGCTTTGCAGCTGAAACTCATCTTTGCTTTAAATACATTTGTATGACAGATGCCAAAACTTCCCATGAGCAATTTCTCTGGAATTCCACACCCAAGTCAGACCAGAATACAACTGCAGCTTCATTATGGATCTTTTATTTACTTGATTTTCTTATATAGAAACTTATAGTCTTTTATTAAATGGTTGTAATCCAAACTCTCCCTGAATATAACATAGATAATTCCCTGCTTGTGTATCTCCCCAGCTTGAACTGCAAAAGATAAATAATGTCTCTTCTGAATTGCCTTTTCCCCTTTTTTCGCCACCTACTTCATCTTGCTGCAGTGAATTTTGACTTGGTATGAGTTACAGCTTGGTATCAGATCTAAATGTTTAATAATTTCATTTCTGGCCTGGTAACCTTGTTTTATGGCATGTTGTATAATGGAACCTCATGGAACACCCTGATATAGGTTAATGTGAGGGAGCAGGTGTGTGTGCCTGTTAATCACCTTAAATATCCGTTTGGTATCTCTTGATGCTATTAACATGTTTGTCCTTTGTTTTTATATGCAGCAGGGATGAGGACTAAGATAAAACATATGAATTAATAGAGGAAGGCTGAAATTAGTACATAACCTCAGAGTGTACCTCACAAAAAAGAAGTAAAAGAAGTAAAATGGCAAAACCGAAGAACCTCTCCCAGGCGATTGGATCTGCAGGTTAAATTCAAATTCTGTAAACGGATTCTCCGGTGTATTTATTCATATTTACATATATGTGGCATATATGTCTTTATAAGCCTACAGAACTCCAGGAAAACCTTACAGAAAGTTTGTGCATCAGGATGTAGATAGTTACAGCACTAAACTGCGTGTTCATTAGCTCAGTCAATGAGACTGAGTCAGTGCTTTTGTTAAACTGGTTCCAGTTTTGCACTGCAGGGTAGAATCCAGGAGTTTAAACTATCAGGAAGGTACCAGTACCTGGAACACAAAAAGATTTCTACTACACATTTCATGGTCTGCTGAAGCAGCTCTGCATTAACATGCTTTATGTTGGCTGTAGAGCCTAGCTAAGAACTAGTTGGTACTGGTGCTGCAACTTGCCCTCTCGTAATCACCTGTAACCATAATGTAAAGGATAGAGTAGATGTTTGCAAATATTAGCTGGTGGCAGTATGGGATTCATTTACTCACTTGTAGGAAAGTTGGAGCTACAGAGGAGGCTGCATACCAGCTGCAACCACAGATCTGTTTTTTTGTTAGTTTGGATTATTTTCTAGATTACCACACTTTTACCTTTGTAAGTTAATATGGCCTCCATCATCCTTGTACCTGAATACCTTGCAGATTGCAATATTATCTTCACAGCCACCTTGTGATGTGAAGAGATACTTATATTCCCATCTCCCCAAAGATACACTCACTAGGATCACAGAGATCATCTTATTACTGCCATTCATTGTCACTATTGGCTCCTCTGTTATTTATTTAAGTCTTTATTTGATCTGAAATAATTTTGGTTGTTCCCTTTAATCATTTAAAGTATTGTTTACTCTGTTCCTCATTTCCCCATTTGCAGGGCTTATTACCCTGCAAATTATTGTCTGAACTTGGCTTTTTGGAACATGCACTGAGTAACATTCTAAGAGACTGTGCATTAAAGGGCTTCAGCAGCAACTGTGCCTGTGTATTGGGTGGCATAAATAAAGGTATTCTTCTATACTCAGGTACAACAAGCAGGATTGTTAAATCCAGGACCTCAGGGTGGGGTTTCTAAGAGTATAGTTGTGTCAATTAAATTAAAGTGTGATTATCTTTCTTCTTTTTCTTCTGCTCTTCCCTTCTTGCCTTGTACCAAGCTTGATTAAGATAACACTAAACTTTTGGTGGGCATTGTTTTGACCTAAATGAGGCATCTATGGATTGAGCTCTGTCAGTTTGGGAAAACAGCTGCTGTCAGCAGATTACCTTACCCACCATTTATGGAGATAATTTTAATCAGAGATTAATTATTTCATTATATTTTGGAGTATTTGCAAGAAATACAAATGTTTAATAATCTTCTTTCTTTTATTCCACATTTCTTTTCAACTTTATGGTTTGTGTCTAATAGCAAATATATTTTATTGTCCTTATTGCAAAGGAAATCACCCACTCTTTATTTTGGCTCATCTTCTGTAGGATCAGTCATGTTGGCAGGGTGATACATGACAACAGTGAAAGTGCACATTTTTTCCAAGCAACTTCTTTGCTCTTTTGGATCTAATTCCAAGCTTCTTAGTGCCACAGAGAAAATATTATTAATATATTGTGATTCTTGGCACTCATCAAACATTCTGTTTGCGTTCAACAAGTGACTTTCCTTCCCCACATGGCATGTGAAGTTTCAGGGCCTGGTTCCCATTCCTCTGTGTACATATCAGATCAATGTAAATATGATGAAGCCAAACTATGACATAGTTTTCCATAGTTTCTCAGGGTTAGGTGCTGCATGACTGCAATGAGAAACCAGCTTACTATGTTTGCCTCATCTGACAACTGTTTCCAGTAGCACTGACATAAGAGAACAGGCCAAGAAAGAGGCACTGCTGAGCTCAGTGGCAGATCCTTGGCACTGCTCTGTTTGTGAAGGCTTTGCTTCCTTATCCTGTTCCTACTACATCTTTAATTTGTTTAGCACACAGCAAGTCTCATTATTCTTAATAGGAGTTGTTGAGAAGTATGTTTGAAAGTCTGCCTGTACATGCTTAATGAACACACTCAAGAGAAATCAAACATTTGGGATTCCTATTGAAATTCCTCATTGAACCCCAAAGACTGTTTTAAGCAGAAAGAACAGTTACTTCATGCAGAAAATATGTCTTCTATGTACCTTACTCTTTCCTCCTTTCTCAACTGCTATGTAAGAACATTTTCACTGTTTTTAATGTATTTTACCTGTATTTTACTGTCAGTAGAAAAATAAAACTATATGGTAAAATCTGTATGTGGTGTACCACTGGTGCAACTCACTTGATCTACTACCATTAGGGAATCCAATATAGGCGCTGGAACTACCCATTTACACCACAGGAATGTACCTATCTTCTACTACAAGTTCCTGTAACTGACATCAAGGGTTTTTTCTGCCATCTTGCAGAGATGGTAGGTTTTTTTTGGGTCAGGACAAAAGGCCTCTCAAGTTATAGATCCTCTATGCTGTACCACTTTCCACAGAGTCCATATTTTAACTCATCGGGATTCATCATGATCCATGTCCTGATTTTCCTCTTTCTGCATGAATTACTGAGAGAAGAGGAAAGGAGGGCATCTTTCTGTGCTAGCACAGTGTGCTAGGCTTGGTGAGTTTCCAGTATGATGCCTGGATGAGCACTAATCTCTTTTCTCTGTTGTATCTACTATGTCCTCATAGTTGGAGGTAAAGCCAACCACTTTCCTCTAGTAAAACTTTTGATACCAATAGCAAGATCATTAGTGATTCTGTAAAGATGTCAAAACGTGGTATTGGATGCTATGGTAGAACAGCAAAAATGAGGACCCTTGGTTCCTCAAACAGGAGCCTTGCCTGGCTGGTCTCACTGCGATCACTGCAATCGTCTTGTTCTGATGTGGCCAAAATGACCAGGAGTGTTCAGCTGGGAAAACATCTGTCTCCTGCCTTCATGCATGAATCACTGTCTGCATACCTGCCAGAAGCACCTTTCTTCAGGGTTTACCTGTCCTAATGGTGATCTCAGTGGAAAGCATGACTCACTTCCAGTATTTGTGAGTCATCCAGCCAAGTCTTAGATAATAGCAACAGTGTTGTGGAAAAATTACAGCATGTAATAGAAAACCCTTGAATTAATTCCATTTATTTTAAATCCATCTGTAGATTATTGTAACAGGGTGAAATTTTGGTTGTGCTCTAGAAATGACTTTAATATTTTATATAAGTATTATTATCTAGCAAATTCCATAGACCTTTGATCTTACTAAACCCCTAGTTTGTTTGTCACCTTCTGGGGACATCTTTCACAACAAAGTATCACACAAGGATGTTTAATTTAGATTCCTTCCAATTTAACTTGCAGATGAGCTCCTCCTTCCTCTTCACTAGTTTACATGATCTTGGACTGAAGTGATCATGAGTCTTTGGTTTTAATTTAAGCAGAGCTGGGATTTTAGCTTCAGATTCTTGTATCTATCTCTGATGAAAATCTTGAACCACTTGACATATAACCCCTGAATTTAGTCTACCATTTTAGCTTTTCAAAAGGCTTTTCATTTGCAAAGCCCAGTATATGGGCTTCCTGTTTGTTTTTTAATTCAAGCTGGCCTAGAAAAATTATAAAAGCAGACTGAAACACCAAAGCTACTTCTCTTGTTTTACTTGTAGATCTGAGAAATGACTAAGTAAATGTCAGCTGGATTTAATTCAAAAAGAAAAACAGCTTTCTATCTTAGGTGTTAAACTTCACTTTGAATAATAAAGAAACCCTGAAACTGCTGATAGGTAGACTCTCTAGCTGAAAAATAAAAGGGGGGAGACATGAGAGTAGGATCAAGAACTATTATTGTAGTTCAATGAACTATTATTGTAATTGATGAATTACACAATAGGGAGTAGCTCTGTACAGTTAATAACAAGTGATGAAATTAGATCTCTGAATCGAAAAACTCAATTGTATCACTTGTCCTCTCCCAGGAGCATGGGATAGATGTGCTGGGTACTCTGCATTCTGGTTGCCCAGCAGAGCCCGTCATTTCAGCCACACAAAGTGTGCAGCACATTGTGTGTCTGTTTTAGCAGATGAGTGGAAATGACGCACCAGAGTGATGGTGCCAGAAGTACGGTGGGAAAAAGGCCCCAAAACCTTTCTAGATATTGCTTTTTAAGCTGCTCACATAACAGGCATTTAAAAGATATGAGTACAACCATGCTTTTCTTCTTTGCTGTTTCTGCCTGAGAAGGTAATCTTTCTCAGGGACAAATGAGAGAAACATTTAATTACATTTATGAGAAAGGCAGCGGAGATAAGCAATGAACATTTTACTCTGTGTTTGTGGGTGTATGAATACATTGTGGGGAGAGAAGAGGTCTTCTCAGCTTTCCCAGTTATTCATAACTTGTCTGAAACCTGCCTAATCGCACTCTGAGAGGTTATCAATTCTAACAAAGCCATCATTAGGGGATACTGATTTCTTTTTTCCAATCAACTTCCCCAGAGACTCAAAATTGTTAATATTTATTAAAGGAAGAAAGTCGAGGCAGAAGAAGAAAATCAATCAGTGAGCTAACAGTGGGGGGAAAAAAATCCCTGCTAGTGCTAACTATTCAGCAGAAGTGCTCTAACGTTGTCTCTGTCTCATTCAGAATAGTGTTTGTGATAAATGTGGTGCCCAGAGAAGGTCCAAAGATTATGGTGAAAATTAAAGACATTTTCTTCCAGCTAATTACATAGCCTAGGAAACTAGGTTATAACTGTATCTGAGAATATTTTAGTGAGACAAATGCATTTTTTTAACTGTCAAGTCTAGCTTTGCTGCTAAACAGAGGACAGGATAAGAGCTATCTTTTAAACACATTTTAATGGAAATCCTATTGGCTGGACTGCAGTATCCACTCAGATTAAATCTGAGTTGAGTGTGTGTGCCTAAATAGTTTTGGTCATCCATGCTAGTGCTGAATTCAGTATAATGGGATGATTTTGATGTAGTGAGGACATGCCATGAGGACTGGCATGTTTTCAAAGCTTTATATTCTGCTTTGAGTGCCACATTCCTATCAGTATCATTGGGTGTTGAGCAATTAAAACCAACATTTCTTGAAGCTCTGTTCCTGATTGTCATGGTAGATTTACAGTTTACTACATGCCATACCAAAAGGTTATATCCAGGGCATGATGTCCATCTGTAATCATCCAGAAATACAGACACTGGGATTTCTTCACAGCTGCAATAATATTACTGTAAGATGTAATGTGTGAGAGCAGTCATGTCAGCTCCATAGATCATAGAGAGTCCCTGAAATAGGATGCCAGATCAGATTCCTAATTCTGTCCCCTTAGGTTTGAGTGTGTTCAAACTTTCAAAAACCTTCCCTGGAGAAGTCTGGGGGAGAGGGAGAGTGAAAAATAAGCATTAAGATTCTTAGTCCTCTTCTCTTTAATCCTATCACCTTCATTAATATGTTTCCCAGGAGAGCTGGTACCATGTCCTTGATCTCTTTGTTCTTTACACCTTCGCTTTGCACTGTCTTCTGAAAGCTCTGTGCATTTATTTATCTGTCTAGTTTTGGCAATACCCTACAGTGCCATGTGTGATTATGGTAAAAATGAGTTCAGGAGTAACTCACTTCATACACTCTTGTTTTTTCTGATTGATAATTAATTTGCCCTGAACAGAAGAAAAATACAATCTGACTTTAAATAACTTTTGCTCCCTGCTGGTTTTTAGGCACATAGTAGATTTACATTATGGGAAAAAGTCACTGGGAAGAAAGATTGCAACTATAATTATTTTGCACAGCTTATGAGAAAGTGACATATGATAAGAGAAGCTGAGTACTGAGGCCAGTGAAAATCTCTGAATTTGTTTAAACTTCTAGTGCTGGAAGGTCAAGCTGTAAAACAAACACATGCTGCCCTATCAGGTCACTCCACAGGATTCCATGCTGCTAATTTTGCTTTTAAATACCTCTGACTGATATATGACTTCTGTTAATTCTGCTTCCTAAAGGTCAGACAGACACCCATCTATTAGGTGTTGTATAACAGGATTTCCTGAATTCTGGAGCAGGCAAAATATTTCTGGACAGTGAGTAAACACCACTTTTTACATTTCGAAACAAGGGCTGAATTCTAGACTGGATGAGGAGAAATCTTTTCCAGAAGTAGGCCTTACATGTATGATAGTTAGAAGGAAATGTTGTTGTACTTTTATCTGCCTTCCTAAATTAATGCCATTTTGGACAGATTCTGCCACTTTGGCCGTCTGGATTTGATAGTTTTGAGATTTCTTGCTTAGCAGCTCTGCCACAACAGCCATCCTTCCTCATCTCCCTGACTTACCCCTGGCGCAATTTGGTTCCTCCAAGATGGCCAGCAAGGCCACTTGGGAGCTCTGACAACTCCTGGCACAAATTACCTTTGCTGCCAGCCCTCTGCCTAGCAGGAATGAACCCATCATAAAGATCCCAACACCATGAAGTTTCAAGTATAATTTGCAGCATAAATTCAGACTTGGATGTGGCCTTGACTTCTTTCTCATGGTTATGACATCTGATTATTTTTACACAGGGGCTGCAAAGTACCAATCATTTTTTTGTCTAGAGCTTGATGTATTTAACAGTTTGGAGAATGAAAATAATGCCAGCTACATCTGCACATCTTAGCCACATAGAAGATGTGTAACACTCCCATACAAACATAGCCATCTATGGAAAATTTGTTCAAAATCCCTCCTGAGGAGGTAGAAATGCACAAGAGTTAAAGGAAAGATCTTTTTAGCCTAAGCAGTTCTAATCAAAACCTTTTAAATCACCCCAAAGAAACATTATTCAATTCATTTAAATTTTACCTGAGCATTGGCAAACTTCCACAGACTTGTTCTGAATGGCTTTTGAATCTGGGAAGAACACAGGTGTTGAAGTGGTGTTTGGATCTGCAATAATAGCACATGTTCAGTTGTGTAAGGGCAGAGCTGGAAGGCTGAGAAACTTAATACTTGGTTCTCCTTGCACCAAGACATGTGGGAAGATAGTTTTGTTTGAAGTCACTAGTGAAAAGGAGGAAATATTGCTGAGATTCTGGGAAACTTCTGCCTGGAATTTGAAAGGATGATGCTCTCTGGTAGATAAAAAGCAGAAATATCAGCAATCTCTAGAGGAGTTAAGTCATCTCGCCTGGGATGAACTCAGACTAACAGTGTGGATTCACCTCTGCTCGATGAACCCAGGAGAGCCAAGTTGAGCGGACTCCTTAGCTAACACAATGTAGTATCTCACCTCACAGACCAACAGGCAGAAAAGTCCAGTCTAGTATTTTTTCTCTTATTTGCCTGAGGTTAAAGTGCTTTTCCTCCCAGAGCCTAACAGTGGGAGTCTGTTCATGCATAGGACCCCACTCAGGCAGCACAAATTTTTTGGGATGGATTACAACTGTCCCTCCTCCTTTCCACAATAAATGGCTACTTAGGTTGACTATCTCTTCCCATTGCTCCTACCAGTAGCCAAGTTACATGAACTATTGTGTGACTAAGTCTTAAAGCTCCTTTCTGCAAGCAGGAAGGCATTTGTGATTATCTCTGACTTGAGGATATTGCTTCAGTCACTTTTTAGGAGGTCTTGAGAAATTGGGCTGGAATTTCCAAATGTCTGTTGGATGAGAAGTGTGATGGCTGGTAAGTTTACTGAGGACAGAGATTGCTGCACTAGGGAGCATCTGAGGACCTAAAGGTTAAATCCCCACTGGCTGTAGAAGACCAACAATAAAATCCCAACAGCTATATAGTAGGCCATCTTTCATAAGACTATTGTGCAAACAAACCACTTTCACAGCAGGGAATCTTAGACTGCATTCCTCACTAGCAGCTGTTTTTGAATGGGTTCTGTCTCCCTTTCCCCTGTGGAGGACAGGCTGAGGTGCTTTATGCTCCCACCTGAAAGTGATTGATCCTTCTATTACCACAGACTCTGAGCTGTGCATTGTGCTTCTGAGGGTGATGGGAAACACCAGAGCTTTTGACCCAGAGACTAAAATCTTCACACTGGACTATTTGCCATGACAATTTTATGGTTCAGCTATGGGCAATTTGCTGATATGGATTAAATCATCAGTTTTATTAGAAGTCCCCCTTTTCAATGGTTTAACATTTTATCCATGAAATTATTGTTTTGATTTTCCTTTAACTCTGGCCAAGAATTAATGTATGTGTAATGCTCCAGCAAATGTATTCTGTTTTTTCTCCAAGTGTGAAAGGTTTGCCACAGGGAACAAGCAGCATGTGGTGTCTGGTCAAGGAACTGGACTGAACGCCTCAGACAACAGAAAGATGATTCCAAAGCAACATTTAATCTTCACAATCCCCAAACTTCTGGGAAACTTAGATATAAAATCCCTTTGTTGCAACCAACTCCCATGACTCTCCAAAGCTGGGTCATTCCTGTTCTTACATATCTAAAGGTCTTGTGATTTGACACAGTTTGGGAAATAAACCAGCACAAAATACAGTTCATGGCTTGGTACCTCCTACAAATTGATGTGCCCATGATATCTTCTAATTTTGCTGCTTCTGTAAATATTAAAAATAAAATTTGGTTAATGTAAGACTGTATGCTGCCCATATCTGATGCTGAAGCCTTTAAAAAATAATTTAATAGATTGCTGGAAGTGACTACATTGGGGCCTTACTTCTGAAGAAAATATTAATCAGCTTTCTAAGGCTGCAGACACATCACATCCAGCTACAGTCTGAACACCTGCTTCCCAGATTTAGATCAGTCCTCAGAATGCCATGGGAGGACTGACCCTGAGGAGCTCAGTTTGGCTGCCCTGCAGCATGCTGGAGCAGACAGCACACCCGGAGCCTGTCATCTGCTCGCTGGCTGCCAGAGACTCCCACTGCCATCTGCGTCCAGCCAGGCAAATGCCACGGGGGAACTGAGCCCATAGGATAAGGCAGCCCCCAAACCCTGTGCAGCCCTGAAAAGCATTTCCTCTTAAAATCAGTTGGTAAAAGCCTTTGTGGGGAAGACAGCACATGAATGAGCAAGCACAAACACTTATCAGAGGTGGTTCATACAGATGAACTACTTGGAAAGAAAACAGTAATGAGTAATGTCTTGATTTGAAAGGATGCAGAGCCTTCCCACATACAAGACTTAAATGAGCCTCCACAGTGACACAAATAACTATGTTCCCTTACACTTTATAGATTTTGCTTTGGTCTATGAACCTGGCATAATGGCACTCTCTGTTGGTAACCAAGGGCTGAATTGATCACCCTCTAACATCACAATTGCATTGGTATCCTAATACTGAGTTAATGGCATTTTAGGAATAGCTCAGCAGGTCAGATTGGCGAGTGGCTGTTGTCCAACTAAAGCTTGGAGTTTTAGATACTGCTGCTCATATGTGTAGTATCTATCTGTCTGATTTAACTTCACTAGCATTATCATAGACACTAGTGACTACAAGCTCCTTTCCATTTGGGGTTGAATTTTCTGTTTAGCAAGGCTGTGTAGATATGTAGATACTGTTAGTTTGTATGTAGCATGGCTTTATCCGTACTCCCTCACTCATCCTAACACTGAAACAGATTTTTTTCTGATGGAATGTCCCTCTAAATTGTCAGGTGTAGTCCAAACACTTCAAACTTTATTGTTTAAGTCTGCTGCTCTAATTGTAGCTGAACAATATATTTTACTATTTGCTGGCAGTTCTCTTATAAATTGCTAGAAGAGCTCACTTCATTCAGAAGCTTGCCATTCAAAGTTAAGTCCAAAAGCAGTGTACTTGGAAAAAAGGTTTCCAGTGCTTTCCTGAAATGAAGCTCCACTTTATATGAAAAAAAAAAAAAGCCGAAAAAACAATGAATTCTCGCTTGTGGTTAATTCATGTCAGGATGTCTCATTCCTCTTTGAAACACCAGCAGAAGCAAGGCAAGTGCTCATCTTGTTTATATTGGCACTTCAGGCTTGGAAAGGCCTGTGAACAGGATAGCTAGAGGTGGTTGGGGATGAGCTGGCAGAGCAGGGCTTATCAAACTGTGCACATCATCAGCCAGGAAAATCCTAAAGGGATGCCCCACTTCAGCCCCTGCTGACTGAGGAAAGCTACCAGGCTGTTAAACATCCTTTAATGCCTTTAGGCTATGCTGATGATTGTAAGATAGTCACTTATTTTACTGAAAAAGGAAAAAAAATACTGTTTTTCAATGCTCATTCTGAACATATCTTGTTCCTAGTGGACTAACAAGACCAGATAACCAGGGTCATCAGCCTATGACCAAGAAAATACCTCCTTCCAAAAATGTGTATTATTCCTTGTAGTGGCTACCTCAGCTTCCCTGAAAGGAAGAGGCCTGATACTTTGTAGGCAGACGCATTTCTTGTGAAGATGCTAAACCTATTGGCAGTTTTAAGAGTACTTTTTGTAGACGGTCTTGCTTTGTGCATTAGTTAAATTGGACACAAAGTTTGCAGCGATAGAATAAAATTCATTAACACTCTCTCCTAATTTTTCTCTTGGCTGGATACTTCCTTACATCAGACAGATATCTCAGCGTGAGAGAAGAATGGTAAAGCCTTTCCTCTTTCCCCCTCCCTCAACCTCTTCTCCCAGTCCACTCAGTTCCTCAGTACTCAAATCATGTTTCCCCCTTTGTGGAAAAAAAGGGCAAGGTTTAACCTATGAATTTTGCTGGATGTAAAATGAAAGTCATTCATGTGTGAAGAGCAGCCATATGATATGTAAATCACAAAATCACAGACCATGTAGGGCAGCCTGAATTTGTCATGGCTTTGGAACCAGGAGGAGATTTCAGTAGCTGGGAGGAGAAGAACAGATGACTGTCACTCCCAAAAGGAATGTGTGCGACCAGCTTGGTCCAGGGGACAGAGATGCCAGCCAAACTGCAGCAGAGGAGGGGGTGCAGGCAGGAGTGGATCTGGGTCACAGAGATATCTTGGCAAAGTGAAGGGCTTGTTAATCTGTTTCACAGGGGTCCAGAGAAATGGAGATTCAAGAGCAAACATGCCAATATTGCAACTAACCCATGTTCCTGCTCTTCTTACATAGGTTGCTGCTTGGTTGTAGCATTATAAAGTGTTTGTGTGCTTATGTGGGTAAGGGCTCAAGAAATATCTCATGTAGGGATTACACAGCACAGTAGGGAAAATGGTGGTAATCCAAAGCAGACATATTTCCATATCTGGGTACAAATCTCTTACATAGAAACATTAATCTCTCTTTACCTGTCACAGAATTTGCATAAGTGAGTGCCCATTTCATAATGGCACGTATTTTTAGCTTACCAAACATTCACAACCAGCAGAATATACATTTAAGGCAGCTTTAATAAGAGGCTTAGCCAAACACTTGCCATTTTTAGGGTGGGTCCTGACAAATTTTATGAGTTGACAATATCTCTAGTCTCACTTGTTGAGAAAATGAGGAATTTTACTGAAATTGGTTCAGTTAGTATGCTGAAAACAAGCACCAACAAGTATTCATGCTCTCCACTCCTCCTCCTCCTCTTTTTCTCCTTTCTGAAAACAAACCAAGCAAAAAGCCCTCCTAGATATTTTTTAGCACTATTAATGTTTATAGAAAGATGAACAAGCCTCAACATTGCCCATACTGAGTAAGTGCTAGAGTCTTGGCAGCTATGTGCAGATATTTTTTACTGCTGAGTTGCCGTAAATGCCCTAATTTTCTGAGGTCCCTGTGTCTCAAGGCTCCAGCTGATGCTCAAAGCAGGGGTGCACTGCTTTGTACATCTGAGAAGCAGGTTATTTATTCAGACAACAATTTCTACAGTGACAGATATCAGATGAACTAATTTGTTTAACGTGTGTTAGACACCCAAGAGAGCTGATGAGCTCGCTCTCTGCCACCACCAACTTTGTCCTTGGAAAGGCAATAAAGGCTCCTACAGAAGTACATGGAAAAATTATATAACTCTGCACACAGTCAGGCTCCACGTTTTGGTACCCATCTTGGAGAAGAAGATGGGAATGGAGGCACTGGGCCTCAGACTGTTCAAGTGTTCGTAGCCAGGCACTGCCCGTATTCCTTCTACAGGGCTTGCAGAAGACATAAGGAGAGGGAAAAGCCCCACAACCAAAGTCTGTTTCCAAATACTGGAAAATTATACAGATTGACATGTCAATGCTTCCTCCAAATATATGTATTAATCTTTGCAGTGGTCACCTCAGCTTGCCTGACAAGAAGAGATCTGAGGCTTCACAGCCAGATGTGTTTCTAAAGAAGATGCCAGACCTAATGGCAGTTTTAAGAGTACTTGTAGAATGGGCCCTGCTTTCTACATTGAGTTCCACACACAGTTGCAACAGTGGAATAAAATTCACAACTAGACTTTTTTTCATCTTACCACCACCACAGTTCCTAGAGACAGAGCCATCTGTGTCTAGATATGTTGGTTGGATGTGCAGAAACATCCACATATTAAATAGTGTGTGATCAAATGGAAGGCAGATAGTAAAATCCCTCTGAAAAGAAACAGCCTGTCAGGGATTGAAGAGTTTTAAAGCTCTCTGTAACTGTACTGAACAAAGAAAATGCCTCCAAGATATTTTCATCCAGCTTCTGATAAGATAGCATGCTGTGTGCTATGTTCAAAAGGATAATATTTTCACCCAAGTCAGCTTTGGCTGAGGAAAATAGTTACTTCCATTTTTTTTTTCTTGGAGCAGCTCAAATGGAAGGAATGAGATTTTAGCAAGACTGCAGAAAAGGGTGGGGTGTCCTAAAGAGAATGCTAAAATGGAAAAATTTACTCCCTTGAGCTGAAATGATTCCATTATCATTTGGATATGATATAACTCAGCAGATTCCTTCTGTTTTCATAATCCTGGGAATTGTTAAATTTCTCACTGTAAAGGAGAGAATTTTAAGACAGAAATCCTGAAAATCCCAGGAAGGTCTTCACAGTAGATGTAAGCAAATCATGGCTTTAGGTTTTAAATTCTGACTTTTATTTGAGGGGGGGAAAAAAGGATCACCCAAGAGATTTCTCAACTTTCCACTCTGGAATAAGTAATTCTTTGGTCAGCCCAATTTTTCTAAAGCATCAGCTAGAGTAAGAACAAATAGGCCTGTCTGTTTTTGTACTCAGCATTAATGATAGCCTCCCTCTTCTGATCATGGTTGCATTTGTCACCAGAATTGTGTACATGTGTAGGAAAGAAATTATAATTCCCATCTTCATGTTACCCACTTGGGAGGTGTGTCTTGCTTTGTAGTGACAGGGGGTGGGAGCCACATCTGGTGAAAATGACTCTGAGGGATGCTCATAGCAGGAACTGAGAAGAGGTCCAGGCTATAGGAAAGCTCCCCTCTTCTGCAGACCCATCTCCTATGGGTTTAGGGGTCAGTGGGACCAAGCTGGTAGTGTACAGTTTTGCTCTTCAGCTTCACAAATGCCTCTGTTAATGCTGGTTCATCAACAGCATCTCATGCTGACTGCCTCCCTTTTTATTTCTTCCCACCAGGATTTTTGACAGTTGCTTACACCAAACTCAAAACAATATAAGACACTTTAGTCTCAATTGCAGAATGAATACCACATACTTCTTCAGGGACCAAGAGTCTAAGGACCAATCCTTCATTACTTGATACATAATTATTTTTCATTATTTTCAAATGCAGCAAAATTCAAGTCTTCAGAGAGAAGAATTTTGTAATTAAGAAACTTTGAAGTGGGGTATTAACAAGAAGCCAGAAATCACAAGTATTTCTGTGCAAGCCCCCTCACAAAGAGCCATGTGGGAAAATCATAAGCTAGTCTAAGGCTTCATGTAGCACTTGAATGTGGCCAAGCTGAAAACATTCTCAGGAAACAGAGAGAGCTATAGTAGGTGAAAAGCTTTAGTTTTGTCCAGTAGTTTTTCATCAGTCCAGAAGGAAATCCAGTCTCTCCTTATTCTTTGATTAGTACTTCAGATTTACCTATGTGATTTTTTTGTCTGTGCAGCAGAAGAAGGCAGCAGTGGTTCTCACTCTTGTTATGTATAAGGCAGTATCTGCTGCCACTTCTGGCTTCTTTTGCATTGATATCTGTCTTCTTAAATCAGACACAGGTTGAGAATCCCAAGCAGTAGTTGCTAATGCAGCCTGTTACGTAAAATGCAGAAACAGAGCTGTAAACAAAATGATGGAAGGAATTACCACAAGCAGACTCCAGTGTGAGCCAACCTGCAGCCATATGTGCACGTGAGCCAGACATTGCTGTGGGTTACAGGCACCCTTCCCAGGTGCAGTGCTTATCTTTCCATCATGTGGATACACAATCAATAAATTACAAGAGAAATAGAAGCTAACTTTCACTCGTGTGTTGGTGTCATGGAGGGTACAGCTGGTACAGCAGAGAAAAAAACAGACTCTGGAAACCAGCAAAGCAGATGTGATGTCCTGCAAATAAAGTGAGGCCTCTGGAGTGTTAGGAGCCAAGGAGGACCTGGCAGAGACAGCATGTCCCCTGAGGGCTCAAGGAGTATAGCTGCAACTGCAACTCAATCTTCCCATCTCAGAGCTTTGCTCCTTAGTAGCCAACTTCATTAACAGTGGAATGTATCTCATGATGTTTTACTGCCTTCTGAAATGGACTGTTCAGCACACCTCTCGCCTTTGGAGTGGTGGAAAAGCTACATGTTTCAGGATCAATTCTCTGAAAACCTGTAGGTAACAAAACTGTAGCACACCTCTAGTATACTGAAGCCCACAACTGCCCTTTCCCTGCAGCCAGCAGTAGCCAGTGACAGCTTCCTGGCTGCACTGAGTGGGTGGCTTGTACCCATTGTATTAGTCAGAAGAGAGCTGTGCTTATAAGGAAGCACAGTTTAGATATGATAAGAAAAGATGTGGCTGGGCCATGTTTCTGTGCTAGACAGGAGAGCTCTGCTGCCTCACCTGGCCACATATGAACAAAGAGCCCTGTGCGCCTGTGAAGGAGCTCCAGGATGACTCCTCTCAAAGGTGGCAACAGTGACAACGCTCAGCAAAATTCTTGCCATGGGAAAATGTTCACAGCCAAATGGGAAATGAGTTTATCTGCCTAAGACACCACTATTGTTAGAAACTGAATTGCTTTATCTGCTTCTCTGTCTCCATCCCTTACCCTTTGACATTAAATGGATATTATTGTTGTACTTTGAAGTACTTTGTGCGTGTCACTTGTAAATGACCAGCCAAGAAGAATCACAGTCCTGGGCTGTATCCCAAAGTCTTAGCCATTTTATTCCAGAGTGATAGAAACAGAAAACAAGGGAGACATGTATCTGTCTATCCCCATCAGCTACCATTTCCATTTTCTCTCCCCTTAAGCCAGTTTATTCATCTAAACTATTCCCAAGTGAATTGCTGTTGATGTCTTGGTCTCTTGTACTGCAAGTCCAAGTGATGGTACATCTCCTTTTCAGGTAAATCAACCTGAGCAGTTTTCCGGGCCCTGGGCATTTGGTTCCTGCTGTGGTCTGACTTATGGAGCCATGGCTCTTGTCCATCCAGGGGCATTGTTGTCTCGTTACTCAGGATGTGAATATTCAAGAAATACCTCAGCATTCATAATGTGTACTTCTTACTTGATCATCTCACCTATTCAGTGCCTTTCTTCTCTCATCTGGTCTTCCAGATCCTTTCATGATCCCCATGTATATGGATCTCCTGTCCCTTCCAGCAAACATCCATATATCGACTTTATTTGTTTTTTCACAATAGGTAGAGGAACTTTCTGCCTTTTCATCAACCTTAGGTCATAGTTTTCCAAAACAAATCAAGTGGATGGCAGTACTGCGCTTTTTTAATTTCTTCTGCTTCCTGCCGAGAGTGAGATCTGGAGAGACACAAATTAGGTGTAGGTTGGGTTCAAGAGCATCTGCATGTCCCCTTCAGGATAGACCAAAACTGGCAGGATAAATGTTAGCAGTGCAGATTGTGTGTATGTCA
Source organism: Trochalopteron elliotii (assembly GCA_024734555.1). Lineage (NCBI taxonomy): Eukaryota > Metazoa > Chordata > Aves > Passeriformes > Leiothrichidae > Trochalopteron > Trochalopteron elliotii. The sequence goes on along the minus strand of JANPWX010000135.1, from coordinate 187,317 downwards.
GGTAATCCATCTTTTTTGTGAGCAGTGAGAAGATGCCTGTTTAGGGACCTATGCTCTGGATTCTTTGTTATAAGCACTTAGTTGCGCTGATCAACTCTCCTTCACCAAAAGTAGAGCATCTGACAAGCTTGGGAAGAGGTGCCAAGCCATTGGGACTGTCTAAACAAGTTCAGAGCTGAAATTTGATTTCAGAAAGTTCTGCTCAAACCTAACCTAAAAGAAAGCCTTCTTTAGTTTGGGTATAGGGAAGCTATATGTATATATGGCTCAAAGACCACAAAAACAAATCACTCAGCAAGTGTCTCTCATCCCTATCTTCTAAGATTTTAGAATAGTCTGGACGGTTGTAGTTTTCAGAGCCTTTAGAGAAGGACCCCTGAATAACACAAAAATTGCAGAAAAATGCATCATATAAGCAAAAAAATGACCTCTCTTATTTTCCAGTAAGTCTGAGTAAAATCCCTAAATTCTTTACCCCTGCTCCCTTAATGTTAAATAGTAAATGGGTAGGCTGCATACTGGTCTGAGTAGAAGGATAGAAACTGAAAGAATAGCACTGGAAAGATGATTAACTGAACACTTGTTCTGAAAACTACTCATTATTTTAAAGAAGTGCAGGAGATGCTAATTTTAAAGTGCCAAGAGTGGCAGCAGAAAAGCATGAAGATAAAGTAAGCCAACAGAGCAGCATTTGATAAATAAGAACTATAACACGTTGAAGAATAACTTGCAAAATAAGTTTACTTTAAGCTTAGGTCTTGTTGAGAAAGAGATTATTTTTGTGATTTGGCATCTGATGAATTGGCAGAGCTCACTTGACTAGCCCCCCAAGCCAAGTGACTGGCAGGTGAGAGATGAGACAGGCCTGCCTTCAACTACTGATTGACTCTGTATAGAAACAGTATTTTAAGTGTATGAAGTTTCATTTGGCTGCTGTGCACAGCCGTGCTGTGTCAATTGTACAAACTGGGTCAGGATGGGTGTTTACACATGGGCAGGATTTCAGAGGTCATGCTTCCCATCAGAACAAGGCCATTATCTCGGTTTCTGGTACACGGCTAAAAATGGTCTAGTAGGTGTCAAATGTTAGGTCCCTGAGGTCAAAGAAATGAGGCTCAGCAACAGCTGGAATAGATTGCTTATAGATGAGAGACCTCCAAGTTTTCTCTCCATCACATATGTCAAAATGCCCTTACACAAACCCAAAAAATGGGTCCTTCACTAAGGTATTGCCAAATTTAAAACAATATTTTCTAATCTGACGGCAGGGCTGCCGTCTGTCTACCTTCTGAGTCTGCTGCTGAGAAGTGCACTTCGCTTCTACTGACTGTCAGCAGCTCTTTTGCAAAACGCTGACTCCCAAACTCTAGCCAGCTCCATGTGGCAAATCTACAGAACCAGTGATGGTGAGCAAGTTCTTCTGAGGCCACCACTCAGTCTGCAGCACCTCGTGACAGGTGGCCAGACAGAAGGACCTGGCTCTTGGTCATCAGTTCAGAGAGCTGCAAGCAAGAAGAGTGACGATCACAAACTTTGTTGTCTCAAAATTGCAGTATCCCAGAACATCAATTTAATAGCCACTTGTCAAAACTGTGTCTTTGTTGCTTTTGGCCTCCCAAGCCTGGTGTTTTGGTTTTGGTTCTTTTTAAGGAATAGAGAGAAAATGCACCTGCACTGCCAAGCACTAGGAAGGTTCAAAATGGTTGTGGAGAGCCTAGCTCATGTGCATCCATGCATAAACCCCAAATGTAAAAATTGTGTGCTGGACAGTGTGTGTGAAATACCAGACCTCCCTCCAGGGCTGTCAGTGTGGTTCCAAGACTGTCAATGTCTTCAGAAACCACAGCCATCACAAATGCCCCTTTAGTCAAGGGTTAGCTGGTCCCACAGCTGTCACTGTGAGTGTCTCTCCTGGGTTCCATCTACAAAGGATTTGCTTGCCAACACCAGTCTTTCATGGAGAAGGGGACAGTGGGGTGGCAGGACCATCTGCTTAGTTTCAAAGGACCAAATCAGGGCCAGAAAGTAATTACAAGTGCGTTACAGGGAAGATGTAGCATAGGGCCATTTTGCAACCCCCTGAAGGGAGAGTGGACCAAGCTGTGCTTGTAGCTACACTGAAATTCACCGTGAAGAGCTTTATCTGTAGTGATGATACTCAGAGGTTACATTGTCTGAAAAAGGTAATTATAACTTCAATTTCTATAATATTCTGTGGTGACATTGAAGATATCATTTTCTATGTGTGTATGTAAAGCTATACAAAACCTTCACAATGAAAATGAAATGTACAAGCTATTATAGCAACAGCAGTTAAAGCCTGGGTATTTAAAACTCTATGACAAAATTCAGGATCTCAAAAGAGAAGCCAGACTTTAAAAAAATATGAAGCCACTCACTGAAGTTAGTGGGCAAGCTTAGTACTTTTACTTCCTCATGTACACAGCTCTGATTTATATACCAAAAGACATTTTCTTGATTTTCAACCTAAATCTCAATGTTTTCAGGTGGAATGTGCTTGCTCAGTAACATAATTTTAATCCTATATTTTATACCCACTTGAAGCTATAGGAAATATGGAATAATAACACAAATCACCTCATACTGAAGTTGGACTTTTATCATGGGTGACATTCTCACAAAATAAGTGAAAAAAAAATAAATGAAAGCAAAATTTTAGTGAATAATTGTTTTGCTAAAGATTGATGTCTTATTTCTTTAGGAAGGACCTAAACATTTCAAAAGCCTAAACATTTTAATTTTTGACAACCCCCCCCCCCCCACCCCATATATATAAGTTTTAAAGACACTTAAGTTTAAAACATGTACAAGAGAATTATTTCAGCTTTTTGGAATTCTCCATAGAAAACAAACTTTTTGCTTTTAACTGTTTGCCCATTTGCCTGATCTCTATAAAGAACAAGAAAAGTATACTTTTACGCTCTATGCTAGCACCCTGGTGCCAAAGTATTTCTGCTATTTCATATAAAATACACAATTAAAAGTCCTTTTACATAAACTTCTTGGAGTTTATTGCTTGTAAGCCTGAACTGAAGACAGTAGGCACTATTTTGTTTTTGAGTTGCTATATATTTTGACATTTGTCTAAGGGGATAATTCATGTAGCACTGTAGGACTGTTGTTTGAATTCCAGCAGGAAATATGTCTTGTTTTGAAAGAAAGGCTTGCTTAAAATCACAGATCTAGAATAAGAAGCCAAATAATAAGGCCAAAAAAGGGAACAAAAACAGTTCCTGCAAGATGGACCTCTAGGCTTAGAATTGCCTGATGCATGAGCTGTCAGAAACCCAAACTTCACCATGTGCAGATAAATGTTTTACAAAATCCCTAAGTTAGGACTTTCTTGGCAGTATGTATTTCCTGAGCAGCTTTTTGAAAAATTTAATCCCTTACAATTGCAAAAAGCTTTCAAAATGGTGCCTTGCTGCAGCAGAAGTAGAAATGCCATGATAGGGCCTGTTTTCAAAATTTTGCTTGTGCTGGTATGGTCACTTATTTACTTGCCATTTCAAGAGCTAATAAAGGTGTGTATCCCTTTGGTTCAGCTGGGATACATGAAGTTCCTAAACATTTTTGTGTGTCAAACTTATTGTTTATGAGGTAGAATACAGCATCTGAAAACTTTGGTGGATCAATTGCTGAAGAGGTGAATCCCAGGTGGTGGGTAGGAGGATAACGTGAGTGATTAACGATCTACGGTAATGTGAGAAACAGTTTTGAGTTTCAAGACTCTATGCCCAAATGCACTCAAGACACCCTTAGGTTTTGCTAATATCATTTATTTGTCTGCAAGGGTTCACACCAAGCCAGGAAGGTAGGTATCAAATATTTGGAATACTTTAAAACTAGTCCTGTATCTTAAATCAACTTTTGATTAGGGGATTTGTTTCACTGGATCTAGGACAGTAATGCAGAACACCTTTGGTTCCATTGTGCTTTTTCTTGGGGAAACTCCTTATTGAAGTTTCCCAAGCAAGAAAGGGTTATGGAAAAGAGGGACTGGACTTAGGAGGTGTCAGGCCAGCCCAGACCTGCACTTAGATGGAGCATAGCAAGGCCTGGACTCTGAAGATGGTTGGCCCACACTGCCCTTCACCTGCCAGAGGTCTCACAGGATCATAACCAGCTGTATGCAAGTGAGAGGAGTGGGTGGCAGGGACTGCAAAGAGAGAAGGCTCAGCTGATGTCATTTTTAACAGGAAGGGAAGAGGAGGGTGTCCTGCAGCTTCAAGGTAGCTTAGCTTATACAAAGCAGAAGGTTTGCAGCAGAAGTTACATGACGCCTCTCTGGCAAACAGAAGACAGGCTTGCCAGCATCTCTTGTGGAATTCCATGGTCTCTGAGATGCACATCTTTCCACTGGATTAAGAAGATCTGTGTATTCCAGCTCTCTAGTATGTGCAAAACTAGTTGTTAGGAAGCAGAGATGCAGCTGCAGTGAATGCTGGTTAGGTCAGAGCACAGACCATTAGCCCAGTGGCTTACTAGCTTCACACAAATTCTTTGGTACATTGTGGGCCTAGAAGTGATGCCATGAGCAGTAACGTCATGGTTGTGTGGAGAACTATTCACTCTAATGTTAGGGAATGATAGATCAATTTCTGCATTTAAAAGAAATAAACCTTTTGCATTCACTCCTCCAGTGACACAACAGTTTCAGATCCTCTCTGCTCTGCTTGTTAGAAGCCTTATTTCCCATCTGAGATAGAGTAATGGCTCATTTATGCTCAATCTGAATTGAGGACCTAGGGGAAATCAGGATACATGGTATATGCAGTGCTTGAGATGGACTGTAATTGTACTAAGGAGGCTGCCAAAGAGGCCTGCTCAATAGACAAAGGTGTTTGGAGAAGGGTGGTGCCCTTGCAGTTGTGGGAGAATATTTTTCCATATTATCAAAACATAAGCCTGTAGCTCAGCTAGTCCCAGTGGATGGTGAGGGTAGGAAAGACTTGTCTTCTAAGCCAAATTTATAAAACTTGCAAACATCTTTTGCCTCTTAAGCTCAAGTAACAATAGGCTTCGTTTTCTCAGCTTCAGCTCTGTTCACTGAAATGAGAAGTATTGGTTCCCTGGGGGAGAGCTGAGGCAAAGTAAAGCAAGCTGTGTGCAATTACTGCTTTCTGAAAAGCAGAAGGAGCTGGGCCAATACAAATGGTAAGGTTCAGTTCTTGATAAGAATTTTTCAGAGCAGCACTGAAGGGCAAACTCCAAAGCCCTAATTCAGCTCAACCACTCCATGTCACATTCTCAACAAAAAAAGACTGAGTGATTTGTGAACTACAATTTATTTCTCAATCGCTTTTTCATAAACATTCTCTAAAAGACAACATTTTCTTCTGCATCTTATCTTGCTGTAGCATTGCTGGTTGCCAGAGAAAGCTTCACTGGGAATAAATTGCAGATAGTAAGTCAGTGGTATTTGAGGATCAAGCAATAGCCCCCACATACCCATTTCTCCCTGCAATTGCACCATTGGCAAATGCTTCCAGGTTTGTGAATTTTACATCTCTCCCATTCCTGCCCCAGTACCCTGCCCTACACATGAATATCCACAAAAGTCTGTGAGGAGAGGGGAGTGCAGCAAAGGGGTTGTCACCCAAATTAATTTATTTTTCTGCACACAATGGGTTCATACTCTGGTGATTTAGAATATGGTCTTTACGGTTTTCCAGGATGGCTCCTAATTTCCATGTCCTGGTATTTCTCTCTGATTTGCCTGGGCAGCCAAGGAACCATGCATCTCTTCTAAGGGGCATCTGGACCAGGAAACAGTCTGTATTTTTCATGGAGGGAAATATACTTGTCCTTCTCACACTGCACATCTCTGCAGCCATTGTTTCAGGACTTCCAGGCTGTGTGTGAGTGGGAATCCATCTGAGAAACTGTCTGTGTTCAGCCTTCCACTATAGTGCAGCTGCCTATTTTGGGCATTTGCAAAGTGTCCTCTGCTCTGCTGCCTGTCTTACTTTGTTTCCAGAGGGGGTCTTAGCACTGGTGGGGCTTTCAGGTGTTTAGTGTGAAGTTTCAATCCTGCTGGAAGGTGTTCCTCATCTCCCTTGTTTCTGAACTATTCTTCACCCATCCATACCGTTGGTGAGAATGGGGTTTGTTCTAGAATAGAATTTAGGAACAGAGGTGTTTTATTGTGCCTTGAGGCTCTGTGATTTTAATAATTGCTGCTCAACTTCCTTGTACTTTTGAGAAGAAAAAAAATGGGCTCCTTCAAGTTCTTGAAGGCTGGCAAGTTTTGAAGTAAAATCATACAGCTCTACAATTGTCAAAACACATATGTGTTTATTGAGTATCTTAATGTGCTAGTACAGTTTTTAAAAGACCTCTTCTTCCAGTCAAGAAGTCCTAAATGAAAATACTGCTGATGAATAGTGCCCCTCACAGAGCCTATGATGGAGAGCAAGTTAAGCTGAGTAGCTAGACTAAACTTTGTATAGTTCAGAGGTTCCTATTTAGGACACTACATACTGCTTTCTTGCTTTCTTAATGGTGCCATCTTTTTTTATATCAAAACAAAACAAAACAAACAACACTTGTTACCATGGTTATTAAGCGTTTGAAAGCAGAAGCAAACTCTAAAAACAGAGTAAGAGCTGCTTCACACAAGGCAGACACTGACACAGCAACCTCGCTTCTTACTCTGTATTCAAAGCACAGCATGCATCCACAAAAACCTTGCTGCAGCTTACTAGAGCAGCAGCTTACAAGAGGATGAAATATTTTATAAAAGAGATTTAAAGAAAATAAGAAAAGAATACATGCCCATGAAGTGGTGAGTGATAACTGCTCCCTTTAGCTCCATGCTGAGCTTCAAAGCCAATATCCAAGCCCTTACAGCAAAAAGAACTGCACTTGCTGAACAAGTTACATGTGTGGGAGGCCACTCTTCCAGTTACAGCAGGTATCCATCCCTATGTTGTATCATTTCATTGTGAGACCAAGAGTTGTATATTTGTTTTTAAGAACTGCAGCAATTATGGATTTAGAAGTATTTGGTAATTTTTGTTAATAATTGCAATAATTACTTCATCTGTCTGATTCATCTCTAACCCTCTTCAGCAAAGAGAAGTGAGGGACATGCCCACAACTTTCTGGTCTGGGCTAAAGTATTTCATGTATAAGGGGAAGTGCAGTCTCACAACTCTGCTGATGGAGAAGGAGTTGAACCTGGTTTTCTCACATGACAGATTATCAGACTGTTGAATTACTGCTTTACAAGGGCCTGGGAACATCACACCCACAACCACCATGTACTCTTTCCTCTCTAGCTATGCTTAGTTGGAATGAACCATGAGAGACAGGAATGTTAGGGTAATAGGTCTTGGTGGGACTTGAGCACAAGCAAGGTGTGAGCTGGTTGGTGATGTCAGGTACTGATGCACACACCTCAATGTGTCAGGTGAGCAAGGTGTGTTTCATGGGCAAATGAGTTACCTCCTGTCAGCTGGGCTGGTAACTGATTATCTGCAAAATATCAGGTAAAATCCATGACCTTGTATCTCCTTGCTTTGCCAAGGGGGAATTGCCCACTGCAACACAGGACAGCTGAGAATAAACATCACCAAGTATCTTTCCCCTCACACTCAATGGATTATCCTGAACTTTCTCACAGACTGATACTGATATAAGATACTGAAATTAAAGTTGCATGTATCCTCATAAAAACTGACCTTTTGTGCAAAGAAATTGCTCTTCTCCCATGGTAAGGAATTCCTTTTTTGGATAGGGGATTTTTTTAGGTCTTGCCAATATAATATATACTATCTATGAAACTGAACCTAGAGAATATACTCATGCTAATGTCAGGATAGTTGTATTTTTATTCCCCATAGTTTAAAAAGAAATTTTGTGTAACTCAGCAGATTCCTTTAACTGCTAAGGCCACAGCTTTCCCATGCCGCTTCCTGAGTTGTAGCAGTAAAGCTATTTGTGAAGCTGGGCCATAAACCATATTACAAATTGATTTTTTAAAAGGGTAGGGGAGGGGTAGAGTAGAAAACCACCCAGCAAGACCCGTTATTTTTTTGCCTCCTAGAACTACAGAGAGAGCTGCCCACTCCTATACAAAGTGAATGTCCCATGGGCAGTAGAGCTGCTTCAATTCAATGATTTTTTACAACCACCACAGACTCACTCTGCATAGGCCACAAGAAGAAACCAGGCATTCAAGGAGTGAGGCAACAAAGAATTAAGGAAGAGGTCACAAAATCTGAAATAAATGTCATTGTGGGAAAACGATCAAAGCATGCACCCAGGGAAGATAGATATAGACTGCCTAAAACAGCTTTGCAACTCTTTACGGACTGGAGTTTTCACTGGATCTATGTTGCAATTGTTCTCATGGTTCATGCTTTCTAAATCCATAGCTTGCTCTGACTTGTAGTGGTGTGAACTTGATGAACTGCTGCTTGGGTCATTCAATATTTATTTCAGTAATTTAAACTTGGGGAGGTTTTCCCCCTCAATAAAATAAAACTGAAAAGAAACACTCCAGGCTCTTCTGCAATACAAATTTAATCCCATAGATCTAAAAATCAGAACAGGCACAGAAAATATACTTGAAGAGATTAAAAGGATTAAATAAATAGCTAGCTATAGAATTTTTTTTTAAAACCTTGTGGAATGTGATAGAAAACTGAGGTGCACTGTGTTTGCAACCATCAACAGAATGCAGTTCAAAAGGCTTAAGTGCATTCTGGAGGATTTTTTGAATGGGAAATTTGCAGGTCATCTTCCTCTCAGTGCTGCAGTGCCCTCTGCTTTCTCCTTGCCAGCTGTCAAAGGAGTGACTCTCTCCCCCAAATCTCTGAGTGTGTTTGATTTTGATCACTGCTCCAATTTCCCAGCTGTTACTTGGAGGCCATTTTGAGGTTTGGAGTACCTTCTCTGCCTCTCTTGTTGAGCCCATGAAAGCCTCTGAGAAAACTGGGGGATTTGCCAAAGCATACAGGCTTTGAGGGAGTCCCCAAAACCATGGATGCCCTTGCAGAAAGAGCAAGCTTGGCATCTCTGATTGGGCAGTCCTGGGAAGCAGAGTCATTTGGTTAGGTGGGGAATCAAGAGCATATAATTTATCTTTATTTACATGTGTAGGATTTGCAGCTTGTCTTGCCCAGGTCAGTGGCTCCATCTCTGCAGTGTCCAAATGGTTCAGCCTCAACAATCCCAGGCACTACACCCTGGCACTGTCACACCCTCTCCTCATTTCCTTCAGCCCCCACATTTGCTTGTATCCCTGCAAGAATGTTGAATGTTTATTGGATCAGATGAAATTGAGAAAAACAGAAAGAAGGGTGCAGTGATGCTGCTCTGCACTAGAACTTCTAATTTGTTAGACATACAAAGTCAGTTGACTGTCTAACAGTGCATTAGGGTTTAGTAGCTTTATAAGCTAAAGGGTGGAAGCAGATGGATTCAATACAATATGGAAATAGTCACTATTCTCTTTGCATTCAGTCATGGGACTAAGGCCCAGAGTGAAGTTCAGCAGATGAACAATTGTCCCTGTCTGAGGATCATAATCCTAATTAATTATCAGTAGTTAGTCTATGCGAAGTTGTGGCTCTAGTAGTAGTGTTCCATCCAAAGATAGCTCTGCTGTGTCACACCTTGGAATGTATTTGCTGGATTATTTCGGTTTCTGCTTTTGAAACTCTCAGAAAAGTGAAGACATTATTTTACCTCTCTGCCTGCTGTATCATCTAGCCATGTCCTTGCCCAAGCAGCACTAGAATGTTCAGTCTACACATGGGGCTTTGGTGTGTGCATCTCATGTGCCATCTTCTCACATTTACCCAGGTACAAAAGACTCATGGTAACCCTTATAACTATTAGCAAACAGGGACCTTTTAGTGATTGTCACTGTATTAGTGTGGAAGACTATTCTAAGCACTGTTTGTGTTTTGCATCATAAAAAAACAACCACCCAAATATTATAGTGATAAGTGTTGCACCATTTCTTGCATAAAACCTGAGTTTGAGACTCATGGACTGGAATTCACTTTGGACCATTTATAACTTAAATGCATTAAGATATTTTCTAACTTAAAAACAAAATAAAATCCATCTGCTCACACCTTCATGGTATCTATCCAAACCATACTGAAATAATGTGCAAACTTTGTGTGAAGTCCATGGAGAGGGGGTGACATCACTTGAAATCCAGCCCAGATTTGGTCAGGACCTGGCCCCAGTTTACAAGGTTGGTTAAAAAACTCAGAGACCTGGTTCAAATTGCAGCTGATGAACACTGTGTACTATTATCCACATGTAAATTGTCACATGAAGAGACATTTTCTCTTCTCCCTTCTTTCTTGAGCTGTGTGTTACCTTTTTTTAGATCTCCTTTGGATGCTATAGGTGAAAACAAGGAAAATATTGTGCAGAAAACTAGAAGAGAAATTTTAATGTTTGAGGGTTATCTTAAGAACTGAGTAGGAAACTCAGGTAGTAAACTGGGAGAAACAAGATATGACAGGTATCACCCAGGAAATAAATATCAGGAAGATACATGTTCTTCTCCTGGCTCTGTCAGCTTAGACCTTTTGTTTAGAAGTTATATTGGTCTAAACTGTTCCTTTCTATCACAGCTCATCCCAGCTGGTTCTTCCCACATTGTCCTTCCTCACCTTACTTGCACACATTTGCTTTTCAACACCAGTTGCAACTCAGAGAGGCGCTGGAATAAACTCCTTTAAATCTTTTCCAGTATGGTTCATTGATGTAGTTCCTGGTCCCAGCCCATGCATGCTTGAGTTTAGAAGTGTGATGTTATGGAGCAAGACCAGGGACTCCCTTAGCTGGCACCAAATGCACGAGGCAAGGGCTGTGGACTGCTCTGAATTGCCACCTGCCCATAAGCAGATTGTTTTATGTTCTCTCCCTACTCTGCTTCTCCCTAAAGCCAGAAGGCCTTGCACATGACCATCAATCTCTCAGAGGTGTTTGAAAGATTAAAAAGCTAATACTGCTACAGGCCAAGGTTTCTCAAATTGATACTGGGCTGATAAAATTGGACTGAGAACCTAAAGGGGTCTAAAATAATACTCTGAATATTAGAAGTGCGGCATGTTTGACAGTGATTGTATTGAAATAAATAGATTTATGTTCACTTCCAAAAGCCTCAACACAGTTGGAAAAACCACTGCATTTCCTGGTCATTGGAGCTTTCAGAGGTGGCTTTTACCACCATTATTTTCCCCCTGTTTCATAATTTGTTAAAGGAATGAAAGAAAAATAAAAAAGTATCCCACATTAGTTTTTAAGAGAAATACAAACCTCCTTAAAATGGGTTAACATAACATTTTTAAATTTCAGAGAATTATAAAGATTTTGGCATGTCCTGCAGAAGAGTGGAATTATTGTTAACATTTTTCATTCAACTCTGAAAAGCACGCTTTGTTATCTGCTGTCTACTGATCTGCTCAAAATATCCACCTTCAAGATTGACTTTCCCATCTCTAATGAGAAGAGTGATCAGAATCTCCCCAGCAGTCTCCTTGTTCCCATGCTCCTGCCTTTTACTGCATCCAAACGAAATAAGATATTAATGATGATTAAATCCAAGTCAAGTTAAAAACTCAGTTGTTTCTTCTTCCAGCATGGTTGGATTAATTTGCAAGACCATTGTCTCTTTTTCATCTTCATTACACTGTTTGTGAGCTGACAGAGCTTGTGGTTTTGAGCAAAGACCAAGAATGGAAAACATAATCCTCAAGGTGCCTTAGAAATTTTAGATAGAAAACCATTCCTGTTTTCCATATACACCTTACTGTAAGAATCAGGATCAAGTGTCTGGAAGCATTTGCTTTCGAAAATGAGATAAAGATATTTTTCTTTCACATAATGGAAGAATTAATTAATTTTTTACTTAGAAAAAAAAAAATCTATCTGACTTACCAGTCAGCAGAGCAAGACTTTTTACAGTTGTAAATTAAGGGGTGTATGTTACTCACATCTTGCACTTCTCTCTGCTGCCTTTAGCTTGGTGAAAGACATATTTCAGACAAAAAATGTAGCCCAAAGTTTGGTCTTCTGATGTGTAGAGTGGGGAAAGAGTCCAGTGATGTCTTGTTGAGAGGAGTGGGCATGAATATAAATAGCGGATTGGCCTTTAGTGTCTGATTTGTGTTTGTTTGTATTATCATATTTGCAGCATTTCTGTAATAAATATAAGCCTATCCTAAAGTAAAGCAATTTTATGAAGACTACTTCTAAGCAGTTCTGGGGTCATCTTAATGCAGGACAATAATTTGCACCTTTGGGGTGCAAAAATTGGAGCCTGAGAGAAAAGAAAGTCTTTGTAAAATGTCAAGTCTTTGAAATGAGAAAGTATTTGCAAAGGGTTGTCTCTCTGAAATGCCTGTCCTTAGTTTTTACTCCACAATTCCTGGAGAACAGGCAGAGCAGGGGAGCAGGAGATTAGCAACAGTGGCCAGCAGAGGAGGAGCAGCTATGTGAGGTGGGCTGGGATCCCATGATATGACACTACCCCAGAGCCCAATCCCTTACTGGGGATTTTACTAGTTTAAAAAAAAAAAAAAAAAAAAAAAAAGAGAGAAAAAAGAGAGAGAGGGAGAGAACACCATGAATGGACAGTTCATTATACCAATAAAGTTACTATAAAATTTTGTGTAACTAATATTTTATCAAAATTTTGATTTTATCAAAAAACTCTTAGTCTTTGTCATCTCCAGGGTTCTGAGAATAATTTGGTGATCTAGCTCCTTAGAAAGATGTTTCTTTTTCATCTGTTCATCTTCTTAGACTTACTGCATGAGGGAGACTTGTCAAAAATATTCCAAGAAGTGAAGCAATACAAGACAAAGGACTGAGTTTTTGGAATGTAGTGATACATTTCTTTGAAAAATCCTTGAAGCAGATGAAATTATAGACAGAGATGTTTCACTGAAGCTTCAGGGAGAACTTTCAGAACTTGTCACGTCAGAGCAGCTGGAGCCTTGGCACAAGCACCCATGTTATGTTTTCTCCTTTAATTATTCCATGGTTCTCCCCCAAATTATTTCATTGTTAGCATTAAAATGAAAATAAGCAAATTTACTACACACTTAGAAAAATATAAAGCCTTATCCTTGCCTTATGCAAACCTCTATTCATATTCATATTCATAAAACTAAACTAATTTGCTTCAACTAAGGAAGTAGCCTTTAATCTGTTCTTCAACTATTAAATGTTATAATCAAGAATTATTGCCTATGTTTCAGATGGAGTTAATTGTGAATGTGCCATAAATCTTTCCTCTCTCTTTTTTTTCCCCCCAATCCAACCAGCAGTCTCTATTCTCCAAGCTTTAAATTTACCTTGTCTTCACAGAAGTTAACTTTCCATCTGAGAGGCATGGTCAGTATTCTGTTCCTAATTATTTTCCATGTCTTTTGGTCATCTTATCTAAGTAAAAACAGCATGAAATAGTGTAGTCATGCAACCTTTCTGAGCATAGATTAGTTTCAGGGATTTCTTGCACAGACTCTGTACTTCACTTGAGAGTCTTTTATGCCAAAGGAAGGGTGGATCTTCATTTCACTATTTCGCTTTTCATACCTGCATGCTCCCCACTGCTGGCTGAGGATTCGGTAGAAAATTACAATTTGAAGGTGACAAGAAGCCTGCCTGAAACAATCGGGACTGGGCTGCCATTCCCCTAATGGCATTTGGGGAATAATGCCCCAGTTTGCATTATTTTGTGGGATAGAATTTAGGCAACATACATTAATACAGCTGATGCACTGCAATTAAAGAGAAAGAGCATGAGACCATGCTCACCATTGCTCATTACTAATGATCATGTCTGTGTCAGTGGTTTTTGGCACCTCTGCCTATTAGCTTTTGAAGCTGAAAATGCTTAATGGGCTTATTTGAGGGAGGAAAGATGACAATAAGATATTGGAGAAAGTAGATCCATGAAAAAATAATGATGACGGAAAACACAGTAAGTAGAAGGAAAGTAATTCATAAGAGAAAGGGATTAGAGACCTTTCCTTGCCTTTCTGATTTTCTCTCCTGAGAACGAGGGAGTACATCCTTCAAAACTTTTGTGCACCATTTTTTTTCCATTTCAAGGACAAAATGGACCATTGCAGTAAATCATTATTTTCTTTGTAACATTAGCCACAAAACTTTCCCAAATTAAGCTTTGATCAAAACCATGTGTGGAGGAGAGGACAAAAATGAGCCATGCCATGAAAAATCAGCTGTTCTTTGTAGGTGAAATGTGCCGGTGGCCCATCCTATTTCTTGAATTTGATGCAATTCAGAGCTCTGGCAAGACGGTTGCCACTCAATCAGGATGGTGGCCACATGCTGAGGCAGTGAGACAGGAGGTGGTAAGGTAAGGGATAGTTTTGCTTTATATAAATATCTGTTGGTTTTCATGTGTCTTTTAGCTTGAGCTTCCACTGTCTGTATTTTTAAATCAGGACACTGGGCAACACAGATCTTTCATCAGAAGTAGTGTGAGAGATCTTATGTTCCAGGATCTAGAAGAATTCTTCCACATCCATTTCATCATTTTTTCATTGCTTTTACCCCAAGAAACAGGGGAATTTTGCAAGTTTTATAAAAGTAAGGTTGACAGTTTTCTGCTTTTTCTTCAACATTTTCATTTTCTTTCAGTGAATTCATCTGTACAATATCCTCTACAAAAAAAAAAGGTACTTAGACTCAGGGTTTTTATTCTAAGTAACTGTATGAAACCGACTAATTCCAAAAGCTTGTTAAATACTCATTCAAAGTAGATTTTATAACATTTGGAACATACTGGCAACTTGCTTTCAAAGATGAGACTTTTCAGCACCCATAGAAAATCTTCCTGAATCTTTCCTTGTGCTTCCTTTGGTGTCCTGAAGGAATTAAATTGAGAAGGCAGGTTTCATTCCTGGAAAAGCACTGTGAACTGTTGAATTTACAGGGTATTTTGAGAAAGCAATGTGCAAATAAATTTTAAGGTAGAAGAAAAATATGGGCTATCAGAGTAGATGAAGTATATATTTTTTGTTGCAGGAATAAACTGTATCTTTGCTTAGACCCTAGGGACTCTGTTGAGCCCTCTTATTTTACCTATATGAAAAAATCCAAAGCAATGCCATAAACATTTAGCAGTAAGTCATTCCAATATAATCAGCCATTCTGAATTTAAGGAGAATTTGGCCAACCAGGTGAAGGTCTCCTGCTGGCACTCAGCAGCCTGTCCAGTTCTGCATCTCCCATTTGTATTAGAACAGTATTTCCCCTACCCTTGTTGCAGTTCTCTAAAAGTTCATGAAGTGCTTGCCTGGGAGGTACACAAAAATTGCAGTCATGAACTTGCAGTATCACTTTGTAGAAACAAAATCCCCATGGAAGCTGCAGTTTCTGCAGCGACACTGACGGCGCGCACAGGATGAGAAAGCACAGCGTGGAGGTGTGCTCAGTGCCAGCAGATCATGCAAATTAAATATTCAGTCCCTCTTATTTCACTTGTGTCAGTGATTTCCTCAGCCAGGCTTCAGTGGTTTTAAAAGTGCATACCTGCTGCTTTCTTCATCACTGGCAGGGCCGCTGGGACCTGCACTCGGCATGCTCCAGGAGAGTCAGCAGCTGCTTAAATCAGAGAAGGCATGTGGCTGATTGAATCAGCTGTCACATTGATTTATGGACCTCCAAGGTCATCTCTTCCTGGCTTGTAAGTGATTTTCTTTGGATGAAAAATATAAAAGAAGAAATTATAGATGACCTCTTTATTAAGAGAAATGTAAAAATAATGAATAAAGACAGATTATTTTTTTTAACATCATTCCAGTGGAGGGAAAAAACACCCTTCACCCATAATGACATCCCTAGCTAAAAAACAAACAAACAAACAAACAAACAAAAACAAACAAAAACTATATGGAAAAAGAAAATCTAGGTCCCATGGACAATATCTTTAAAAGTTACTGATCTATCTAGTGGTTTTTATTTGGTGGCTAAGTACATTGCCACTCCTCTTCAGACTGAACTTAGGTACTTGCTCTGCAAGCTCTTGCCAGAGGTTAAAAAAAACTTGCTTACAGTGCACTGTAGGTGCCTGAGCTTCTTGTTCTAGTTTTGCTGTTGCCATTCATCCGGCTAGCACCCAGCTCTTCATTTCATGCTCACTTTCAGGACATAACTTGTGGACTAAAATGCAGTACAAGAAAAAGAAAGAGGAATCTGTTCTATAAGAATACAGCAAGCATACCTGAAGTATTTCTGCAAGAGTTCTCTTGCACTTTAATGAGGAATTATTTCTTTGTCTGGAAAAAATTATCATTTTAAGCTTTTAATTGAAAAAAAAAATTAAAAGCGAAATAAAACATATTTTCATTTATCATCATTACACTAAAATATAATGTCTGAAGAACCAGAGAAGATTGGTTGTTTTTTTTTTCCTGGCATGCTAGAAGTCATGTGAAAGAACAAAACTTAGCCTATTTGTTTTTTTCTTTATAAAGACTTTTCCTCGTTCCTTTCATTCCTTTCACCTATCACTCCTCAGTAGGAATGTTGTTGATCACATGGATAACACTGAGAGCAAAGTTCCACGAAGACTCTCAAGTGCAGAGTTTCACCCTTGGTCTCCAGCTATCACATGCATCAAATATCACTCCTATTTTCAAGAAAGCAAAGAGCTTTTAAAGAGCGAGAGTCCTGGCCACTGACTAATGTGGAAATCAGGGAAATGCCAAGGTTCTTGCCCATCAGAAATTCTCAAAATAACCAGAAATTCCCCACAGGAGACTCAGAGCTAAAATAAGTTAAAACTCAAACTACACAGAAAATATTACAGAAATTCAAAATGTAGTTTACAGAACTACATAAATAAAGGCTATTTACTACATAAATAAAGTCCATTTTTTCTAATTTTTCACCTTCTTAATGTATCAAATTATTTTCTTGACACACACCTGGAAACTTTTTTCCACAGACCTGTGCAATTTCTGCCTTAGCAGCTGAGTTTAGGTTCAGTTCTGGCAAAGCTGCTTAGGGGATCCACATGGAAGAACCGCAGAAATACAGAATTTATAGAACTGCTTACAGCTCCGCTCAAAACTCCAAGAGCTTAAATTAAAAGCAAAGGATGGATTAATTGTATGGGTACACATAATTAATATAGATTTATTTCTTCATCATTTTGCAGATAAGACAAAGCTGATGATAAAAGAAGAAAATGCATCCTTTCAAAAGAGCTGATTGGGAAGCCTTAGCAATTACTCTGGCTGACACAAAGTCAGGCAAAGTGGATGAAGTGATTTGAAATACATAATAATTTTTACTTTTAGAGACAACTCAAATCAGTATTTCCCTTTTTTACTTTCCAGAAATGTTCATCATAACTTTTCCATTATTCTGTGCCCTTTTGAAATTCTAGATTCCAGACAGGACAAGAAGCAGAAGTGCAGTAATGCTGTGGAAGAAATGATTATTCCAGCAATTCTGGCTTCTCAGGAAAGAAATAAGTAGTATTATATTTTCCATATAAAAGAATAAACATATGCTTCCAGTTGCAGTGAACTTTCAGATTAAGCAAGCAAGAGCAAAAAGCACTGTCTTTGTGAGAGGGTGAATGGTGTTGACCTAATTGCTGCTGTCTGAAGCACTGGTAAATAATTTATGCTTGTGCAAAGTGAATGTACAGCACTACCAGATTGCAGGAGCACGTTCACTTTCACTGCACAGGAGTTCAAATGTCAGCATAAGACACCAAACTGAGGAGGAGGAAAAAAGTGAAAGGAGCAGAGAAAAAAGGATAGACACTTTTTAATGGCAAATAGTCTCCTGGACTTCTGTCCACATAGGGAGTCAGGGAAAACAACTTTGAGTTGCTTCTTCACTCCCTGTAGTAGTGATAACCTCAGAACAGGCAATTACTTTGGGAATTTCACAGCCCATTTGCCACAAACCCAAGAGAGCTGCATAGTTTGAGTAGACCCAGACATCCAAGCACTTATCTCGAGCAAGGTTGCACTTCAGACTTACGTTTTCAAGATTTGTTTCCTTTTGACATCTTCCATGCCATGTGTTGCAGGTGACTTCTAATAGGGAGAGCAGGCCCCTCTCTCCTTATCTGCCCCTGGGAGGAGCCCTCAAGGCCCTGCTGCAGTGAGAGGGCCACCAGCTGGAGCTGCCATCAGGAACATGTTCCTCCTAAGAGGAACCTTGCTCAGAGGCACGCACTGCTCCATTGTGGGCAGGTCCATACCCATACTGGAGGTCACCATGTGCCAGAGGTGCCTGGGTCATTGGCAACTGCTCAGCCACACCTGATGCCTGGGATCTCAAAGCTGGAGAGACTATGGCATTTTACCACAAGAGGAAATACCACTATTCAAGAAGATGAAATGTCAAAGGGATGAGACTCTTGCTCAGCATTCAGTAGATTGTCAGTTTTATCTGCTCTTTTCCAAAATGAGCATGTCTTTAGAGGGGGAGAATTGGCAAAATTTTTCCTCTTTTCTTGAGCAAAAAATGTTTTCCTCAAAGTTTGCATCATTTCTTGATCAAAATCCAAACATCAAATAATTAGAGTTTGCTTTTGTTAATAATAATAGTAATAACAGTAATAACAGTAATAATAGTAATAATAATAATAGTAATAATATTAATAATAGTAATAATAACAATAACAATAATAATAATAATAATAATAATAATAATAATAATAATAATAATAATGTCATGCATCATACATTTATATTGAAATATATTTTTTGGTTGTTACAATTATTTTTGGCTTTTCTCCCAGAGGAGTTTTGCTTTATTGATGGTAGCCAGGGATGGCTGTTCAACAGACTGTGGTAACGTCTGTAGAGTTGCAGGTCTCCTTATGGATTGACAGACATTTTACACTGATAAGAAGTTACTATTTTCTTCACCTTGCAGATGAAATGCAGACAACTGCATAAGAAAGGTCATTTTTTATTGGTTTGTTTGGTGGTTTTTTCTTGGGGTTGCTCAAGGAGTTGGTGCAGGACTGAGATTGATGATGATGCAAACCATGCCCAGGAGCTCAGTTCCTCCCAAATGTGTCTGTTGTTTTTCAGCTGTGGGTGAAAGCAGAAGAGATTTGCTGCCTCTCTGAGTAAAATACTGCAGAGACATCCTTCTGCAGCACCCTGTGTTAGGGAGAGAAAGGCATTTGTTTAAGACATTTAAGGTATCAGCATAGAAATCTTGCTTACTGGTTACTACTTTGTAGTTCATATGAGCCTGTAACAGATATAATCTGTCTGTGGTATTTGCCATTTTGAAGCATGGCTTTTAAACAGTGACCTTAGTAGGGAGCAGTACTCCATTTCTCTGTGTTGTGGAGTTTGAGGAGAGAGGGTGGCTCTGGTTTTTGTCCTGGGAAAACAGCAATGCCTGCAGCAGATACAAGCTGGAACATTTTGGAGCAAGCTTCTAAAGCCCTTGTGGATGACAAGTATTATGTAAATCAAAAGTGGCAAAGATGTGACAAGGTAGGAAGTAATAAACTCTGGAAATAAGCGGGTCCACTTGTATACAAAGTTTGTGTTATGTTTACTGTAGGATTTATGTTGCAGTGTAAAAGACCAGGGCATATAATCACTTGACAAGCAGCTCTCCAGAGAAGTGGTTGCAGTCTATGTGTGCCAGAGCCCTCACGAACCATGTAGTGCTTCTGAGGAGATTAATGACAGGTAAACAAGAAAGCAAGTTGTCAATAAAGTGAAATTTCAGTCATCATAGGGCTAAAAAAATATGTTAAGAGGGTGAGAATCAATTTAGTTGAAAATTGTTAA